>CM035840.1:466710804-467108304 GCA_020510985.1 Pholidichthys leucotaenia | reverse complement strand
CTTATTTTGAAATCAGATGTTGACACGTTTAGTTTGTCTGAAGGCTGCTGATGGATTAAAGTCATTGACTTGGTGAATTTCGTTCATCTTAACCTGCCAGGTACATAATAGGGAACTGGAGCGACTCTAGAGACATAATTCACCACAATATGTGTTCATGTACAGAATGATCTGTTTAGGCAGTTATAGTTGTGCTCTCAGGCTTTCTCATCAGGCACCTCTCTAGGCAGCTGCTGAAGGACCTCAGCTTAGAGCTAGCGTTTTTAGCTGTTGCTTTTTGTCACTGCCACTGGAGAATAAAAATGGCACACCTGCTCGTGCGAGAAAAGAGAGAAATTGCCAGTCTCTCCATTCCTGCAGTTCCTACAGAACAGAACTTAATATTGTAGTGGCTGGTGAAATACATCCTCAGCAATTCATCAGTCCCCCTTGCCTTTCCCTTCATATGAAGTGGCTGCATATGAATTCTAACCACATCTCTTAGCTAAGCGACTCTTCCATTATTGCCCCCATTTCCAGCAGGTTAAAACCATGATAAACTCCAGTGCTTACATACCTCTTATGATTTTTTTCCGCGTTTAAAGTACTTTAATAAACTCATGTTTATGTCGGAAAGTCACGCTTAGCAAGACACTGTTTACTGACTGACTGGAAAACTCGTGTGAGTGGGGTGCTTCTAGACTCTGCGCGGATGATGGCCACATGCGTTGTTCGTGTGAGCGCTTGTGGAAAGTCAGTGCTTCATATACTGTATTTTTCTTAACAAACTCATATGGCTTTGGGGTGGCGGCAAAATTTCTGGTGCTGCGGGCCGCCACCGAGAAATTTTACCAGAGGAAACCCTAGATTTTCTTGAATCACTCTATACTATAGTGTGTATATGATGTCATATAGACATCATGTAGAGATCATAGGAACATCATAGGCGATCCTGTTTGTGTCTGTGAGTGATCAAAGGCAGGCATCACTCACAATCATAGGACATCAAAGATCAAAGGCAGGCATCACTCACACTCATACGACTCACTGTGACATCATCCAAGATCATAGGACTCGCTATGACACCATCAAAGATCAAAGGCAGGCATCACTGAACGAGCGCTGACGTGCTTGCTTACATCCTTGCTTGCACCTGTTTCTACAGGCATGTGCCGGTTTCTACAGGCATGCACAGGTATGCACAATCTCTGTCTGTCTGTCTGTCACAACCATAGGACTCGCTGAAAGATCATAGAATCGCCTATGATGTTCCCATGATGTCTACATGACATCTATATGACATCATATAGACACAAAAAGAACAAAGGCAGCCTTCACTCACAATCATAGGACTCGCTATGACATCATCAAAGATCTTTGTGGCGATAATTATGATAAGAATATGGTAGTAAATAAAATGAATAATTTTTTTGTAAATGTTGGACCAGAGTTGGCAGCAAAAATTCTAAACCAAGGAGAAGACACCGTGAGTGAGACATTGATTGGAAATAACCCTCAGTCAATCTTTCTTACGGCGGTGGATGAACTAGAGGTAAAATCTGTTGTTGAAGAGTGTAAAAATAAATTATCTGCTGATTGTAATGGTATTGATATGGTACTAGTAAAAAGAACTGTTGATGGCATATTAAAACCATTCACATATATTTGTAATCTTATCATTTCAAACTGGCTCATTCCTGCAGAAAATGAAAATAGCAAAAGTAATACCATTATTCAAGCAAGGAAATAAACACCACAACACAAACTACAGACCAGTATCGCTTCTCCCACAATCTTCAAAGATTCTGGAAAAACTTTTCATCAACAGATTAGAAAACTTATTAAATAAACACGATGTGCTGAATCAGAACCAATATGGATTTAGAGCCAAGACTACAACATTGTTGGCGATAATGGAAGCAACAGAAGAAATAATAAATGCATTAGATCAAGGAAAATATGCAATTGGTGTATTTATAGATTTTAGAAAAGCATTTGATACAATTAATCATTCAATACTTCTTAATAAACTGCAAATGTATGGTATTAGGGGAATGGCTCTGAATTGGGTTACAAGTTATCTATCTGAGAGACAACAGTTTGTAAAGATGGGAGAATATCTGTCTGGGTGTATGGGAATTGCCTGTGGGGTCCCCCAGGGGTCAGTATTGGGCCCCACATTATTTAACATATATATAAATGATATATTCCAAGTTTCTAAATTATTAAAAATAATATTATTTGCTGATGATACTAATATATCCTATATAATCCTGGAATTTCCCCATTGTGGGACTAATAAAGGCTTATCTTATCTTATCTTATCTTATATTTTATTCTGGAAATAATTATAATCAACTAATCCATACTCTAAATAATTAATTAAATAAGCTTAAAAAATTGATGGATTATAATAAATTATCACTAAATATAGATAAAACTAAGGTAATGATATTTGGTAATTGTAAAAATAAAGAAGATGTACATATTCATATAGATAATGTGATTATTGAAAAAGTTAAGGAGATCAAGTTTTTGGGTGTAATACTAGATGAAAAAATTAGTTGGAAACCACACGTCAGATACATACAAAACAAAGTTGAAAAAAATATTGCAATTATAAATAAAATTAAGCAGGTCCTAGATTACAAATCACTTCATATCTTTTATTGCTCATTAGTACTTGCATACTTGACCTGTTGTATAGAGGTCTGGGGTAACAATTATAAAAGTACACTTAATTCATTGCTAATATTACAAAAAAAGGGCAGTCCGTGTTATACACAAAGTCAGGTATCTCAAACATACTAATTTATTGTTTTTACATTCAAAGTTATTGAAATTACGGGATCTGGTTCATTATTATACACAATTAATGTTTAAAGTCAGTAAAAACCTTTTGCCACACAATATACAAAATATTTTCATTGAGAGAGAAGGGAAATATAATTTACGGGGGGACACAACATTTAAAATGCACTTAGTAAGATCTACTAGGAAGGGTTTTTGTGTGTCTGTGTGTGGGGTAAAATTGTGGAATGTGTTGGGGGAGAAACACAGGCAATGTCCAAACATCCATATATTTACATCAACATATAAAGAAATGATTTTTGAGCAGTATGAAAATGAAGGGCAGTGATGTTACAATGTGTCTTCAGTGAGGGAAAGTTGTTGTGTGTGTTATTGTGTTATGGTGATTGTGATGGTGATGGTGTTGTCTGTGTTTGTGTTGAACATACCAGAAGTGTTTGTTTATTGTTGTTGCAGTATTGTTGGATGTTGGTATTGTTGTCAATATGGACTGTTGTGTCATTTCTGTTGTATAATTTGACTATGGGGTGTATTATGGTGGATGTGGTTGTGGGATGAATGATGATTAAGAGTGATACTGTAATTTGTTGGGTATGGAAAAGGGGTGGGACTATATAAGCGTTGGTTTCTTCCCACTCCTTTTGAACATTTTTTTTTTTTTGGCTTGTTTTTGTTTTGCTTTAAATTCTTTTTTTTTCTCTTTTTCAGAATGTTCAAATAAATAAAATCAATCAATCAATCAATCAATCTTAGGACTTGCTATGTCACGATCATAGGACTCCCTAAAAGATCATAGGACTCACTACACTCACAATCATAGCATTCGCTATGACATCATCAAAGATCAAAGGCAGGCATCACTGCACGAGTGGCGATGTCAAAGATCAGAGGCAGGTTTCACCATGGTTACTGTTTCAATGGTAACAGTAATTTTCTACGGGCATATAGAAATAATTCAAGAAATCTCTTCTTTTAGATTTGATTGGTCGCTGGCAACCAGTTTACAGGTGCATTACCGTCATGTACTTGAGTCACCACATCACTCTATATATAATTCAAGAAAATCTTTCTGTCTTGCCATAGGACTCGCTAAAAGATCATAGGATCGCCTGTGACGCACCTATGATGTCTATATGACATCATAAACCTGTTTTCCACTAGCCCAGCACACCTCGGTACGGCTCAATTCACTTCAGTACGGCTCGGAATGCTTCTGTCTCCATTAGCACAGTGTTGCGGGGCAGCAGCAGATTCTCAGCGAGGCGGGGCCACACTCCCGTGATGTTATGCACCGGACTGAGTCCTTATTTACACGAGACAAAAAATGGAGGATCCAAGGATTATTGCCTTGCTCGCTCTGTGGTTTTATCTCACAATTAATTTTATCTCATAATTAAGCTGCAACAACACAAGTCACTTTTGTTTTGAATTAACTGCCAAATGACCTAGAAATAATGAGCTGAAACTTGTTTTTATTCATATTAAATAATGAGACGGTGGCACACTGTCCAACACCACATCCTAGGGCATTTTGGATGTACTGAATTAAAAAAATTCATGTTTTTCACCTTCAGGTCAACGTTTGGAACAACAGTATTATTATTTTCCGTTTAGATGATGCTACACTCCTTCTAAAGTATTGTAAATCTCTGAATTTGGAATGCCGATAGAACATTCAATTTACATATACTTGTACCTTTGACTTGGTGCTAATTTTTTATGATATTTCAATAAAATGAACAGAAAGCTTACAAAAAGATTTCTTTTTTGGTCTAGTTAAAAATTACATCATTTTGATCAGACTAGGCAATGGAATTTCTATGTAATTATACTGTTTTATAATTCAGTGTTATAACAGACAAACCACACTTTCCAAAACAATTCCATTTTATTATATACAAAATATTAAAATAAAAAAAACCTTTGCAACACAACATGAAGGTTAATCGACATTTTATACACGCTGACCGAGTGCTGAGGCTCGGTAGAATTAATCCGTCTCTGCCAGCTGTGGGTCAGGAAGGCTCGGTTGAATTAATCCGTGCGGGCTGTCGCGGCGGATGCGTGGGATGATTCTACAAGGAAAATGCACACAATAAAATACAGCACGAAATATATGCAGAAAAGACAATAGTTTTTAACAAGAATACATAAGCTTATTTCAGCGTATTGTTCACATGAATAATTACAATAAAAGCTTTAGTCCGCAGTGTGCTGCAATAAAGCAGCGATCCATCCACAAATGAACAGCTTTTTTATTGCATAAATAAACTGAGCGTCTTACCGAATATATTTGTGAAAAAACACACAATAAAAAAAAATTAAAACTCACCGTTAAAGGACTCCGATGTCGAGACCTCCCGGTATATTTTTTCATTCCGGGTGGCTCCGTCTAACTTGCGCTGAATACGTTCGTCTGACAATGAAGTGAGCAGACACTGCAGCTCCTTACTGGTCCATGGAACACCCTTATTACACGAAGCCATTTTTGATAGAGAATAAATGAAAATAGCACAGCAATACACTGAAAAGGAACCGTCAACAGTGGTTGCGTGCTGAGTAAAGGCGGTCGTGAAGATTCTTTTTTTTTTTTTTTAAACTTTATTGAGAAGGTCGTGAAGATTTGGTAGATGAGGAGGAGGAGAGGGGCAGTTACAACCTGAACAATCAGCGCCAGTTACGACCTGACCAATCAGCGGCGACCAGTCTGTTAACGTCACAACACGGCACAGCTCAGCACTGCTGTACCCTGCCTTTCAGCGGGGCTGAGAATCGTGGCTGTTAAACCGTGTTGGGGCTTGTGGAAAAGCGTACAAAGCGTGCTGAGCCATCCCGTATCGCGCTAAAGCGTGCTAGTGGAAAAGGCCCTATATAGATACTTCAGAGATTAACGGCAGCCATCACAGATCAAAGGCAGGCATCACTGAATGAGTGGTATGACACCAAAGATCATAGGACTCGCTATGACATCATCAAAGATCATAGGACTCACCATAACATTATCAAAGATCATAGGACTCGCTATGACATCATCAAAGATCATGGGACTCACTATAACATCATCAAAGATCAAAGGCTGGCGTCACTTAAGTTGACACACTTACACCTGCTTTCTACGGGCATGCAGAAATGCTTGCTTATACTTGGTGGTATGCATGGGTATGCACGGGCATGCACAGGTATGCACTAGTGTGTGTGTATATGTATGTACTGTATGTATGTGTGTATGTGAGTGTGTGTATATATATATATATATATATATATATATATATATATATATATATATATATATACAGTGGGGCAAAAAAGTATTTAGTCAGCCACCAATTGTGCAAGTTCTCCCACTCAAAAGATTAGAGAGGTCTCCAATTTTCATCATAGGTATACCTCAACTATGAGAGACAAAATGAGAAAAAAAAATCCAGAAAATCACATTGAATGATTTTTAATGAATTAATTAGTAAATTCCTCAGTAAAATAAGTATTTGGTCACCTACAAACAAGCAAGATTTCTGGCTCTCACAGACCTGTAACTTCTTCTTTAAGAGGCTCCTCTGTCCTCCACTCGTTACCTGTATTAATGGCACCTGTTTGAACTCGTTATCAGTATAAAAGACACCTGTCCACAACCTCAAACAGTCAGACTCCAAACTCCACTATGGCCAAGACCAAAGAGCTGTCAAAGGACACCAGAAACAAAATTGTAGACCTGCACCAGGCTGGGAAGACTGAATCTGCAATAGGTAAGCAGCTTGGTGTGAAGAAATCAACTGTGGGAGCAATTATTAGAAAATGGAAGACATACAAGACCACTGATAATCTCCCTCGATCTGGAGCTCCATGCAAGATCTCACCCCGTAGGGTCAAAATGATCACGAGAACGGTGAGCAAAAATCCCAGAACCACATGGGGGGACCTAGTGAATGACCTGCAGAGAGCTGGGACAAAAATAACAAAGGCTACATCAGAAACACACTACGCCACCAGGGACTCAAATCCTGCAGTGCCAGATGCGTCCCCCTGCTTAAGCCAGTACAAGTCCAGGCCTGCCTGAAATTTGCTAGAGAGCATTTGGATGATCCAGAAGAGGATTGGGAGAATGTCATATGGTCAGATGAAACTAAAATAGAACTTTTTGGTAAAAACTCAACTTGTCGTGTTTGGAGGAGAAAGAACACCATACCTACTGTGAAGCATGGGGGTGGAAACATCATACTTTGGGGCTTTTTTTCTGCAAAGGGACCAGGACGACTGATCCGTGTAAAGGAAAGAATGAATGGGGCCATGTATCGTGACATTTTGAGTGAAAACCTCCTTCCACCAGCAAGGGCATTGAAGATGAAACGTGGCTGGGTCTTTCAGCATGACAATGATCCCAAACACACCACCCGGGCAACGAAGGAGTGGCTTCCTAAGAAGCATTTCAAGGTCCTGAAGTGGCCTAGCCAGTCTCCAGATCTCAACCCCATAGAAAATCTTTGGAGGGAGTTGAAAGTCTGTGTTGCCCAGCGATAGCCCCAAAACATCACTGCTCTAGAGGAGATCTGCATAGAGGAATGGGCCAAAATACCAGCAATAGTGTGTGAAAACCTTGTGAAAACTTACAGAAAACGTTCGACCTCTGTCATTGCCAACAAAGGGTATGTAACAAAGTATTGAGATGAACTTTTGTTATTGACCAAATACTTATTTTACAGTGGAATTTACCAATTAATTCATTAAAAACTAGAAAAGCACTCGGAGAGCGCAGACCTCCGCCAAGCGGCACAGTTCCCCCCATACAGTGTTTGTGTGTACGTTTTCAGATTCCCTGAGCATGAAAAGATATGACTAGCAATTGGATTCACAATGATTATTTGTTTATTTGACATGGACAGTGCAATAAACAGACAATTAATGAATGACAATCAATGTGATAGTGATAGGATTAGTGGTTCAGTAGTGTAAAACGGGGCTATAAGGGACGGCGGGTTGATAAGGGACACTTTTCTGGGAAATGTTTTAAATGTAATTGTGCTTTTTTTATTTTGAGCAGGACGCTGAGTTGTGTTTTTATTGTCAAATATCCATGAATCCTTCATCAAATGTAGGCGGAAGCAAAATTAAAAAAGCAGAATTACATTTAGAAAAGTGTCCCATATTACCCCGCCGTCCCTTATAGCCCCGTTTTACGGTTGTAAAAGCATTGCCTCCTTGGCGGAGGTAATAAACTGAAGTGTTGGTGTGTCCATCTCCTCCACTGATGGATGCAGATTGGTTAGACAGGTTGCCATGGGTTTTATATTATATTGGGGTTGCGCTCGGCGGCAAAACAGAATTTAGAATTTTCCCCGGCAGAGAGGTCGTTTTTTCGCAGCGCCTATAGCTGGGCGGGGAATTTGTGGCAAATAATCGGGCGGCGGACAGGTGGCCGTGTCAGGTTTTGCAGCGTCACGGAAAAAGCGGGCACGTTGGCGGGCCCAGGCCAGCAGTGTTTTCCGCGTGCTTTTGTGCCTAAAACGTTGAAGAACGCGGAGTTTGTGTTGGTCAGACACAACAAGCAGCGCAATGTGCGCAGCGCCTATGGCTGGCGGGCCCAGGCTACCAGTGTTTTCCGCATGCTTTTGTGGCTAAAACGTTGAAGAAGGCAGAGTTTGTGTTGGTCAGACACGACGCCCAGCGCCGTCCATTGTGCCTGCACACATGTTGGAAATGGCCATATGTCACAGTGTGGAAAAATGCTTTAAAAAATTCCTGTATGCAGATGGTGATGCGGATCATCCCCAAAATGTAATCAGTTCTTCCTTGTACCATTTCCAACAACGCCTGAAAGTTTCATGGAAATGCGTCCAAGATTTTTTGAGTTATCTTGCTAACCAACAGACAGACAGACAGACAGACAGACAGACAGACAGACAGACAGACAGACAAACAAACAGACAAACCCCGGCAAAAACATAACCTCCTCCTGGCCTTTTCGGCCTGGCGGAGGTAATCATTCAATGTGATTTTCTGGATTTTTTTTTCTAATTTTGTTTCTGGGAGAACTTGCACAATTGGTGGCTGACTAAATACTTTTTTACCCCACTGTATGTATGTATATATATATATATATATATATATATATATATATATATATATATATATATATATATATATATATATATATATATATGATAAGATAAGCCTTTATTAGTCCCACAATGGGGAAATTCCAGGATTGCAACAGCACAGGGACAGCAACACTCAGAGCAACAATCAGAAGGCAAGAAAAAACAAGAGCAGCTAGTATACATATGTACATATTAATATAAATATATATATATATATATATATATATATATATAGACACAGTGCGGAACATTGTGGTTGGTGGATGTGCAGCAGAAAGTCTAAGCTCTCTCTCCACGGATACGGCGGGCCAGCTGGATGTCTTTGGGCATGATGGCGACCCTCTTGGTGTGGATGGTGCACAGATTGGTGTCCTCGAGGAGACCCACCAGGTAGGCCTCGCTGGCCTCCTTCAGAGCCATGACGGCGGAGCTCTGGAAGCGCAGGTCGGTCTTGAAGTCCTGAGCGATCTCCCTCACCAGGCACTGGAAGGGCAGCTTACGGATGAGCAGCTCCGTGGATTTCTGGTAGCGACGGATCTCTCTCAGAGCCACGGCCTGTAACGCTGAGGCTTCTTCACTCCGCCGGTGGCTGGAGCGCTTTTCCGAGCAGCCTTGGTGGCCAGCTGCTTCTTGGGGGCTTTTTCCCCCAGTAGATTTACGGGCGGTCTGCTTGGTTCTTGCCATCGCTCTTTATTATTCTGTCTTATATAACTTGCACGCCGCCTAAACTCCAGCCCGGCACCCGCGTCATTTTCGCTTCAGTTCCCCAGTATGTCGAGTTTCTTCGTTAGCACCGGGTGGCGGTTGAGTGCTAGCTAGCTCTTCCCTGCTGTATCGTCTCCTGCTGTAAACAGAGGCTCCGTCCGCCGACTCGGGAGACCTTTGTGCCGATCTGTGCGTCCGTGATATATATAGAGTGAAAGGTGTGCCGGATCAGAAAGTTATCACCGGATCAGAAAGAAGAAGGAATATATATATATATATATATATATATATCCATCCATTAAAACCAACTAACAGTATAATTTCAAGTGCAAGTAAATTCCTATGCATTTCATCAGAGTGCAATAAGAACAGTTATTACAGTAGTCCTAATTATTGCACAGATGGACTGACAGTACTGAGGTAGCCAGGATGGGGGGAGGGGAAGGGTGTTCATAGTTCTTTCATCAGTCTCTTCACAGCCATCGGAAAAAAAAACTGTGTTTGAGTCTGTTAGTTCAAGCTTGCATGATTCTGAGTCTGCCAGAGGGGAGGCTGATGAACAAAGAATGTCCCAGATGGGTAGGGTCTCTCTGGATCTTTATGGCCCTTTGGAAGAGATGACTTGAGTGGATTTTATCCAGGCATGGAAGTGGGGAGGTAATGATCCTCTGAGCCATCTTGATGACTCGCTGCAGCCGTTTCCTCTCTGCTATGGTGCAGCTAGTATACCACACTGTGCATCCATAAGAAAGGACACTCTCTACTGTGCAGTGATAAAAGTTCCTCAACAGAGGTGGTGGGAGTTTGTTCCTTTTTGGTGTTCTCAGGAAGAAGAGACGTTGCCTGGATTTTTTGGTAATGTTGACTGGTGTTCACAGTCCAAGTGTCCATCCTGACATGCTGGGGTCTATTTGTCAGAAAGTCCTTAATCCACCGACAGAGAGGGGTTCTGAGCTGCAATGACTGTAGTTTGTTGATTTCAGCTCAGCGTTCACTTCTGTCAGCCTTAGCTGACTGATCAACAAACAGCATTCTAGTATATGTACTGGGGCTTTCCAGGTGGCTGAGGGCAATGTAGAGAGCAATCTATTTGACCTATAGGCGAACTGATGTTGGTCAAGGCCGGGTGAGATATGGGCCTTGATATGCTGCAACACCAGTCTCTCTATGCACTTCACAATCACTGGCATCAGGGCCACAGACTGATAATCATGCAATCCTTTGATAGCAGAGGTTTTGGGCAGAAGGATTATGGTGGTATTTTTCAGGCAGGTGGGAACTGTAGTTTGGTGCAGTGCATGGTTGAAAATGTTGGTAAGTACTGCAGCAAGCTGATGAGCACATGATTTCAACACCCTCCCTGGTACTCCAGCCGGTCCCGGTGCTTTACTGGTGTCACTGCCCTGCAGAATCATCAGTACCTGGTGTTGTTGTAGGGTGAGAGGTCTATCATTGTCCATGCAGAAATTGATGGACGACAGCATATAGGAAGTTTAGAGCTCAATGTCTGAATGTTCAAAGAGTTGCCACATGGTGTCCTCAAAACAGTCCTGCAAAACTGATGTCACCTCCTTAGTCCAGCACCGCACTGACTTGTACTGTGGCTTAGATTTGCAAATGAGTGGCCTGTAAGTTCGTGTCATTAACAAGGAGAGATGGTCTGAGTGTCTGAGGTGAGAAAGATGAGCTTTGTACACTGCAGAAATACTAGTGTAGACCTGGTCGAATGTTCTACCTTTCCTTGTTTTAATGTTCACATTCTTATAAAAATCTGAGGAACACAGTCTTCAGATTAATGTGACTAAAATTGCCAGCTATGATGAAAAAGCCCTTAGGATGCTTGTTTTGCTGTCTGCTGATGCTGTCATAGAGTCTTTTCATAACGTGTTAGCGTTAGCTCGTGGATGAATATACACAGTGGCTAAAACCACAGCAGTGATTTCCTAGGCAAATAGAAAGGTCTACACTTTAACAATATAACCTCCAGGTCTGGGCAGCAGACCTGGAGGTTATATAATGGCAGTGTCAATGCACCAGCTATTATGAATATAAATGCATACCCCCCTCCTCTTGTCTTACTTCAGTCCAAAGTATGGTCTGACCGAGAGATGGTGCCGCCTGCTAGCTCCACGGCTAGGTCCGGGATATTTTCGTGCAGCCAAGTATCCGTTATCACCATGACACAACTGTTCATCCAGTTGTTAACAGTCCATAGTTTAATTTTGTCCATTTGGTTAACCACGTAACGGGCATTGGTGAGGAAATTGCTGGGAATCCCCGGTTTATGCGGAGATGTAATTTAGCCTTGCTCTATTGCCAGCTTGTTTGCCCCGCTTCTGTAGTCTTTCACAGTGCCCTCATTGTCATGAACCTTGGTTTGGTGGTCCCAAACCCAGTTCTGACCCGTGGCTGTTTGGCCCATCTCCCTATTTATTTTCCATCAGGCACGTCAGGGAGCCCTTTGGGCCCTTCACTCCCTGACAGGTCGGGCACGCCCCATCCCCCTGTCAGTGCCATCAGCTGTGTCTCATTATGGATGTTTCACACACGTACATGCACACACTTCATTCACTCCCACTCAGACACTCACTCATGCACACATGATGTTAATTATATTCAGCCCACGCACTCTCTTCCCTTGTTAGTGTTATTATTACTTAAACGCTGTGTTAGTAGGAAGAGACTGTCGGCACAGTCAGCTTCATACACAACAGCGTGTACCTTCGTGTATGTATGCCATTACCTTCGTTACGCCGTCAGCCTGCCTCACCTTCATCCACCGGACTGCATGGACTGCCCCGGATCGCTCCTGCACTGTAAGTCCATGTTTGCCTTCGACTCCATGCCGACTGCAGCTCAGCGGCACTAAGCATTCTTGTAGCCGGGCAGTAGAGCATCCAGGAGGCATCCCTGTATGTCTGGTGGCCTTAGGCCAATCATTTCAACTCCCTGTGTGTACTGCCTCTGCTGATTGGACAGTCAGCTAAACTCCTTCCTCACATCAAGACTCTGAAGACACAGCTCTCGGTCCACAGGTTTAATGATACAAGGAAAGGTGAAACTGTAACATACAGTACAAGGCATAATCACTCTTTGACCGTTGTACAGATATTACAATGAAAATATATGAACTCAGCTTCTAATACAAATCATATTTTATCTTCCCACAAATTATATGAATTACTTTGCTTTTTAACTCAAATACAATATAAAATTATGTTCACAACAACTCCCGCCGCCACAATGAATTGCTTTCCCTCCAAATTATCTGTCAATTTCCTCTGACCGATCCAACGGCTGTTGCCAGCGTAAATCGCGGGAGACTACTTTTAGCGTCTAAAATCATCAAACCCAACATGACCTCAAACAAATCATCCAGAAATGCACACAAACAATAACAATTAATACATACCCACGATGCTACCAAGGGCAGAGGATGTATGTGACTGCTGCTGAAGTTAACTGACGGCGGTAAACACACACAACTGACTTTTTTCTCAATACTCCGACCGACTTCCTGTTTCAAGTTAGTCAGAGCCGAAGGTGACGTCATCTTCGGCTGCGAACTATGCCGATTCTAAGGTGAACCCAACACAATATTACAACATGTTATTCAACATTAATTAAGAATATAAATAATATTCCACCTTAACTTTTAACATTAAATAGCTATCAGAACACTCCCCGCCTGGCGTGATTCTACGCCACCTCACTTAGTCCGTCTAGTCCATCTAGTCCACTTAGGCGTCTGGGGGAAGAAGTAGTACTACTTCTGTAACAGGTCTCACAAACAAAGTTTCTTTTCCTGGCTTGATGACCTTTACTTCCACTTGACGGACTTTCCCATCTTCGCTATGGAAGGCCTGTGTTACCAGACCAAGTGGCCATTCATTCCTTGGTACTTGGCTGTCCTTGAGGAGAACAACGCTCTTTGGTTCAATGTTTGGGTGAGGTGACTGCCACTTCCTACGTGCTTGAAGTGTTGGAAGGAATTGCTTACGCCATCTATCCCAGAAGGTGTTGGACAGGTGCTGAACCTGTCTCCACTGGCGCTTGTAGAGGTCTGAAGGCCCAAACTGTCCTGCAGGAACAGGAACAGAGTTCACCTTTTGTGTTAGAAGAGCAGCTGGTGAGAGTATGAATGACTCGTCGGGGTCGGTTGTCACAGGCACAAGAGGCCGAGCATTAATGATGGCTGCTACTTCTGCCATGAAGGTTACCAAAACTTCATGGGTAAGTTTGTCCTTCAGCTGGAGGAACATGGAGTCCAGAATCTTCCTAGCGAGACCAATCATTCTTTCCCACGCCCCACCGAAATGGGAGGCATGTGGAGGATTGAAGGTCCAAGAACATCCTTGATCCGACAGGTAAGATTTCACACTTTTGTAGTTGATGTTAGAAGGTATCTTCAAAGCCTTGCATGCACCCACAAGGTTTGTGCCTCTGTCTGAACGAATGCTTTTGGCCGGTCCTCTCACAGCTAGAAACCGTCTTAATGCATTGATGAAGCTGGATGTGTCGAGGGATTCTATGACTTCAATATGAACGGCTCTTATGCTCATACATGTAAAAATCACAGCCCACCGTTTGCTTTGTGAGAGGCTTCCTCTAGTCCGGCGTGAAGAAACGCTCCAAGGGCAAAATACGATGAGCCCGACGTTTGTGAAGGGAGGATCTGATGAAAGGCGGTCTGGTGGGAGACTGGCCATCTTTTGGCTACTAGTTGGGGCTCTGAGTCATCTGTATGTTACACATCGATGAATGATGCTGTTCACCTTCCTCTTGCCGCCGACTATCCAAAGGCCAGCTGAACGGACAGCTCCTTCCGTAAAGAAATGCCCTTGATGGTGGACCTGTTCATGATACTGTCAAATGAGTAAGGTTGCAATATCATGATTGCCTGGAATGATCAAAGGAGTCTTCTCGCTCTGATCAAGACCTGAATGGTGAAGACAACCTCCGACTCTTAGCAGGCCATGTGTGTCTACAAACGGATCCAGATTTTTGAGGAGACTGCTTTTAGGGATCTTTTTGTGCATTCTGCTACATTTGATTTCCTCATTGTAAACCTCTTCCTGCACCGTTTGAATGATGATAGCTGAGGCTTGGTTGAGTTCCTCAACACTAAATTCTGCCTTGCAGAGATGCCAGCCTTTACAAGAGTTGTTCATCATGGCTGTGTTGAAACAACGAGCTATGTGTTTCAGGTGTGCGATGGCACAAGTCAGTGACTTCCATGAAGAGAACTTGGCAAATCTTTGGGAACCAAGCTGCTTGGATGCAGTTGCAGTGCTAAAAGTGGACACTAGAGGACGGATGTCTGGATCTGAACTTGAGTCCACAAGGTCATAGGTACTTTCGGAGACATCTTGCTGTGGTTTGGACAAAAAGCTAGGTCCACTAAACCAGTTAGTGTTGCTTAACAGGCCTGCAGCAACAGAACGCGTTGCATGATCTGCAGGGTTCTGGTTCGTGGCTACATAGCGCCACTGATGTGGACTGGAGGATCTTCGAATACGCTGGACCCGGTTATTTACATACACATAAAAGTGTCTGGTTTCATTGCAAATGTAACCCAGAACCACTTTGCTGTCTGTGTAATATGTCACTGCATCGAGATGGAGATCAAGTTCTGATGAGATCAAGTCAGCTAACTCAACAGCAAGTACTGCTGCGCAAAGCTCTAGTCTCGGGATTGTATGCTCTGGACGGGGGGCCAGCTTGTCCTTTCCCATAACAAACCCAACATGATTATTTCCAGCAGTGTCCGTGACTTTGAGATATGTTGCTGCGGCAATTGCTTTCGTTGAGGCATCAGAGAAGACACATAATTCCCTGCTGACAGCTGCTGATGGTGAAGTTTCAGTGTAGGGCCTGGAGATTGACAGGCTTGACAACTCTTTTAGAGAAGCTCTCCAGGAAGTCCAGACCTCCTCCATTTCTCGAGGTAATGGCGCATCCCAGTCACCATTCTCAACAGTGGGTTCCCTAAGAATAGCCTTGCCTTGGATAGTAACCGGTGCTACAAACCCAGGAGGGTCGTAGAGACTGTTGATGGTGGATAAGACACCTCGGTGAGTGTAAGGTTTTATCTCATCAGAGACGACAAAGACAAAGCAATCTGTTTGGAGGTTCCAATTGAGTCCGAGACTGCGTTGCATTGGCACTTTGTCTGCACTGAGGTCAAGGTCTTTAAGGTCACTCGCATGGTCCTTGAATGGAAAGGCTTCCATGACCTCTTTATTGTTTGCTGCAATCTTATGTAGCCTCAGGTTTGACTTGGAGAGGACTTCCTGTGTCTTTTTTAGTAAGTCGACAGCAGCTTTGACTGTGGGCAGAGACTTCAGTCCATCGTCTACGTAAAAGTCTCGCATTACAAAGTGCTTTACGTCAGGGTCAATGTGAAACTCGCTGACCTCAACGGACTGGTGCAAGCCGTGAATAACCACTGCAGGGGAAGGGCTATTTCCGAAGACATGGACAGTCATGCGATAGTCAACAACAGCTTTGGAGAGATCGTTATCATGGAACCAGAGGAGCTTCAAGAAGTTCCTATCTTCTTCTCTAACCAAAAAGGAATAGAACATTTGTTCAATGTCCGCCGTGAATGCGACAGCTTCTTTTCTGAAGCGGATCAGTACACCTAGTAATGTGTTGTTCAGGTCAGGCCCAGTCAACAGCACATCGTTGAGTGACACACCATTGAATCGGGCACTGGAATCAAAAACCACTCTAATCTTTTTTGGTTTCTTAGGATGGTACACACCAAATGTTGGCAAATACCATCATTCTTCTTTCTCATTGAGGGGAGGGGCTAACTCAGCATGACCATTTTTAAACATCTGTCCCATGAAGCTAAGGAAGTGTTCCTTCATTTCTGGCTTCCTCTCGAAATTTCTCGCGAGGGACACAAGGCGGTTCAGTGCCTGAGGCCTGTTGTTGGGAAGCCGCTGACGTGGATTCTTAAAGGGCAATGGAGCTACCCAGCTGTTGTTTGAGTCTCTCTGTAGTCCATTATTCATTATTTTCATGAATGAAGCATCCTGAATTGAAAGAGCCACTTGATTATCCTCTCTGGTCCTCTTGAACACACTGCACCCAAGATGATTAATGTCACAGGTAGGTTCCTCCACAGAATATGCTGGTGGGTGGTTTGTGACCTGGACGGTGCTGTACTTTTCCTTAACACAGAACACATTAGGGCATGGTTCGAAGAGAGATGGCCGACGTAGCTCTGTGGTGTTTGTGTAGAAGGCGTTGATTACTGATGGTCTATGGACGCTGCCAAGACACACATTGCTTACAACAACCCACCCTAGATCTAATTTCTGTGCATAGGGCTGGTTGTGTGAGCCGTTCACCTGTTTGCGAACTTTATGCACTCTGATAATGTCCCGACCGAGGAGAAGCATTATCTGGGCATTTGGGTCCATATCTGGGATGAAGTCCGCCATTGTCTTTAAATGTGTATGATGAAGAGCAACCTCAGGGGTTGGAATCTCGTCTCTGTTGTCGGGAATGTCATTGCACTCTATGAGGCTGGGTAATGGAATGCGGACTGTCCCATCCAGCGATTCCACTTCATAGCCGTGTGCCCTCCTTCCTGATGATTCCTTCATTCCTGCGCATGTTCTCAGTGTGTAAGGAGCACTTGGACTTCTGTCGCCAAACACATCGAAGAACTGTGAACTGTGAGTGACCTGTTGCTCTGCTCGTCCAGAATTGCATAGAGCTTCACTGCTTTGTCTCTGTGACCGACTGGATATACTTTCACAAGGCATATTTTGGAACAGGATCTGTCTGTCAGATCTCCACCGCAGACCTTTGTGCATTTGTTCGTAATATCAGATTGAGGTTGAGGCACGGTTTCGACCTCCTACCCGCCATGCTCTGGATCAGGATCCTTCACTTCTGTCCAGGGTGTGGGTCCTGGATGTAGGGCTGAGTTATGTTTTTCGCTCTTGCACTCAGAACACTGAACTTTGGCCTTGCAGTTTTTAGCGATGTGTGACGAAGATGATCAACATTTAAAACACAGAGTGTTCTCTTTCAAAAACATCTTACGATCTTCAATGGATTTTTCTCTGAAAGCACGACATTTACTTAAAGGGTGTGGTTTCCCATGAATAGGACACATTTTATCACGGCCATCAGATTTTAATGAGGAGTCAGTAGAATCAGAATTAGCTCTGGTGGATATCTCGGTTTTGCAGACTGAGACTCTTTGATGTTTGTTTGGCTGCCATTGCTAACTTTTCAGCCCTGGGAATAGTGTCTGTCTGAGTGATGAAGTTGAAGCTTGGGTCATTGGCAATGCTAGCTTCCTGGCTAATGAACTTTACAAAAAAGGCAAAGGGAGGATAAGGCACATGCTTTTGTCGCTTATAAGATGCACCAGCTGAAGCCCACTTTTCCTGCAGACGAAAGGGGAGTTTCTGCACGATTGGGTTGACACCTCTTGCCGTGTCGAGGAAGGAGAGACCAGGTAAGTCTCCTTCATCCTTTGCTGATAGAAGTTCCATCAGAAGATCACTCAACTTAGTCAGTTTGGCGTAATCTCAGTTTCCTATCTTTGGAAAAGAGTCGATGCGTTTGAAAAGAGCGTCCTCTACTGCCTCTGGCGAGCCATAAGTTTGCTCGAGTCTATCCCAAATCATATTCAGGCCTTCTTCCGGATGATTGATGTGAATTACTCTGAGCTGCTCAACATGTTCTTTTGACTCCTTGCCGAGCCACTTTAAAAGAAGGTCCATCTCCTCACTTGCTGTTAGATCTAAGCCGCTGATTGCAGACAGAAATGAGTGTTTCCAAGCTCTGTAATTCTCAGGCTTATCACTAAATTGAAGTAAGCCTGCTGACACAAGCTCACGGCATGCAAGGTACCTCACAAAGTCATTTGGAGTGGAGCTGTTATGGTTGGAATTAGGAGGTACAGGATAAGATGGGGGAAATGTATCACAATAGTCATTTTGAAATCTGGAGTGCTGTGTTGGAGTAATATTGCTGCTTTCAAATTTCACTTGTCGTGGGTCACAAACATTTTCATCCTTATATATCTGAACCCGCTGTGGGCTGGGGTGTGAGTCTGATTTTACTGGGGCATCATCTACACATAGCTGGTGTTCTGCCTCCAACACTTTGGCTTGGTCAGCAACATACTGTTGAGTGCGTTGTGTGGCTGTCAAGGAGGCAGAATCTAATAATACAAACTCTCGACTTCGTTTTTCACCACTGTCAACTGCAGCTTCCAGCGCTTCTGCTTCAGCAACAGCTGCAGCAGTCTCTTTCTTATATTGTAGCATTTGCATTGATGCTTCCAACTTAGCTTTTTCTAGTTTTAGGCTTATTTCTTCTTCAGCGTAGGAAAGGTGAGCTTTTGCTGCTTCCGCTCGTGTTCTTGCTTTGGCTGCAGCAGAATCAGAATCAGAATCAGAATCAGAATCAGGTTTATTGCCATTGTTCATGTGATACACAAACTAGGAATTTGTCTCGGTGCCATGCTGCAACATTAAAAACATAATGAGAAAAAGGGATAAACTAAAAAACTAAAGGACTAGAAACGTGCAATAAGTGTAGAAAAATAAGTAATAATAAGTAATAATAATAATAATAATAATACTAGTAATAATGATAGGCCTTAATAATGATAGGCTTAATGGCCCCCCTCACCAGTGGTGAGGGGGGCCATTAAGCTGAAGAAGGAGTCCTATCAAGCTTGGTTGGCTTGTGGGACTCCCGAAGCAGCTGAGGTGTACCGGCAGGCCAAGCGGAGTGCAGCTCGGGTGGTTGCTGAAGCAAAAACCCGGGTATGGGAGGAGTTCGGTGAGGCCATGGAACAAGACTTTCGGTCGGCTTCAAAGAGATTCTGGCAAACTGTTCGGCGGCTCAGGAGGGGAAAGCAGCTCCCCGTCCACACTGTGTATGGTGCGGATGGGACACTGTTGACTTCAACTGGGGATATCGTCGGGCGGTGGAAGGAATACTTCGAGGATCTCCTCAATCCCACTGATACGCCTTCCACAGAGGAAGCAGGGTTTGGGGACGAGGGGGATGACTCGCCTATCACAGGGGCTGAGGTCGCCAAGGTGGTTAAAAATCTCCTTGGTGGCCGGGCCCCGGGGGTGGACGAGATTCGCCCCGAGTACCTCAAGGCCCTGGATGTTGTTGGGTTGTCATGGTTGACACGCCTCTGCAACATTGCGTGGAGGTCGGGGGCAGTGCCTTTGGCATGGCAAACCGGGGTGGTGGTTCCTCTCTTCAAAAAAGGGGACCGGAGGGTGTGCTCCAACTTTAGAGGGATCACACTCCTCAGCCTCCCTGGGAAGGTCTATGCCAAGGTACTGGAGAGGAGAGTCCGGCCGTTGGTCGAACCTCGGATTCAGGAGGAGCAATGTGGTTTTCGTCCTGGCCGTGGCACATCGGACCAGCTCTTTACCCTCTCGAGAATTCTTGAGGGTTCGTGGGAGTTTGCCCAACCAGTTTACATGTGTTTTGTGGACTTGGAGAAGGCATTTGACCGCGTCCCTCGTGGATTTTTGTGGGGGGTGCTTCGGGGGTATGGGGTATCGGGCTTGTTGTTACGAGCTATTCGGTCTCTGTACGACCGTTGTGAGAGTTTAGTTCGCATTGCCAACACTCAGTCGGAGTCATTCCCAGTGAGAGTTGGACTCCGCCAGGGCTGCCCTTTGTCACCGGTCCTGTTCATAATTTTTATGGACAGGATTTCTAGGCGCAGCCAGGGAATGGAGGGTGTCATGCTTGGTGACCACAGGATCTCATCTCTGTTGTTTGCAGATGATGTTGTCCTGTTGGTTTCATCCAGCAATGACCTACAGCTCTTGCTGGGACGGTTTGCCGCTGAGTGTGAAGCGGCTGGGATGAGAATCAGCACCTCCAAGTCCGAGTCCATGGTCCTCAGCCGGAAAAAGGTGGATTGTCCTCTCCGGGTTGGGGACAGGCTCCTGCCCCAAGTAGTAGTAGTAGTAGATTAGTTTATTTGACAGGGACAGTGCAATAAACATAGAAAGTGGAGGAGTTTAAGTATCTTGGGGTCTTGTTCACGAGTGAGGGGAAAATGGAGCGAGAGATCGACAGACGGATTGGAGCAGCATCTGCAGTGATGCGGACGTTGTACCGGTCTGTTGTGGTGAAGAGGGAGCTTAGTTCTAAGGCAAAGCTGTCGATTTACCAGTTAATCTACGTTCCTACTCTCACCTATGGTCACGAGCTTTGGGTAATGACCGAAAGAACGAGATCGCGGATACAAGCGGCTGAAATGAGCTTTCTCCGTAGGATTGCTGGACTCACCCTCAGAGATAGGGTGAGGAGCTCAGTCATCCGGGAGAGGCTCAGAGTAGAACCGCTGCTCCTCCACATTGAAAGGAGTCAGTTGAGGTGGTATGGGCATCTGATTAGGATGCCTCCTGGACGCCTCCCACTTGAGGTGTTTCAGGCACGTCCCACTGGGAGGAGACCCCGGGGCAGACCCAGGACTCGGTGGAGAGACTATGTCTCCCAGCTAGTCTGGGAACGCCTTGGTATCCCCTCTGAAGAGCTGGAGCAGGTGGCTGGGGAGAGGGAAGTCTGGGCTTCTCTGCTTGAACTGCTGCCTCCGCGACCCGGACCTCCGGAAAAGCGGTAGAAGATGGATGGATGGATGGATGGATAGTAATAATGAGTAGTACTAGTCAAGGCAGTTTAAAAAATTAGCATGTAGCAGATAATGTGAAGTACCACATAGTGCAGTCAATAATGCAACAGAAAAACAGTGATGAATGACATGAGTCTGGTTGAGCTGCTGTACATAGTGCACGAGAGTCAAAAGTCACTTAGTGTTCAGCAGTCTGATGGCAGAGGGGAAAAAGCTGTTCATGTGCCGAGAGGTTTTAGTCCGAATGGACCGAAGCCTTCTACCTGAGGGGAGGGGGGGCAAACAGCACGTGACCAGGATGTGAAGGATCGGCTATGATCCGGCCAGCACGCCTCCGGGTCCTGGAGATGTACAGGTCCTGGAGAGATGGGAGCTTGCAGCCTATCACCTTCTCAGCAGTGTGCACGACGCGCTGCAGCCTTAGTCTGTCCCTTGCAGTGGCTCCTGCGTACCACACAGTTATGGAGGAGGTGAGGATGGACTCGATGATGGCCGTGTAGAACTGCACTAACATCTTGGTGGGTAGCTTGAGCTTCCTCAGCTGCCGCAGAAAGAACATCCTCTGCTGGGCCTTTTTGATGAGGGAGCTGATGGTTGGCTCCCATTTGAGGTCTCGGGTGATGGTGGTGCCCAAGAAGCGGAAGGAATCTGCAAAGGTGATGGGAGAGCCTGTGATGGTGAGGGGGGGCAGGGGGGATGTGACTTTCCTGAAGTCCACAATCATCTCCGCTGTCTTCAGAGCATTCAGCTGCAGGTTGTTGTGGCTGCACCAGGACACCAGCTGGGCCACCTCTTCCCTGTAGGCGGACTCGTCACCGTTGGAGATGAGCCCGATGAGGGTGGTGTCGTCCGCAAACTTAATCAGCTTAACAGACTGGTGGGAGGAGGTGCAGGAGTTGGTATAAAGGGAGAAGAGTAGGGGGGAAAGTACACAGCCCTGGGGTGATCCAATGCTGATGCTAACAGAGTCTGAGACAGACTTCCCCAGCCGCACATGCTGTCTCCGGTCCGTCAGGAAGTCGGTGATCCACCTGCAGAGGGAGTCAGGCACGTTGAGCAGGGACAGCTTGTCCTGGAGCAGATCGGGGCGGATGGTGTTGAATGCGGAGCTGAAGTCCACAAACAGAATTCTGGCGTAGGTTCCCGGGGAGTCCAGGTGCTGCAGGATGGAGTGGAGGGCCAGGTTGACTGCGTCGTCCACAGACCTGTTAGCACGGTAGGCAAACTGCAGCGGGTCTAGGAGGGGTGTGGTGATGGACTTGAGGTGAGACAGGACCAGGCGCTCAAAGGACTTCATGACTACAGAGGTGAGCGCTACAGGTCTGTAGTCGTTAAGTCCAGTAATCCGTGGCTTCTTGGGGACAGGGATGATGGTGGAGGATTTGAGGCAGGTCGGCACGTGGCATAGCTTAAGGGAGGTGTTAAAAATGTCTGTGAAGACAGGAGCCAGCTCTTTCGCACAGTGTCTCAGGGTGGAGGGAGACACACCGTCCGGCCCGGGGGCCTTGCGCGGGTTCAGTCTGGAGAACTGTCTGTGCACGTCCTGCTCACTGATGACAAGGGGAGGGGGGGAGGAGGAGGAGGAGGAGGGGGGGACTGCTCTTGATGAATTAGGGGCTGAGGAGGCAGAGGAGCTGGGTGGAGTGGGTGAGTTGGACACAGCTGACGAGGTGTCAAAACGGGCATAGTGTTGGGACAGTCTTTGACAAAGGGCTTTGTCATCCTGACCTTTAGAAGCCTGAGGCCGATAGTTGGTGATTTGCCTCAGTCCTCTCCAGACAGAAGCCGAGTCATAAGCAGTGAACTGCTGCTGGAGTCTCTCAGAATATACAGATTTAGCTCTCCTCAGCTCTCTGTTGTCCTCATCTACAGAGTCAGCAGACTCTGTAGATGACACACTGGAGTGCGCAGAAGAAGCGTGTGAGTGTGTCTTTGACATGGCTCTTTTTTCTGACTAGCACAGTTCGCGAGTGTACTTTTGAATAGACACTGATGTGTTGATCGTTTATTGGTCGAGTGTGATGATGATCTACTCACTGTCTGCCAGCATGTTCACGTTATCATGCCCGCTAGGAAGTGGTGGTTTCACTGTACTGCCTCTGCTGATTGGACAGTTAGCTAAACTCCTTCCTCACATCAAGACTCTGAAGACGCAGCTCTCGGTCCACAGGTTTAATGATACAAGGAAAGGTGAAACTGTAACATACAGTACAAGGCATAATCACTCTTTGACCGTTGTACAGATATTACAATGAAAATATATGAACTCAGCTTCTAATACAAATCATATTTTATCTTCCCACAAATTATATGAATTACTTTGCTTTTTAACTCAAACATAATATAAAATTATGTTCACAACAACTCCCGCCGCCACAATGAATTGCTTTCCCTCCAAATTATCTGTCAATGTCCTCCGACCGATCCAACGGCTGTTGCCAGCGTAAATCGCGGGAGACCACTTTTAGCGTCTAAAATCATCAAACCCAACATGACCTCAAACAAATCATCCAGAAATGCACACAAACAATAACAATTAATACATACCCACGATGCTACCAAGGGCAGAGGATGTATGTGACTGCTGTAAAGTTAACTGACGGCGGTAAACTCACACAACTGACTTTTTTCTCAATACTCCGACCGACTTCCTGTTTACAGTTAGTCAGAGCCGAAGGTGACTCGGCTGCGAACTATGCCGATTCTAAGGTGAACCCAACACAATATTACAATGTGTTATTCAACATTAATTAAGAATATAAATAATATTCCATCTTAACTTTCAACATTAAATAGCTATCAGAACACTCTGTTTTGCATGACTGTTGCTGGACTTATTATTTTTGGGGTTGTGTTCAATAAAATGCACGGAACTACTCCTGCACATGTTTTTTTTTTTTTTTATTCCTCCCTTGGTGCGCTGTGCAATGGCGCACCAGGGATCATAACAGTCATTGTCGTCTCCTCTTGGTTCTTTCACACCAGCATATTGTCCACAAGAACAAGTCAAACCCTTCTGGTGTCCAGCCAGTCCAGTATTGTTTCAGGCTGATAAGTTCTTTTTGAGTGTAAGTTTTCCTTAAGTAGCTGCTCACTGAGAAAGAGCTCTGGGTCGCTGCATCTACACGCATCACCGCCATGGCAGTCTCTCAAGGAGATATCCCAATGGCATGGCAATCTCAAGGAGAATGCCATTTAATTGAACTTGATCAAAATTGAATCAAAGTAGTACCTTCTGAATTAGAATGAATTCTGGAAATACAGTGGTGGTTACGATAGTATTTATTTATGTAGCGAATGCAAAGTCCTTAAGCCAAGCAGTTGCCTCCTGGTTTGCTGTATGGAGGGTGTGTAATCCTCCTTCCAGTCTTTGGAGCGGGCAAGCCTCTATGATGTGTTCCATTGTTTGCTCCTCTCCACATGCGCACAGTGGGCTAGGGCTACTGCCCCATCTGTAAAGGCTGGCCAACGATAGTCTGATGGTGGCGGAGGTCGTCCACTCATTCACATAGAGGTAGTGAACAGGGAGTTGGCACTGTACAGGAAGCTGGATGCTGGGAGTAGCAGAAACCCACAGCGTACTCAGACTGAGGGACAACGGGGCCACAGGCCAGTGAGAGCGAACCTGTTTTTTCTCTTATTTACGAACTGCGCTTTGCCTGAGCTCAGGGGTTTTTTTTGTTGTTTTTTTTTTGGTGACAGAAAGACAGTGATGTCGTGTTATTTTTGGAGTATTATTTGGACTCTTCTTTTTCTTTTTGGTGCCGGTGAAGACTGGGACGTTGCCACGGATGGTTTGGCCCCGGTGATTTGGGTATAAAAAAGGACTAAATATTGTATTCGAAAGTTGTGTTTGGTTTTAAAACAGTTTGGGGTGTACGTCAAACAGGTTCATTTTGTCTTCTTTCAATTATTTTTCCTTTTTTTTTTTTTTTTTTTTCCTTTGAAAGACAAAAGTAAAATAGAAAGATGTCTTTACCTTCTTTACATGTTTCAACTGCACTGCAGCCTTTATCAGAAGAGTCAGCTGATTGCTGCCAGGTGACATTTATCAGCTGATTTTCGTAGGCGGGGCCAGCTCAGCAGATCTGTCAGATCCACCGAGCCGGCCCCGCCTCCCGCTGTCAGATGGTCTCTGGAGAATGTGGTCCCAGGTGTGAGAAAGCATAAAGGCCCCCTCATCTCGGTTCATGGTGTCTTTTCCCCGCTTTCTGATCTCTATTGCCTCCTTGATCCAACGTTTGTGTCTGTTGCTCTCCGATCCAATAATTTTTGTGTTGTCCCAGTCCATGATGTGATTATTTCTTTTGCAGTGGTCCGATATAGCTGATTTTAATGTTTCTTGTTCTGCTTTTTCTTTTTGTGATCTTGTGAGTCGTCCTTGCGTTTCCTTCTCACATTCCTTTTGGTGTTCTTTTTTTCTTGTGGTGAATAATCTTCCGGTTTCTCCAATGTAGGTTTTGTTACATGATCTGCATGATATTTCATATAATACATTGCATTTATTGTCTTGTTCTATTCTGTCCTTGGGGTGTACTAATAACTGTCTTAATTTTTTGTGTGGTTTGACTGCTGTGTTTATTTTGTATTTTTTCATGATCCTTTGAATTGGTTCCGTGATCCCTCGTATGTATGGTATAGTTATGGTTTCCTTGTTTTTGATTTCAGCTTTTGTTCTGTGTCTTGTGTCCTGTTTATTTTCTTTGTTTTTGACTTGCTGTTTCCCTTTGTTTATGGCCCATACTGGATATTGGCAGCGTATAAGTGCATGTTTTATGTGTTTTTCCTCTTCCTGTCTGTCTTCTTGTTCCGTGATGATGGTGGCTCGTTCATATAATGTCCTGACGACTGATAGCTTGTGTGCTGTGGGGTGTTCCGATGTCCAAAGTAGGTATTGATCTGTGTGGGTTGGTTTCCTGTAGACTGTGATTTTTATGCTGCCATCCTCGTTGTGGTGGATTTTCATGTCCAGAAAGGCTATGGTGCCATTTTCCTCCTCTTCGTGTGTGAATTTTATGTTCCCCGTACTGTCTGTACTGTTCAGATGGTCAGTGAGTTCTTGTGTATGTCCTGTGTATGTCCTGTGTATGTCTTGTGTATGTCCATGAACCGAGATGAGGGGGCCTTTATGCTTTCTCACACCTGGGACCACATTCTCCAGAGACCATCTGACGGCGGGAGGCGGGGCCGGCTCGGTGGATCTGACAGATCTGCTGAGCTGGCCCCGCCTACGAAAATCAGCTGATAAATGTCACCTGGCAGCAATCAGCTGACTCTTCTGATGAAGGCTGCAGTGCAGTTGAAACATGTAAAGAAGGTAAAGACATCTTTCTATTTTACTTTTGTCTTTCAAAGGAAAAATAAAAAAAAAAAAAAAAGGAAAAAAAAAGTTTGGGGTGTGGCTAACTTGTAAGGAAATCATTTGTTGTGTAATTATCATTTTTTTTTACCTTGAGTTCAATAACAACACACTAAAAATCATATTGGCTTGTCTATGGTGGAATCATTTCAAACCCATTTTTTTGGTAATAGTCCCTATTTAATAGTGGAGTGTTACATAGGGTGGCCAGTATGGGGAAATGATTTATTGCTTTATGATTTAGTTGTGGTGACTTGATTAGGAATGGCAACTAGAAAATATAAAGCTGAAGCTGCTCAAGGTGGTGATGACCCAGATTTCACTGCGGGGCCTGTTGTAACAAGGAAGAATCCTCCAGGAGAAATTTCATCTTTATTGAGTACTTTGTACTTGGATGATGATGATTATGGGGATGAGGTCTGCGAAGAGCTCAATACTGATAATGAGCCTGATACTGTTCATGGTGATAAAGAAAATGTATGTGCTGATTTTGAATAACAGTATAACGAAAATGGTGAAATGAGGGACGATGTGGCACACCCTGCACAGTATGATTATGAGGAGCTAAAAAATCAGGTGGTAATTTTGACACAGCAGTTTATCCAGCTTGATACTAAAGTAAAAGGCTTTATTAGCAGTACTGTGAACAGAGATAAATTTCCAACAGTATGTTGACCGTAGTTTTGAAAAAATTAATGATGAATTTGAAAAGCTGGAAAAAAGTATTGTAAATTACCTGTTACGGAGGGATGAAAAAAATCGAAACGGCAGCTTAGCCAGTTAAGACTCACTAGCACTCCCAAGGTACAGAACGCAGTTTCAGTCTCTACTGATACTAGTCCTGTACCGTAGCTCCCATTCCATCATTGTGTCTTCCTGGTGTACCTGCTTACTACCCCAGACTTCCCATGCGCCTGGAATTTCCTACATTTGACACTGCCAGTGACTCCGCAGATGTCCTTAATTTCATTGAGCAATGTGAGAACTTTCTGAGACTCAGGCCCCTTTCCAATCCTGAATTAATGGGTGCCCTGGCCACAGTTTTAAAGGGCCAGGCACGCAGTTGGTGGGAGGTAGCAAAAGATCAAGTCGCTGATTGGCCATCCTTCAAAGAGGTGTTCATGGGGGCTTTCCTGTCCACGGACTATTTGGCGGAAGTGGAAGAGAGATTGAGGGACATGGTGCAGAAACCAGAGCAATGTCTGAGGGATTTTGCCTATGATTATCGTGCCCTCTGTCTCAAGTGGAAACCTGATATACCTGAAGAGGAGAGGGTGAGGCATATTCTGAACAACATTAACCCAAAGAATGCAGGGTGCCTGTGATGCACGGTGTCGACTGTGGCACAGCTTGAGAAGGTGGGGTCCATGGTGTAGAAGGACTGCTCTGGGGCTAAGGGGTACTGGCAAAGGGTCCATGCAAATGAGGACAAGTCAATAAAATAAGTTCCAGACAAAAGAGCATGGTGGAAATTACCCTGATGCACCAGGAACACCAGACCGGCAGGAACCCGGACCTCCTGCTGGTTCCAGTGACCATTAGAGGGCTCAAGGGGGTTGCAGTTTTGGACACCGGGAGTACCTAAACTCTGATCAAAGAGAGTCTGTTGAGGCAGCTGGCAATGGTTGGCGAGACCCTCCGTCCTGCCGAGGAACAAAGATTTGTAATGGCGGATGGCACTGCTCACCCAGCTCTAGGCAAGACAAAGCTTCTTGTGGACTGGCATGGTGGAAAGTGAGCTGTGGAAACCCACATAAGGGAGGACAGCCATCTCACTTTCCCTGTCATCATTGGGTTGAACTTCCTCTTACAGACTGGGGTGATCTTAAATCTGGCCGAAAAAGTCTATGAGCTGAAAGCAGGTGCTGGATATGGATATCATTCATTCCTCCACCAAACTCATGATACAAGCGGGTGGTTTAAAGCACCCATGTACACCTTCAAAAAGGACATTTGCCTTTACTACGCCTTGCCTGTAGGAGGTGTCCTACTCTGTTGGACATGAGCCTCAAGCACTGAGCCCTCACCCACCTATGACACTGACTGTGTGGTTTTTGGTGAATGGACTGGCTTCCTGTGGTAACGTATCATCACTTCCTGTGTTGCTGTCTGTCTGTGGTTTGCTCTTTGGTTAGCTCTCCTCATTCTCCTGAGGATTTTGCCTTTAATTGTATTTTAATCACTTTTTTCCTTCTACCGTTAGCTCTCACTTCTGTTTATCAAGCCTCTTGCACCTGTGTGTGCATTCAGTGTCATCTAATCACCCTCTTTAGCCTTCTGTTCACCTTTCATTGGTGTTTGTGTTAGCATCAGGTTAGCCACTTGCTATGGCTACTAGCTCTCCTTCCCCTCCTCCTCTGGTGTGCTCTCTCTGTCAGATGTTTAGCTACACCTCTGCCTTTTTTAATGATAACGGTAAATGTAATAAATGTTGTCTTTTTGAGGCACTCGAGGCGAGGTTGTCTGATTTGGAATCCCGGCTCCGCTGCATTGAAACACCGTCTGCGCGACTTAATCTTGACGGACATCCCCTAGCTGCAGCGGAGCTCCCTAGCATAGGGCGGCCTGTTAGCGGTCCTCCGGTCCTCCTCAGCAGTGAGGAGACTGGGTGGGTGACGTGAGAAGGAAGCCTAGCCGCAAAGCCCCAGTTAACCACCAACCTGTTCATATTTCTAATCGTTTTTCCCCCCTCAGCGACACACCCGCTGAGGAAAAAACTCTAATCATTAGCGACTCTGTAGTCAGAAACGTGAACCTAGAGACTCCAGCGGCCATAGTTAAATGCATTCCTGTGGCCAGAGCAGGTGACATCGAGTCAAATTTGAAAATGCTGGCTAAAAGTAACTGTAAATATTCCATAATTGTTATTCACGCCGGCATTAACGACGTCCAACTCCGGCAGTCGGAAGTCTCAAAACTTAATGTGGAATCAGTGTGTGACTTTGCCAAAACAATGTCTGCCTCCGTAGTATTCTCTGGGCCCCTCCCCAATCTGACCAGTGATGACATGTTTAGCCACTTGTCATCCTGTCGCTGGCTGTCTGTGTGGTGTCCTGCAAACAACGTGGGCTACATTGACAATTGGAGCTCATTTTGGGGAAAACCTGGTCTTATGAGACGAGACAGCATCCATCCCACTTTGGATGGTGCATCTCATTTATCTAACAATCTGGCATCATTTTTATCCAAATTTCCAAAACCTTGACAACTCAGAGTTGGGACCAGGAAGCAGAGTCGCAGTCTTACACGCCTCTCTGCAGCTCCTCTTCATCTGCCATCCCTCAACGTAGCCCCTGTCTCCCCCATCAGAGAATCATTGTCTGCTCCCTCCAAAGTAAATAAAAATATAATGTATAAGCATCCCAGAGTGATTAAACAAAAAGTTGGTAAAACTCAAATTAAACATGAAGCCTCTAAATTGAATAATTTGGCCTCTGTTCCTCCTCATAATTAAAAAATTAAATGTGGTTTGTTAAATATTAGGTCTCTAACTCCCAAGTCTCTGCTAGTCCATGATCTATTAATTGATCATCAGATTGATTTAATATCCCTTACAGAGACTTGGTTAGGGCAAGAGGATTATGTTGGTTTAAATTAATCAACTCCCTCTGGTCATTTAAACAGTCAAAATCCCCGAAGTTCTGGTCATGGAGGAGGAGTAGCAGCAATTTACAATTCCAAATTACGAGTTAATGTTAAGCAAAAAACACGTTACCATTCCTTTGAGGGCCTGGTCGTCAATATTGAGCATTTTAGCAATTTTAGGCTAAACCCAATTTTATTTGCCATAGTTTATTGTCCTCCATCAACCTACTCAGAGTTTTTATCCGAATTTGCCGAATTCTTAGCTGATTTAGTACTGAAATCAGATAGAATAATTATAGTATGGGACTTTAATATACATGTAAATGTAGATAGTGATTGCCTTAATTTGGCATTTAATTCAGTATTAGACTCGATGGGGTTTTCTCAGAAAGTAGGAAATTCTACCCATTATCTCCACCATACGTTGGACCTTGTTCTGACATATGGCAAAGAAATAGAAAATCTGGTAATTACTCCTCATAACCCTGTACTGTCAGACCATTGTCTGTTAGCCTTTGATTTTACTATTTCTGACTATTTGGCTCCTAAAGAAAAATATTACTACAGCAGATGCCTCTCAGATGATGTTACCAAATTTATGCAGATTGTTTCCTCTATGCCATGTGTCAACACAGCGGAAATAAGCTATAGACAGCTTACTCCTTCTGTAATTGATAGCATGGTAAATAGTGTTACAGCTTCTCTGCATCAGACTCTTGACACGGTGGCCCCTTTAAAAAAGAAAAAGTCCAATCAGAGATTTCTAACTCTTTGGTTCAACACAGAAACTCGTAGCTTAAAACAGAAGACTCGTCAGTTAGAAAGAAAATGGCGCTCTACTAATTTAGATGAAATCTATTTAGCTTGGAGAAATCATCTTTTAATTTATAAAAAATCTCTTAGAAAAGCTAGAACGAGTTATTATTCCGCATTAATAGAAGAGAACAAGAATAATCCTAGGTTTCTTTTCAGCACTATGTAGCCAGGCTGACAAAGAGTCAGGACTCTGTCAGTCCTAGCATTCCCTTAGAGTTTACTAGTCAGGACTTTATGAACTTTTTCAATAATAAAATTGTATCTATTAGAGATAAAATCAATCAGATTCGTCCCACCATTAACTTAAATACAGTAACTACTACAACTCCTTCAACTGATATTTGTTTGGAGGGGTTTACTCCAATCGACCGTTTAGAGTTAGACAAAATAATTTCCTCATCCAAGCCTTCAACTTGTCTTTTAGACCCCATTCCTACCAGTTTATTTAAAGAAGGCTTCCCAAGTACATGGCCTAAAGTTAATAATCAATTCTTCATTAACTTTAGGCCATGTACCGCAGGCTTTTAAAATGGCTGTAATTAAACCCTTACTCAAAAAGCCAACGCTGGATCCGAGCGTTTTAACTAACTATAGAACAATCTCTAATCTCCCTTTCATTTCAAAAATCTTAGAAAGAGTTATCGCTCCACAATTATTTGACCACCTGCAGGTAAATGGTTTACTTGAAGATTTTCAATCTGGGTTTAGAATCCATCGTAGTAATGAAACAGCCTTAGTGAAGGTCACTGTCACCATGGGTTGAGATGCCGTCTCGGTGCTCAGCCCATGTTTTCCCTCATCCCTGCTTCCCATTGAGCAGCGTCTCAGCAGGCTCCCAGCTGGCAGCATTACGGACGGCTGGGGCCAATTAGTCCTCATCAGCTGGGGTGCTGCCAATGTGAATAAATAGGAGCAGCCTCGATGACTCGGGGCTGCGACATAAGCACTGCTAGGCTGAAGCCCCTTCGTCTGGTGTCAGCCTCTACTCCCCTTGCAGCATTCCTGTGTCTGTAACCCGCTGTGAGTATGCACGCCTTGTTACCCCTATGTCCGGTACGAGCTACCTACCCCTGCGCTGTGCAACCTGTGAATGTACGTCTGTATGAGTATCTGTGCTCTCCTCATCCCTTATCCCTCACCCTTAATAAAACATCTCGACTCACTGGCTCGCCCTTGGCTCTTATTGCGCGACTCCCTAGAGCCGGGTATGACAGTCACTAATGACCTCCTTATTGCATCTGATAATGGACTTGTTTCTGTTCTTGTCCTTTTAGACCTTAGTGCAGCTTTTGATACTATCGATCATAATATTCTACTTGATACATTAGAACACCATGTTGGACTTAATGGAACTTCGTTGCAGTGGTTTAGATCTTATTTATCTGATAGGTTCCAGTTTGTTCATGTCAATAATGAGTTTTCTTTCAACTCAAAGCTCAGTCATGGAGTTCCACAGGGATCTGTGCTAGGTCCTACTCTTTTTAGTTTATATATGTTTCCGTTAGGCACCATTACTAGAAATCACTGTATACATTTGCATTGTTATGAAGATGACACACGATTATATCTGTCAGTGAAGCCAGATGATAGTAATCAATTAGCCAAGTTAGATTCCTGTCTTAAGGAAATCAAAGCGTGGATAACTTGCAATTTCCTGCTATTAAATTCAGATAAGACTGAAGTCATTCTTGTTGGTCCAATAAACCTCTTGTTGGTCCAATAGACCGTTCCAAATCAACCTTTTAGTTTGGATGCAGTTACTTTTTCTCTTAATAGCTCTGTGAGGAACCTTGGAGTTAGTTTTGATCAAGATCTGTCTTTCAATTCACATATTAAATTTGTTTCTAAGACTGCTTTCTATCACTTGCATTATATTGCCAAGATTAGGAGCATCTTGTCTCAGAGTGATGCTGAGAAACTGATCCACGCTTTTGTTAGCTCGAGATTAGATTATTGTAACTCTTTATTATCAGGTTGTCCTAAAACATCTTTAAAAAGTCTTCAGCTTATCCAAAATGCTGCAGCAAGAGTTTTAACAGGTACTAGAAAGAGAGATCATATCTCTCCGGTTCTGGCCTCCCTTCATTGACTTCCCATAGAGTTTAGAATTAAGTTTAAAATCCTTCTTCTTACTTACAAAACTCTAAACAATCAGGCCCCCTTTTTTTTAAAAAAAGATCTGATCCTACGGTATTATCCTAACAGAGTACTACGCTCCCAAAATGTGGGATTACTTGTAATACCTAGAATCTCCAAAAGTACAATGGGAGGCAGAGCCTTCAGTTATCAAGCTCCTGTCCTGTGGAACCAGCTGCCAATCTGGATTCGGGAGTAAGACTCGATCTCTATTTTTAAGAATAGGGTTAAAACCTTCCTTTTTGATATAGCCTACAATTAGGGAGGGATCATGTGTCTCTGAACCCTCCCTTAGTTATGCTCCTAATAGGTTTAGACAGCCGGGGAACCTCCAATAATGCACTGGGCTTCACTCCTTTCTTCACTCTCAATGAAATATTTTTGCTGGTCATTAACATCTGTTTGTTCTCTCCCATAGATTGAGTCCCCATCGTGCTGTTTGCTCTCGACATGTCTGTTCTTTTCATCTTCTCTATCCCCTCACACCCCAGCCAGTCGCAGCAGATGACTGCCCCTCCCTGAGCCTGGTTCTGCTGGAGGTTTCTTCCTGTTAAAAGGGAGTTTTTCATCTCCACCGTTGCCAAGTGCTTGCTTACTGGGGATCGCCTGATTGCTGGGGTTTTTCTGCAACTGTGGGGGTTTCCCCTACATTTGAAAGTGCTATGAGATGACTGTTGTTGTGAAATGGCGCTATATAAATAAAGTTGAATTGAATTGAATTGAACTATCCAGAGGAACTCCAACAACTCATCCAGTAATGGCCCACACTCACTTCTGACATCTTGGAAAAGACCACTGTGGAAAAGGACCACGTTTTTAACCAGGATGAGGTACCAGTGAGGCATAAAGGTACCTAAGGCTCACCAACTATTGACCTAAGGCTCCTAAAGGTCAGGATGACAAAGCCCTTTGTCAGAGACTGTCCCAACACTATGCCCGTTTTGACACCTCGTCATCTGTGTCCAACTCCCCCCCTCCCTCCAGCTCCACAGCCTCCACATTCCCTACTTCATTTAAGGCACCCCCCTCCCCCCCCCCTCCCCTTATCATCAGTGAGCAGGATGTGCTCAAACAGTTCTCCAGACTGAACCCGCGCAAGGCCCCCGGCCCAGACGGTGTGTCTCCCTCCACCCTGAGACTCTGTGCGAAACAGCTGGCTCCTGTATTCACAGACATTTTTAACACCTCCCTTAAGTTATGCCACGTGCCGTCCTGCCTCAAATCCTCCACCATCATCCCTGTCCCCAAGAAGCCACGGATCACTGGACTTAATGACTACAGACCTGTAGCGCTCACCTCTGTAGTCATGAAGTCCTTTGAGCGCCTGGTCCTGTCCCACCTCAAGTCCATCACCACCCCTCTCCTGGACCCGCTGCAGTTTGCCTACCGAGCCAACAGGTCTGTAGACGATGCAGTCAACCTGGCCCTCCACTCCATCCTGCAGCACCTGGACTCCCCGGGAACCTACGCCAGGATCCTGTTTGTGGACTTCAGCTCCGCATTCAACACCATCCACCCCGCTCTGCTCCGGGACAAGCTGTCCCTGCTCAACGTGCCTGACTCCCTCTGCAGGTGGATCATCGACTTCCTGACGGACCGGAGGCAGCATGTGCAGCTGGGAAAGACTGTCTCAGACTATACTAGCATCAGCACCGGATCACCCCAGGGCTGTGTACTTTCCCCCCTACTCTTCTCCCTTTACACCAACTCCTGCACCTCCAGCCACCAGTCTGTCAAGTTGATCAAGTTTGCGGACGACACCACCCTCATCGGGCTCATCTCCAACGGCGACGAGTCCGCCTACAGGAGAGAGGTGGCCCAGCTGGCGTCCTGGTGCAGCAATAACAACCTGCAGCTGAACGCTCTGAAGACAGTGGAGATGATTGTAGACTTCAGGAAAGTCACTACTCCTCTGCCCCCCCTCACCCTCTCAGGCTCTCCCATCACCACTGCTGATTCCTTCTGCTTCCTAGGCACTACCATCACCAGGGACCTCAAATGGGAGCTGACCATCAGCTCACTCATCAAAAAAGCCCAGCAGAGGATGTTCTTCCTGCGGCAGCTGAGGAAGCTCAAGCTACCCACCAAGATGTTAGTGCAGTTCTACACAGCCATCATCGAGTCCATCCTCACCACCTCCATAACCGTGTGGTACGCAGGAGCCACTGCCAGGGACAGACTAAGGCTGCAGCGCGTCGTGCGCACTGCTGAGAAGGTGATCGGCTGCAAGCTCCCATCTCTCCAGGATCTGTACATCTCCAGGACCCGGAGGCGTGCTGGCCGGATCATAGCCGATCCCTCACACCCTGGTCACGTACTGTTTGCCCCTCTCCCCTCTGGTAGAAGACTTCGGTCCATCCAGACTAAAACCTCCCGTCACATGAACAGCTTCTTCCCCTCTGCCATTAGACTGCTGAACACTAAGTGACTCTCGTGCACCATGTACAGCAGCTCAACCAGACTCATGTCAATCATCACTGTTTTCTTCCTGCATTACCGACTGCACTATATAGTTCTCCACAGTATCTGCTGCTGGCTAATATATATTTTAACTGTTGACCAGTATCACTTAATCTTATCCTACACTTTATTACATGTATAGTTTATTTCTCTTATCTTATCATGTTTAATGTTGCAGCATTGTACCGAGACAAATTCCTAGTTTGTGTACTACATGAACAATGGCAATAAACCTGATTCTGATTCTGATTCTGATTCTGATAAAGCATATCGTGTATCTCCTTGGAAAAAGCAAATGATTGAGGAGCACGTGGAGAGAATGCTCAAAGACAACATCATTGAACCTTTTCAGTCAGCATGGGCCTCACCAGTGGTATTGGTAAACAAACTAGATGGCTCCTACAGATTCTGCATGGATTACAGAGGAGTGAATGCCAAGACCTTACCTGATGCATACCCAGTGCCCATCATTCATGACATCTTGGAATCATTGGATGGCGCCTCCTGGTTCAGCACATTGGATCTGCAATCGGGTTTCTGGCAAGTGGCTATGGCGGAGGAAAGCAAACATAAAACAACTTTCACAACATCTCTTGGCCTCTTCCAATTCAACTGCATGCCCTTTGTTCTCCATAATGCAGTTGCAACCTTCCAGCAACTGATGGAGAATGTGTTGGCAGAACTGAGAGGAGCAATCTGTTTTGTGTACATAGACAACATCATAGTGTACTCATGCTCATGTGAACAACATCACCAGGATCTGGCAGCAGTCTGCTAGAAGTTATGGGCAGCCAACCTCAGCTTGAATATGAAAAAATGCCACTTTTTTAAAGGCGAGCTGAAATTCCTGGGTCACATTGTGTCACATAAAGGGGTTGAGGCTGACCCAGCCAAGACGCAGACAGTGAAGTATTTTCCTGCTCCTCACGATGTGAAGGCCCTACAGAGGTTCCTGGGGTTAGCCGGCTGGTACCATAAATTCATACCCTACTTTGCAGACTTAGCGGCTCCATTAAACCGTCTGAAGAGAAAGGGGGTTGAATGGAACTGGACCACAGAGTGCCAGACTAGCATGGATGCCCTGAAGCAAGGGTTACAAAATCCTCCTGTGCTGGCACAGCCCAACCCATCCTTACCCTTTCAAGTCCATACTGATGCAAGCAAAGTGGGGCTTGGTGCGATCCTCTCCCAACGCACACCAGAGGGAGAACATGTGATCGCATATGCCTCTCTAGCTCTTCAAGGTCCGGAGCTGAACTATTCCACCTCTTAAAATGAATGCCTTGCAGTTGTATGAGCTGTGGAAAAGTGGAGAAATTATTTGGAGGGGGTGGAGTTCAGTGTTTTCACTTTGAGTTCAATAACAACACACTAAAAATCATATTGGCTTGACTGTGGTGAAATCATTTCAAACTAGTTTTTTTTTTTTTTTTTTTTTAGTAATAGTCCCTATTTAATAGTGGAATGCTACAAAAGTAAGTCAGCTTTATTGTCAGCTCAGATACACAGAGGATCAACATTACATTTCTCTCTCATCTACACTGCAGTAAACTAGACTATAAAAACCACAGCAAAAATTCAATTTATACAGTATAAACAGGACAGAAATGGTGCTGTATGAAAAGCAGCAGTGCAGTATGTCAGGCATGTTTAAATCTGGAGTTCTGAGTAGAAGAGGAACAAGCATGTTTACCCCCCAATGTTGACACCATCGCCCCACCATAAAACAGACACCATACGTACACCGTGTTGTGTTAACACACATTCATCAGAGCTTAGCAAGGAAGTGTTTGAAGTTTGCCATGACTGGATGATACAGTAAAGAGAGAGACGGGAAATGGGGTGGAGAGCAAGGGGAGCCACGCAATATGGATCGGCCCAGCCACGACCCTATCAGGGACATTTTTGAGCATCCAGGTCTGAAGGGAGCAGTCCTGACCAATAGGCTTCATGGATTTGGTTCACATTTGATGATGTAAAACACTTCACAACATCAGATAATTCAGACGCTGTCGTTGATGTAAAAAGTTCAAACTGGTTCATCACCTGCAGCTTTTAGAGGTTTGAGCAGAAATATAAGCTGCTGCTGCCTGAAGAGTTTAATGTCTGTGTGAAAATGTTGATGGTAAGGACGTTACGGTCCTGGAACATGGTGGTTGGCTGTCTTTCTGGGAGGAATAAAAGTCCAGACTATTGAGGGATTAACCTGCCACCCCTCCTCCTCCCCGCTCTCATGTCCGGGGGTCATCACACATTCTGGCATGAGCCCCAGTTCTCACCCCGAGGATGTCCCGGCTCTCCCAGGGCTTGGCTAATCCTCTTATTCAGGGTCGGGCCGGAGGCGGCAGCGCTCCCACAGACCATAGCGGCGAGCCGGCCACTCTCCACTGAATAAACACACTGACACAGTTGTGGTCGTACAGACGGTGAGCGAGACTTCACTTTCTCTTATTCACCGCCTCAGAGCGACATTTGGCATGAGACCCTCGTTTGAATGATGGCCGTCCTTCTCCTCCTCTCTCTTAGACTTAAATCAGCTTTTCACCTCCTCCCACCTCCCCCCACCATCTCCTCTTTGAATCAAACTTTTTTTCTTCACTTTCAGCAGCTTTAATGTCCCCAGAACTTTCAGAATAAAAAGGAATGAGCTGACTGTATTTACAGTGTCTGTGTTTGTGTGTGTGTGGGGGGGAGGGGATTGGGGCTTTGGTCCCTCCAACAATGCTCTGGTTTTCATAACTCTTTATTTTATGTGAACAGTTGAAGTTAAAATAACACAGCACATTAATTTTTGTGATGATGCCGAGTGCGGCACAGACCCATGCTTGGGTCTGGTTTGGTTTTTCTCTTTTTCTGTATTTGTATTTAGTCTTAATTTTTCGTCTAATATGTTTTGCGCTTTTATTTTGACAGCGCAGTTTTTGACTTCCGGCTGTCAAGTCTTTTCAGGGTTGTTACAGCTGTTTATATTTAGTTAATCACTTTCACTCCACACCTGATTCATGTTTGAGTTCCTGTATTACTATTTAAGCTCGCTTGCGGGGATTATTCCTCACAGCAACCTCGTCTTGTACTGACTGGAATCCCCACGTCCAATTCCAGTCTTTCTTCTGCTTAGGTCTTTATCTTCGCCTGTCATATGTAAGTTACCATTTGTGTTTTTTTCATTATTTGTATTTTTCTGTAGACACCCTTCGGGGCACTTATAAATAGCCTTTTGTAAATTGCCCTTCATGGTCCTTTGTTTTTGCCTTTTTGGAAGTTGCCTTCGTGGCTGTAATTTTGTGTTTATTCCTTATTCAATGAAAAATCTCACTACTGGCGATTGGTGCTCATTTCTGCCCTGAAAGAGCCAGTGATGACAATTTCAGGATATAAAAAGTATCCATTGAATTCTGGGTGATGAGAGTGAATGGTTGTCTGTCTCTCTGTGTTGGCCCTGCGATGGACTGGCGATCTGTCCAGGGTGTACCCTGCTTCTCGCCCAAAGATGCTGGGATAGGCTCCAGCCCCCCAAAAAGGATTAAGTGGAAGAAGATGGATGGATGGATGGACTGTTTTCAGAATGATTTTACCAATTGTCAGTGAATGCCACACTCAAGCCCGTCTTACTTCCCTAAAAGTGGAACTCACTGCAGACATGTTTTAAAATGTCTGAAAAGCTCATCTTCAGGAACAAGAATCTCATGGAGCAGCAGGTCAGGAAGGAGTGTTGGGGGTTCTTCTAGAAGTTTGTATGGAACTGATTGTGTCATGAATCGTTCTGACTTATTGTTATGAATTGCCCTAGCTTCCTCCTGACAGCTCTGGCACGCCCCCTCCTCCTGTCAAGCGCCGTCAGCTGCACTGTCACGGGTGTTTACACATATATACACACACCACACGCACACACTCACATGCACACACTTCATTCATTCCCATTCACACGCTCTTACATGCTCTCTCATACACCTGGTGCCCATTAGTTCTGCCCACGCTTTCTCACACAGGCAATCTCTTTCCTCGTTAGCTTCAAGAGTATTTGTTTGCCACTTCAGGGGAAAGAGATTGTCAGGGCATTTCCCTTCATACCTGGCAGTGTGTTCCTCCACGTATGTTTATCCACTACCTGCGTGTTACTCAGCCTGACATTTGAAGACGGTCAATTCCTTGGTGTATCAGTTGGCCCTGCTTTCCATCCTCTTCCTCCAGACTGCACGTTTCGCCCCGGATTAGCTCCAGACCTGTAAGTGTCTTTAGCCTTTCCTCTTGTGCTAGCAGCCCTGCAGCACTAGGCGGCTTGCCTTTCCTGTTTTGTACCCAACGCAGCCCTGCAGCACTAGGCTTCGTATTCACCAGGCTTTAGAGCATTTGGCAGGCGCCCTGTATGTTTGGTGGCCTAACCCTGTCATTACACCTCTCCGTATTCTTGTGTGGTTTAACTGGACTGTACTTGATGATGATTGGACTTGTTATTTTTGTGAACTTTAATAAACATGGCACTCTCTACTCTTGCGATTGGATTTTTCATTCCCTCCCTCGTGCACCGTGTAATGGCTCACAGGGGTTTGTGACAGATGGTTGTGTTCCCCAGTGGCTGGACCAGGTCCTCCACCCAAACACAGCAGGAGGTCAACAGTCTAAAGAAGACTGATGACTTGTTTTGTAGCTTGGTGTTGGGCCAACTGAAGCTGGTCAGTAAAGTTAATATAAACTAGTGCATACCTGTGCATGCCCATGCATAACTGCATGCCCGTAGAAACCAAGTATAAGCAAGCATTTCTGCATGCCTGTAGAAAGCAGGTGTAAGCCAGGGTGTAAGCAAACATGTCGGCACTCATTCTTCTTCTTCTTTTAGATTTGATTGGCAGTTGGCAACCAGCTTACAGGTGCAGTACCGCCACATACTTCATTTTATATCATCACTATCATGTCAGCACTCATTCAGTGATACCTGCCTTTGATGGTGTCATAGCGAATCCTATGATCTTTGATCATGTCATAGCGAGTCCTATGCTCGTGAGTGATGCCTGCCTTTGATCTTTGATGTCATAGTGAGTCCTATGATTGTGAGTGGTGCCTGCGTTTGATCTTTGATGTCATAGCAAGTCCTATGATTGTGAGTGATGCCTGCCTTTGATCTTTGATGTCCTATGATCTTGACTGATGCCTGCCTTTGGTCACACACAGACACACACATACATAGATTTTCTTGAATCATTCTATACTATGGTGTGTATTTGACATCATATAGACATCATGTAGAGATCATAGGCACAGCATAGGTGATCCTATGATCTTTTAGTGACTCCTATAGTCATGACAGTTTTCTTGAATCACTCAATATGTGATTGAGTACCAGCAGCAACTCTCTCGTGTCTTTGTGTTTCTGTTTATTCCTGTTTATAGTATGTCTCTTATTAACCAGGGCTCTGTAGGAATACTCGGATTAAGACTGGACCAACTTTTTATCTGTTTGCCCGGTCTTCCTCAAGTTTTCTAGAGTTTTTTTTAAATCTGTTTTTTAATAAGTTCAACTCACAGTCTGCCCCCCCAACAACACAACCAGACCCCCACACACCCCTCCCCACCCACCCTCCTGTGCAGAACCTCTCTTTGTCTCCCCCCTTCTCCTCCTCTGGGGGCACCAGGACCCTCCCTCACTTCACGGTGACTACAGACCAGGTTAAGAAACAGCTGGAGAGACTCCGTCAGTGGAAGGCCGCGAGCCCTGGTGGCACCTCCGCCAGGACCCTGAGGACCTGTGCCTACCAACTAGCTCTGGTACTGAAACACCTGTACAACCTGAGCCTGAGTCTGGAGAGAGTACCGGTGCTGTGGAAGACATCCTGCCTGGTTCCTGTCCCCAAGAAGTCATCTCCATCGGATCTGAATGACTACCGACCAGTTGCCCTCACATCTCATGTGATGAAGGTCCTGGGGAAACTGGTCTTAGCCCACCTGAGGCCGCAGGTGAAGACATGGCTGGACCCTCTGCAGTTTGCATATCAGCCCCATTTAGGAGTTGAAGATGCTGTCATCTACCTGCTGCAATGAGCCCATCAGCACCTGGATGGTGGAGGAGATACTGTGAGAATCACTTTTTTTTATTTCTCCAGTGCCTTTAACACTATCCAGCCACTGTTGCTGGGTGAGAAGCTGCGGGTGATGGGAGTTGACAGCTCTGTGATCTCCTGGATTACTGACTACCTGACAGGCAGACCACAGTTTGTCCGGCTGGGCAATGTCTTGTCTGGAGTGGTGGCTAGTGATACGGGAGCTCCACAGGGAACTGTGCTCTCTCCTTTTCTTTTTACCTTATACACCACTGACTTTCAGTACAACACTGAGTCATGCCACCTTCAAAATTCTCTGATGACTTAGCTGTTGTGGGGTGTATATGAGGAGGAGAGGAGGGGGAGTACAGGGCACTGGTAGACAGATTTGTGGAGTGGACAGAGCAGAATCACCTGAGGTTGAATGTCATCAAGACCAGAGAGATCGTGATTGACTTCAGGAAGAGGAAGACTCCTTCTCAGCCACTGCAGATTAGGGGGGGGAGGATGTGGGAGTGGTTGAGGACTACAAATATCTGGGTGTCAGGATCAGCAGCGGGTTGGACTGGAGATCCAACACCGATGCTGCGCACAAGAAGGGGATGAGCAGACTCTAATTCCTGAGACAGCTGAGATCCTTAAACATGTGCAGCAGGATGCTGGAGCTTTTCTATCAGACTGTTGTGGCCAGCGCCATCTTCTTTGCTGCTGTCTGTTAGGGTAGCAGTATCAGAGCCAGAGACACCAACAGACTTGACAAGATTATCAAGAGGGCTGGCTCTGTAATTGGTCTCAGACCGGAGACTTTTGAGACAGTGGTGGAGAGGAGAACACTAAATAAACTGTGATCCATCATGGACAGTCCTTAGCACCCCCTCCACCACACATTAGATAGACAGCGAAGCACTTTCTCCAGTAGACTACTACAGCTTCGGTGTTGAACGGCCAGGTACGGGAAATCTTTCCTGCCTCATGCAATTTCACTGTACAATTATTCACTCTAATGTTGTATTCTGGTCATAGCTATGCTGCCGCACTGCACCTTACAGACTAACTGGTACCTCACATTTTCACTCTGCTCCTGATAGTCCTTCTTTGTGCATCGGGATGATTCATGTGTTTATACGGGTCATCATATCTTAAGCTATGATGTATATAGGTTTTATAGTTGTGTTAGTTTTACTTTCCATGGGTAATCAATCCCTTTGTCTGTCGTGTGTGTTTCTGTTGTTTGGTTGTCTACTGTTATGCTGCTGTTACACTGTAATTTCCCAGTTTTGGGATCAATAAAGTACATCTATCTAAACAATCATAGGACTCTCTATGAGATCAAAGGCAGGCATCACTCACTATCATAGAACTCACTAAAGGATCATAGGACTTGCTTTGACGTCATCAAAGATCACAGGCAGGCATCAGTCATGATCATAGGACTCGCTATGACATCTTCAAAGATCAATGGCAGGTATCACTCATGATCATAGGACTCGCTGTGACATTATCAAAGATCAAAGGCAGCCATCACTGAACGAGTGGTGACATCAACGATCAAAGGTGGGTTTCACCATGGTTACTGTTGCCATGATAACAGTAAGTTTCTATGGGCATGCAGAAATGCTTGCTTACACTTGCTTTATATGGGCATGCACAGGTATGTACTAGTTATATATAGAGTGATGAGAATGAACAGTCCAAGGACGGATAATTTTTTCACACATAAGGAGTTGTTCCGAACTCCTTATAAGAACTCCTTATACAAAGATATAGAGTGATAAGCTATGAGGAAAACGTCACAAAGTTCTGAGGAAAACATAATCAAGTCAGTGGTGGTAATGCACCTTAAAGCTGGTTGCAAATCAAATCTAAAAGAAGAAGAAGAAGAGGAATCTTCTATACTCAGACAGACAGACATCTATAAAGTATGCACCTCGGACACAGTCCAGGCACGGATGGTTTTTTTCACACATAAGGAGTTGTTCAGAATTCCTTATACAAAGATATAGAGTGATGATAATCAAGTCAGTGGTGGTAATGCATCTGTAAACTGGTTGCCAACCGCCAATCAAATCTAAAAGAAGAACGGCACTCCAATTTCTGATTCCTTATTTTCAGTGCTAACAAGGTAATGTGCTAAGGAAGACATCCTTTGGTTTGTTTTGATCCTTTGACATCATCATAGCAGTCTGTCGGGGGCGACAATGACTGTTTCATTTAGGTCTGATCACTTTGACAAGTTTACAATAAAAATCTAAATCTTAAACCCAGAACATTTTCTAATGAAATGTCAAAAATGTACAAAAAAAAACAGAAGAAAATGTGTTTTTATATAGGAGGGGTGGTGCAGCACTTCTATATGGAGTTAAGAGTTTAATAGAATAAAACTCTGCTGTCAGTATTGTCCTCGGGGAGCCACTGAAACAGTTCCAACAGTGACTATGCTCTTTTTGTTCTGCAGAATAATTTAACATTATGTGTGCTAATGCCTTGGGGAACCTTTAAAAGGCAGTGAATGACTCAGGCATGTTTGTTCTCCACAGACGGAACAGGTGTTTTCTTTGTCCTGGATCTAAAGCTTTCAGCTGTCTCAGGTATCCTGTCTGTGAAAGACAAACCTATGGTGGACGGCATCTTGGGTGAAACATTGTTAATGGGAGAGACAATGTTTGGTTCAGGGGGAGAACACACAACAACACAGTGGTAGACGACAACAACACACAATACACAATAACACAGTAGAGTGAACTTCACCTCGGACACAGTCCAAGGACGGATTGTTTTTTATCGCACCAGGGGAGTTGTTCAGAGCTCCTTGTGTGGAGATGTGGAGTGATGGTGGTCAGGTCGTGGTGGTAATGCACCTGTAGAGAGTGATAAACGGAGGCTTTAGTGTAGCTTTCTAGCAGCTATAGAGTGATAATTATAGACTGATGTCTGAAGATAGAGTAGGTGGGGGGAAATGCACCTGTAAGCTGGTTTCCAACCGCAAATCAAATCTAAAAGAAGAAGAAGAACACAGTAATGGAGAGTAATGGACAATAACACACAACAACAAAGTGACAGCAACACAGTAATAGACAAAAACACACAATAATACAAAATCATACACAATAATACACAGTAATACACAACACAGTAATAGACAATAACACAATAATAAACAACACAATGACACACAATAATATAAAATCATCACTCTCATTCTATATAATTCAAGAAATCTCTGTCTGTCAAAACCATAGGACTCACAAAAAGATCAGCCTATGATCTCTACATGATGTCTACATCATGTCTTTTTGATGTCATATAGACACAATAGTATAGAGTGAAGAAAATCAGTGTCTGTATGTGATCAAAGGCAGGCATCACTCACGATCATAGGACATCAAAGATCAAACACAGGCATCACTCATGATCATGTGACTCGCTGTGACAAAGATCAAAGGCAGGTTCAGGTTCAGGTTCAGGTTCAGGTTACTTTATTTGTACCCGTAGGTAGATTTGTTTTGCAGTCAGGTGACCTCCATATTTACAAACCACAATTACATTCAACACAATCACAAACACAGGCACACATGTAGCTGACTATACACATGATAAAAGTACTCAAGGCTCCACCAATCAGGACATAAGACAAAGAGATAAGAGGAAAAAAAACAAGGAGATAAGAGAGAAGGGTCATATTAAAAAGTTAAAGACTAGTCAAAGAGGTTAAAAACTCAAAAGTCTAAAACCCAATAAAAGATTTAGAACCCAAATAAAAAACCTACAAAAATAAGTAAATATAAAATAAAATTAATAAATAGGTAACTAAATGATGTGCAATGTATTGTTACATCTTGTTCAACTCTTTAACAGCAGCAGGAACAAAGCTGTTTTTGTAGCGCTGGGTTTTACTTTTTGGGACAGCAAACCTCCGTCTGGAGGGAAGAAGCTGAAAGTGGCAGTGCAAAGGGTGGGAGTCATCATTTAAAATGGAGGTAGCAATCCTCTGTACCTGTCTGGTGTACAGGGATGTCAGGCTCAGCTGTGACTCACCAAGCAAACGACTGGACCATCTAACTACTTGGTCTAAGGATTTCCTCTGTTTCAGTTTTATCTGACCAAACCATGACACTAGAATCAGAATCAGAATCAGAATCAGATTTATTGCCATTGTTCATGTAGTACACAAACTAGGAATTTGTCTCGGTGCAATGCTGCAACATTAAACATGATAAAATAAAATAAATAAACTATACATGCAATAAAGTGTAGAATAAGTGAGTAATACTAGTCAGCAGTTTAAATATATTAGCGAGCAGCAGATACTGTGGAGAACCATATAGTGCAGTCGGTAATGCAGGAAGAAAACAGTGATGATTGACATGAGTCTGGTTGAGCTGCTGTACATAGTGCACGAGAGTCAATAAGTCACTTAGTGTTCAGCAGTCTGATGGCAGAGGGGAAGAAGCTGTTCATGTGACGGGAGGTTTTAGTCTGGATGGACCGAAGTCTTCTACCTGAGGGGAGAGGGGCAAACAGTACGTGACCAGGGTGTGAGGGATCGGCTATGATCCGGCCAGCACGTCTCCGAGTCCTGGAGATGTACAGATCCTGGAGAGATGGGAGCTTGCAGCCGATCACCTTCTCAGCAGTGCGCACGACGCGCTGCAGCCTTAGTCTGTCCCTGGCAGTGGCTCCTGCGTACCACACGGTTATGGAGGTGGTGAGGATGGACTCGATGATGGCTGTGTAGAACTGCACTAACATCTTGGTGGGTAGCTTGAGCTTCCTCAGCTGCCGCAGGAAGAACATCCTCTGCTGGGCCTTTTTGATGAGGGAGCTGATGGTCGGCTCCCACTTGAGGTCCCTGGTGATGGTGGTGCCTAGGAAGCGGAAGGAATCAGCAGTGGTGATGGGAGAGCCTGAGAGGGTGAGGGGGGGCAGAGGGGTTGTGACTTTCCTGAAGTCCACAATCATCTCCACTGTCTTCAGAGCGTTCAGCTGCAGGTTGTTGTTGTTGCACCAGGACGCCAGCTGGGCCACCTCTCTCCTGTAGGCGGACTCGTCGCCGTTGGAGATGAGCCCGATGAGGGTGGTGTTGTCCGCAAACTTGATCAACTTGACAGACTGGTGGCTGGAGGTGCAGGAGTTGGTATAAAGGGAGAAGAGTAGGGGGGAAGTACACAGCCCTGGGGTGATCCGGTGCTGATGCTAGCAGAGTCTGAGACAGTCTTTCCCAGCCGCACATGCTGCCTCCGGTCCGTCAGGAAGTCGGTGATCCACCTGCAAAGGGAGTCAGGCACGTTGAGCAGGGACAGCTTGTCCCGGAGCAGAGCGGGGCGGATGGTGTTGAATGCGGAGCTGAAGTCCACAAACAGGATCCTGGCATAGGTTCCCGGGGAGTCCAGGTGCTGCAGGATGGAGTGGAGGGCCAGGTTGACTGCGTCGTCTACAGACCTGTTGGCTCGGTAGGCAAACTGCAGCGGGTCCAGGAGGGGGGTGGTGATGGACTTGAGGTGGGGCAGGACCAGGCGCTCAAAGGACTTCATGACTACAGAGGTGAGCGCTACAGGTCTGTAGTCGTTAAGTCCAGTGATCCGTGGCTTCTTGGGGACAGGGATGATGGTGGAGGATTTGAGGCAGGACGGCACGTGGCATAGCTTAAGGGAGGTGTTAAAAATGTCTGTGAAGACAGGAGCCAGCTCTTTCACACAGTGTCTCAGGGTGGAGGGAGACACGCCGTCCGGACTGGGGGCCTTGCGCGGGTTCAGTCTGGAGAACTGTTTGAGCACGTCCTGCTCACTGATGACAAGGGCAGGGGGGGAGGAGGGGGGCGCCTTTGATGAAGTAGGGATCGTGGAGGCTGTGGAGCTGGAGGGAGGGGGGGAGTTGGACACAGATGACGAGGTGTCAAAACGGGCATAGTGTTGGGACAGTCTTTGACAAAGGGCTTTGTCATCCTGACCTTTAGGAGCCTGAGGCCGATAATTGGTGATTTGCCTCAGTCCTCTCCACACAGAAGCCGAGTCATTAGCAGTGAACTGCTGCTGGAGTCTCTCAGAATACACAGATTTAGCTCTCCTCAGCTCTCTGTTAAACCGATATTTAACCTCCCTGTAGCAGCCCCTGTCTCCACTTTTCAGCGCTGCTTCCTTCTCCTTCCTGATCTGTCTGAGCTTAGCAGTGAACCAGGGCTTATCATTAGAGTACCTCACCCTGGTGCGTGATGGAAGAATGCTCTCCTCACAAAAGTGGATATATGAGTTCACAGTGTCCGTGTACTCATCCAGATCATGCGTGGCTCCTTTAAGCATGCCCCAATCAGTTATTTCCATGCACGTTTCCAGCTTCTCCTCAGCTTCACTGGTCCATTTCTTCGTAGTGCTCACAACAGGTTTAGTGAGCTTCAATCTCTGTCTGTATGTGGGAATGAGGTGGACCATCACGTGATCAGATAGTCCGAGCGCAGCGCGGGGAACAGCGTGATATGCGTCTTTCACTGTGGTGTAACAGTGGTCCAGCGTGTTTATTCCTCTGGTGGGGCATTTAATAAACTGTTTGTAGTGGGGGAGATCGTGGCTCAGATTGCTCTGGTTAAAGTCGCCAACCACAATAACCAGAGAGTTATCCTTCTCTTTAGTTACACTAAAGAGAAGGATAAAACAGATTCAATAAAAGCCCGATAAAACATTGTCATTATGGTTCAGTCAATTTGGAAGCATGCAAGTTTCCTTAAACAATGCAAATGTTGCTGACCCTTTTTGGACACCCTTTCACAGTTCTCTTCAAAGTTTAAATTACTATCAATAATCATCCCAAGATATTTGTAGGATTGTACACATTCAGTGGTCTGGCCTTTTAGTACAGTGACTTTGTGCCTGGGATGGTTAGCACTGTGGCAGCACAGTAATAAGGTCAGGAGATCAATTCCACCCCTGACCATCATGGGTTCGATCCCACCCGCAGACCATAGGTGACCAATCTGTGTGGAGGTTGCATGTTCTCCCCTTGTGTGCTTGGGTTTACCCCGAGAACTCTGGTTTCCTCCCACAGGCCAAAAACATGCAGATTAGGTTAACTGGAGACTCTGAAGTGGCCCTAGGTGTGAATGTGTGTGAATGGTGAAGGGATTGGTGCCACACCGTGGCTGCCTCATCCATCCAGGTGGATGCCCTGAATTTCACTTTGAGATGAAAAACGTGTTCTTCTTCTTCTTCTTTTAGATTTGATTGGCGGTTGGCAACCAGCTTACAGGTGCATTACCGCCACATACTTCACCCTATATCATCACTCTATATATCTTGGCTGTGGCCATTAAAGTATTATTATTATCACTCTATATAATTCAAGAAATCTCGCATGTGTCTGTCTGTGTGTCTCAACCATAGGACTCGATAAAAGATCATAGGATTGCCAGTGATGTTCTGATGATGTCTATATGATGTCATATAGACACCATAGTATATAGAGTGACTCAAGAAAATCTGTGTGTGTGTGTGTGTGTGTGTGTGTGTGTCACAATGTCTATGACTGTGTGATCAAAGGCAGGCATTACTCACGATCATAGGACTTGCTATGACATCAAAGATCCAAGGCAGGCATTACTCAAACTCATTCACGATCATAGGACATCAAAGATCAAAGGCAGGCATCACTGAACAAGTGCTGACGTGCTTGCTTACACCCTTGCTTACACCTGCTTTCTACGGGCATGCAGAAATATTTGCTTATACTTGGTTTCTACGTGCATGCACAGGTATGCACTAGTTATTATAACACAGTAATAGACAATGACAGTAAAACAGAATGACACATTGTAACACAGTAACACACAATAACACAAATAAGACACAATAACACACTGTAACACACAATAACAATAATACAGCACAAATTAACACACAACAGTACACAATAACACACAATGACACAGGATGACACAATGTAACACCAACCTCCCGGTTGGGTTTCAAGTCCTGGCCGGGTCATCAAAGACCATATAAAAATGGAACTTACTGCTGTCCAGCTTGGTGTTCATCAACAATGGAAGGGAGGAGGGAAATGTGGGTGGCAGTGGCTCAGGAGGTACAGTGGGTCGACTAATAACCAGAGGGTTGGCAGTTCAAATCCCGTTCTCCCAGACATGCTGCCATTGTGTCCCTGTGCAAGACACTTTACCCACCTTTCCTTCAATGTTCATGACACTGGGTATGAATGTGTATACATGTTCGGTAGTGGTCAGGAAGGCCATTGGAGTGGATTGGCAGCCACATTTCTGTCAGTCTGCCCCAGGGCAGCTGTGGCTACAGCAGTAGCTTACCACTCCATTGTCTGTCTGGGGAGTGAATGAATAATGGATTTTCATTATGAAGTACTTTGGGTTTCTTGAAAGCTGCAGCTGTAGCACAGGTGCAGTATGCCCGACTACTGATTGGAGGGTTAGGGGTTTGATTCCCACTCTGTCTTCAGTCTGCATGTTGAAGTGTCCTTGAACAAGACACTGAATGCCCAGTTGCTCCTGGTGGGTCAGGCCAGCGCCGGTGCATGACAGCTCTGCTGCCATCAGTGTGTGAATGGGTGGATAGCAGGATCTGTAAAGCGCTTTGGTCATCTAGAGATTAGAAAACGAGCTATACAAGTGAAAACCATTTACCAATATTATTATTAAACTATCATAGCATAGATGTAGGACGGAAAACCATTTACATAGAGGGCAAGCTGTAACCCACAGCCTTAGACCTCAAGTATGTTTCTAAGGATTCTTTCAGAGCCGAGTAGTGCTGCATTTTGTAGGAGATCTATCTTCATTTGGATCCCAATCTTTGTTAGATATTTTGCAAGGTTCTTAGTGACCATGCCCAGGGATCCAACCACTACTGGAACGATGCACGTTTTGATGTTCCATAAACGTGCAACCTCATTCTCAACCATCTTTCTCTGACGTCATGACCAAACTGTTTCATGATTGGCCAGTCTACAATCCTGGCCACGTTGTCATGTCGGCTTTTATACTTAGTCTGTGCCAGCTTACTGCATTCACACAACAAGTGATCCAGTCTCATCTTTCACTCCACACATTCTACATAAAGGAGAAAGCTCTTGTTTCTCTATTTTTGCTTTCAAGACATTTGTTATTAAGGTTTGGGCTGCTGTGATTAGCCTCTGTTTCCTTCTTCAGGTCTCCTCTCTTTAACCAGTCCCACAGGGCTTCATGTCTGATGTCACCCATTTGACGTATTATCTGGCCATGCGTGGTCTTAGCTTTCCAGTTTTGTAATTTCTTTTCCGACATCATGTCTTTTAGTTGTCTTGGCATTTCAGCCATGTCTGATCTCATCAGATTCTCATTTCTTACTGCAGTCAATAGAGGGTCCTCACTCCTCTGAACATAATTCAGCAGCCCTAGCTCTTCCCCTCATACACAGTCCTCCACACTAATCACGCCATGACCTCCACTTTGCCTTTGGAGGTATAGACAATCAGCATTTGCCAGAGGGTGTAGCATTCCATATTGTCATTAGTTTCCTTGTCTTCCGATCCATGTTGTCAAGTTCCACTTTGGTCCAAATGACTACTCCAGCACCATACCACATCACTGATACTGCCCAGGTATTAGTGACCATGATGACATTTATTCCATTCAACTTTAATTTTAAGGTCTTTTTTCAGCCTGGGGAAAAATTCACCTTTCATTGCTTCCTTTATACTTTCATGTAGGAGATCATCATACTCGTGGATTCCAAGGTACTTATACCCAGTTTCCTCCACAGTCTTAATCCTATAGTCATGTGAAAAAAAATGGACACCCCTTTAAATATTCAGTTCCTTATTAAGAAATGTTCACGTATCTACAGTGGTGTGAAAAAGTATTTGCCCCCTTCCTGATTTCTCGTTTTTTCTATGTTTGTCACACTTAAATGATTCAGATCATCAAACGAATTTAAATATTAGACGGAGATAAGACAAGTAACTCATCCTTGCAGAATTGTTGTAATTCAGCCAAATACAGGGTTTTTGAGCATGAACCACCTTTTTAAGGTCATGTTACAGCATCTCAATTGGATTCAGGTCAGGCCTTTGACTAGGCCACTCCAAAGTCTTCATTTTGTTTTTCTTCAGCCATTTAGAGGTGGACTTGCTGGTGTATTTTGGATCATTGTCCTGCTGCAGAACTCAAGTGTGCTTCAGCTTGAAGTGAAGAACAGATGGCCGGACATTCTCCTCCAGAATTTTTTGGTATCGTAGACAGCAGAATCCATGGTTTCATTTACCACAGCAAGTCTTCCAGGTCCTGAAGCAGCAAAAGAGCCCCAGACCATCACACTACCATCACCATATCTTACTGTTGGTATGATGCTCCTTTTCTGAAATGCTGTGTTACTTTTACGCCAGACATAATGGGACACACACCTTCTAAAAAGTTCAACTTTTGTCTCGTCAATCCACTGAGCATTTTCCCAAAAGTCTTGGGGATCATTAAGATGTTTTCTGGCAGAAACTGAGACGAGCCTTTATGTTCTTTTGCTCAGCAGTGGTTTTTGTCTTGGAACTCTGCCATGCAGGCTATTTTTTTTTCCTGTTCTCTTTCTTATGGTGGAGTCATGAACACTGACCAAAACTGAGGCAAGTGAGGCCTGCAGTTCTTTGGATGTTGTTGTGGGGTCTTTTGTGACCTCTTGGATGAGTCTTCGCTGCGCTCTCGGGGTAATTTTGGTCGTCTGGCCACTCCTGGGAAGGTTCACCACTGTTCCATGTTTTCGCCATTTGTGGATAATGGTTCTCACTTTGGTTTGCTGGAGTCACAAAGCATTAGAAATGGCTTTATAACCTTTTCCAGACTGATAGATCTCAATTACTTTGTTTCTCATTTGTTCCTGAAATTGAAAGTGTGGCAGTAATCAGGCCTGGGTGTGGCAAGAGAAATTGAACTCAGCTTTCCAAAGATGTGATAAATCACAGTTAATTTATGTTTTAACAGGGGGCAAATCACTTTTTCACACAGGGCCATGTAGGTTGGATATTTTTTTTACCCTTAACAATAAACACCTTCATTTAAAAACTGCATTTTGTGTTTACTTGTGTTTTCTTTGTCTCATATTTTAATTTGTTTGATGATCTGAAACATTTAAGTGTGACAAACATACAAAAAATGAGAACTCAGGAAGTGGCAAACACTTTTTCAAACCCCTGTATGTCTAACCTTGTTTTTGTTTTAATTTGCATTTTTTAGATTTATTTTAGCCATTGTAAGTAGGAATAAATGTGGGATTGTGTCACAAGCCGAGCCGGCTTGGCTTTCCCCGGCTCAGCCTCGATCTCGCCGTGGGTTTGGTTTTACTGTTTATGTGCATTTTGTGTATTTTTGTACTTATTCCATACCCATAGCCCCTGCCTGACCGGCAGCTGTCGGTCCAGCCACACTCCTTTGCTCTCCCTCTGGTTTCCATCAGCCGTTCCCAGCCCTGGTAATTATCTTTCCCGTGCCTCGCCCAGGTGTTCCCAATTTGTGTGGCCAGTGGTGTTTGTATTTTAGTGGCTCCTTGCTAGACAAACACCGCTGGACCATTGTACGTGTTAGATGGTTATTCTCTGCCATCTGACCGCCACGTCCTGAAGGATCTTTTCTGTTTGTGCTCATTGTCTGCCTTGTCCTAACAAAAGATGTGTGTAAATCCTCATCCATTCTTCTCTTCCTCCGTGCGCTGTGAAAAAGCGCACGGGGTAGTTTATGACAGATTGTACTAACAAAGGATGAGGGGGTGTCCTAATTTATTCCTCACTCTTTGTTTAGAATTTCATTTTACAGAAAACTTGAAGAGTATGTAATTCATTTTTAATTGTTTAGGTTCAGGTTCAGGTTACTTTATTTGTACCCGTAGGTAGATTTGTTTTGCAGTCTGGTGACATCCATATATACAAGCCACAAATTACATTCAACATAGACACAAACACAGGCACATATGAAGCTGACTATAAACATGATAAAAATTCTCAAGGCTCCATCAATTAGGGTATAAAAAGACAAAGAGATGGGAGAAAAACCAGAGGTAAGAGAGAAGGGTCATATTAAAAGTTAAAAACTAGTCAAAGGGGTTAAAAACTCAAAGGTCTAAAACCCAATAAAATATTTAGAACCCAAGTGACATCCTACAAAAATAAGTAAATATAAAATGAGTTAATAAATAGGTACCTAAATTATGTGCAATATATTTTTACAGCTTGTTCAACTCTTTGACAGCAGCAGGGACAAAGCTGTTTTTGTAGCGCTGGGTTCTGCTTTTTGGGACAGCAAACCTCCATCTTGAGGGAAGAAGCTGAAAGTTGCAGTGCACAGGGTGGGAGTCATCATTTAAAATGGAGGCAGCAATCCTCTGTACTTGTCTGGTGTACAGGGATGTCAGGCTCAGCTGTGGCTCACCAAGCAAACGACTGGATCATCTAACTACCTGATCCAAGGATTTCCTCTGTTTCAGTTTTATCTGACCAAACCATGACACTAAAGAAAAGGATAAAACAGATTCAATAAAAGCTCGATAAAACATTGTCATTATGGTTCAGTCAGCTTGGAAGCGTGCAAGTTTTCTCAAGCAATGCAAATGTTGCTGACCCTTTTTGCACACCCTTTCACAGTTCTCTTCAAAGTTTAAATTACTATCAATAATCGTCCCAAGATATTTGTAGGATTGTACACATTTGGTGGTCTGGCCTTTTAGTACGGTGACTTTGTGCCTGGGAGTTTTCCTCCTAAAGTCAATAATCATGTCTTTAGTTTTTGTCATATTCAGCTGCAGGTAGGAATCCTCACACCAGTGAACAAAATCATCAACTACTGGGCCGTGGCCACTCTCACCATCCTGGAGGAGACTGACAATAACTGAATCATCAGCATACTTTATAATGTGTCTGTTGTCATGTCTGCTCCGACACATGTTTGTGTACAGGATGAAGAGTAGTGGTGACAACACACACCCCTGAGGAGAGCCAGTAGAAGAGCACTTTAGGTCCGACAATGTACCATTGACCCTTACTCTCTGCATCCTGTTGGTTAAGAAATCCAGAATCCAACCCACCAGATTATTGCTCAAATCAAATTGTTGCAGGAGCCTTTCAACTAAGATATGAGGTTGGATTGTAATGAAGGCGGAGGAAAAGTCCACAAATAAAAGTCTGGCGTGTGTCCCATTAAAATCCAGATGTTTAAAAAGCATGTTAAACAGAGTGACAGTGGCATCCTCCACTCCTCTGTGAGGCCTATAGGCAAACTGCAGAGGATTCAATGCATGCTCAGTCTGCTTTAGGACTTCACATCTGACCAATTTTTCAAAAATTGAAGTCAAAGCAACTGGTCTAAAGTCGTTTACCGTTTTAGGACAGCTGGATTTTGGAACGGGAACAACCACGGCCTCTTTCTAGATCTTAGGCACATGTTGTGTCTGTAAGGACTTGTTGAAAATGTAATGAAATATAGGACTCAGTTCATGTGCACAGGACTTTACCAAGCGCCCACATATATTATCAGGGCAGAACTCCCTTTTAACATCCTGCACCTCAATATTAAAGTGCCGATTGTCTTTGAGTTTCTGTTTCAAATCTTGGGTTTCTGTGCTAAAATCAAAGGAGTCAAAACAACCATAAAAACAATTAAGAGCATTAGCCAGCTCTGTGTCTGAATTAAAACCATCTAAAAACACACGATTACTGCGCTCTGTGCTCTGAAGGCCTGCAATAGTTTTCATACTGGCCCAGGCTGAACCAAGTTTCTTTGCTGCCATCTTGCTTTCCAACTCTGATTTATAATTCTGTTTTGCTCTTAAAATTTCGGCCTTCAGCTCCTTTGTGGAAACCTGTAGCTCAGACACAGACCCCTGTTTAAAGGCAAGTGCTTTCCTCTGTAAGCAGGATTTAACTGATTTTGTAACCCATGGTTTGTTGTTGGGATATATTTTGACACGTTTACGTGGAACAATCTTATTTTTACAGAAAGCCATGTATGAGCATGTGACGTCCACCAAAGAGTCCAAATCATCCCTGCAGGCCATTATGAACATCTCCCAGTCTGTACAGTCAAAGCATTCCTGGAGGCTGTACACTGAATCTTCTGTCCACACATCAATGTCTCTCGTCTCCACCTTGCCTCTTCTGAGAGCAGTTTTATATGTGGGCAGCAAATGTACACAGTTGTGATCTGAGGATCCTACGGAGGAAGGGGGAGTGATTTATAGGCCCTCTCAATGGATCCATAGCACAGGTCCAATGTCTTTTTTCGCCTGGTTGGGCAGGAGACATACTGATAAAAGTTTTTAAGTGTCTTCTTTAAAGAAACATGGTTGAAATCCCCAAGAATGAAGTTTGCCGCCTCTGGAGAAATTGATTGCAGCTGCTGGATCACATCAAAGATAGTGCTGCAGGCGGAGTCAGCGTCTGCCTTCGGATGAATGTACGCAATTGTGATGAAAAGTTGGGGGAACTCGCGAGGCAAATAAAAGGGGCGTAGTGACACAGACAGCAGCTCCACATCGGGTGTGCAGATGCGCTCTCTGACCGTGACAGATGTGCAGTACTGCTTATTAATGTATAAACATACGCTGCCCCCCTGACGTTTCCCCGTTACCTCTTCCTGCCGATCCGAGCGCAGCGGGGCGCCAAAGCCATCAATCCACAGGTCTGCATCTCGGTCATGCGCAGTAAGCCAAGATTCCATGAAAGCCATGACACAGCAGTTTTTAAAGTCCTTCTGGTAGCGTACATTCCCTTGAATTTCATCCACCTTGTTTCTCAGAGACTGTACGTTCCCAAAAATCATCGAAGGAAGAGGAATGTTACCAAACTGACATCTCCTCAGGCGCAATTTCACACCTCCACGTCTTCCGCGCTTCCTTCTGCCGTCTCTCTTTTCCCCGCTATGTCCGTCTCTCAAAATAAAGTCCGGCAGTTGCGGCTTAGGCTCAATCACAGCCGCTGCATCAACCGTGTTTAAATGCAGCAACATGTCCCTGGAATAATGTATTCTGCCCGCCATGGTGCAGAATGCGTTTACCTCATAGACAAAGAGCCTGAGGAAAAGTAGCAGCAATGCAAGAGAGGGGAGGAAGTCCATGTTGTAGGAACCAGGGAGCGCTTCGCCATACAGTCCACAAACACTCCAGGGCAGAAACGACACAGAGGATTTCGTAAAAACATATAAAAGTACATAAAAACACACACAGGCGACGGGATTTTTCACCAGCTGCCGGTTGCTGTGTGCGCATGCGCCCTTGTTTAGTTGTATTACATGAATCTCCCAGTATTTTTAACATTGATATTAAATATCCATATGTCCAAATATGTAAAAAAAACAACAACACACATACAGGCATATACAGGGTGTCCTAATTTTTTTCACAACTGTACGTCCAGCTGGCAAATCTATTCCTTCAACCTTCACTCCTTTCCCCTTTTTAAGATGAGAATACCACACTTCTTAAGACCAAACTCCATGCTCCATTATTATTATTATTACTAGTACATACGCGTGCATATCCATACATGCCCATAGAAACCAAGTATAAGCAAGTATTTCTGCATGCCCGTTGCTGAAGGGTCTCCTCCTGTTTCAACGGCTGTGTTGTTCACAGTCATGCCTGCAGCGTACTGCTGGAACCTGAGGTGTTTCATGTTCACGGCATCTTTTCTGACGTGCAGCAGTTCTCCTCATTCTATTGCTCTCCATCTGGTGGGTCTTCTTCTTCTTCGTTCAGACCACTGGTTGAGGGATAGGTGCGTCATAATTCCAGTTCATGGGCAAAATCAAGAAAATAGATCTGAGCAAAAAGTGGCTTTCGACCCTGTTCAGGAAGGCCTGTGCATGCCCGTAGAAACCAAGAAACCAGAGCACCCGGAGAAAATCAGCGCTTTGCTTGGCATTTTACACATTTGTAGTGTAGACTGGCATTCTTCAAGGTTACACATTTTTACTGTCAGCACCTCTTTAAAAACGACATTGCTGAGAAAGCGATGCTTTTGCTTAGTTTCTTCATCTTGAGCAAGATTGCGAAGGCTGCTTGATTTGGCAACTGTGCTCACAGCAATGTAGACTTGGCCATGGCTGCAGAAATCTGTTGTGCAAAAAACACGAACGCGCTGTAAAGACTGAACCTGTGACTTTTGACTTGTGACTGTGAATTTTGAGCCATATGACATCATAAAGACACATTAGTCTATATGATGGTATTGCGAGTCCTATGTTGCCTGATATCATCGGATCATCATAGGACATCATGCAGACGTCATAGTGTTCTGTCTATGTGCCATCATATAGACATCATATCTTTATGATGGCATCGTGAGTCCTATGATGCCTGAGATCATAGGATCATCATAGGGCATCAGGCAGACACTATGATGTCCTATAAACGTGACAGACACACACACAGGCACACAGAGATTTCTTGAATTTATAGAGTGATTATTACTAGTGCATACCTGCCCATGCCCGTAGAACCAAAGTGTAAGTATTTCTGCATGCCCGTTACTGAAGGGTCTCTTCCTGTCTGAGACGGCTGTATTGTTCACAATCATGCCTGCAGCATACTTCTCAAACCTGAGGTGTTTCATCTTCACTGCATCTTTTCTGACATGCAGCCATTCTCCTCACTGCATTGCTCTCCATCTGGTGGGTCTTCTTGTTTTTCTTCTTCGTTGAGATGACTGGTTGAGGGATAGGTGCATTGTAGATCTGAGCAAAAAGTGGCTTTCGACCCTGTTCAGGAAGGCCTGTGCATGCCCGTAGAAACCCAGAAACCGGAGCACCTTGAGAAAATCAACACTTTGCTTGGCATTTTACACATTTGTAGTGTAGACTGCTATTCTTCATGGGTACTGCTTCGAATGGGTGTTGTTTAAAGTAAGGTGTCCTATTCTTAATCGGGTGACAGACTGACACACTGACAGAGGTTTCTTGAATTTATAGAGTGCCTTCTGCCTTACTGAGTGAGATTTCCAGATTTACTGCTTGGACTGGGTGTGGTTTAAAGTAGTGTGTCCTATTTAGTCTCAGCTTCTCTGTGCCTTGCCTGCAGCATTGCTCGCTTTGCAGGCATTTCAAGTGACTCAGCACGTGCATGGCGCACTGCCACACGTTTCCTGTCTGTCTGTGCATCCCTTGTCTGATGTACCCTGTGTTGGTGAAGGGTCTCCTCCTGTGGCAGGCATCATAGGACACTCCATTATAGGTAGGCAGGCATTGTGATTGATGGTCTATTTGACATCATAAAGACATCAAGGCCGGGATCATAGGACACTACATTATAGGTAGCCAGTCCTATTGTCTATATGACGGCAACGCCTATGATGGTCTATATGACATCATAAAGAGATCCAGGGAGGTATCATAGGACACTAGATCATAGGTAGCCAGTCCTATTGTCTATATCACAGCATCACCTATATGATGGCATCATGAGTCCTATGTAGCCTGAGATCATAGGATCATCATAGGACAACAGGCAGACATCATAGGCTGTCCGATGATGTCCTATGATCGTGACAGACAGACAGACAGACACACAGAGATTTCTTATAGAGTGATTATTACTAGTGCCTACCTACGCATGCCTGTCGAAAGCAGGTGTAAGCAAGCACGTCAGGACTCATTCAGTGATGCCTGCCTATGATCTTTGATGTCATAGCAAGGCCTATGATCTTTGACGTCATAGCGAGTCCTATGATCTTGAGTGACGCCTGTGTTTGATTTTCTTTGATGTCATAGCAAGTCCCATGATCTGTGATGATGTCATAGCGAGTCCTATGGTTGTGATTGATGACTGCCTTTGATCTATGATGATGTCAAACTGGGTCCTATGATCTTTGATGACGGCATCGCAAGTACGATGATGCCTGCGTTTGATCTTTGATGTCATAGAGTCCTATGATCGTGAACAATGACTGCGTTTGATCTTTGATGTCATTGCGAGTCCTATGATCTTTGATGATGTCATAGCAAGTCCTCTGATCATGAGTGACGCCTGCCTTTGATCTTTGATGTCCTGTCATCATGAATGAGCGTGAGTGATGCCTGCCTTTGATCTCTGATGATATCGCAGCGAGCCCTATGATTTTGAGTGATGCTTTATTTAATTTAAATGCAAATTTAATTTCATATTTAAATTTGTTTGATGATCTGAAACATTTAAGTGTGACAAACATCACTCTATAAATTCAAGAAATCAGTGTCATTGTGTCACGATCATAGGACGCCTATGAGGTTCCAATGATGTCTGCATGATGTCTTATGATGTTCCTATGATGTTTATGATCACAGGACCACCTATGATGGTCCTATGATGTCTACATGATGTCTATATGACGTCAGATAATCCATAAGGCTGATGTTCCTATGATCTCTACATGATGCCTATATGATGTCATATAGACCATAGAACTCGCTGAAAGATCATAGGACCCCCATGATGTAAGAAATCTCTGTCATGATGTCACGATCATAGGACTCACTAAAAGATAATAGGACTCGTTATGACATCATCAAAGATCAAAGGCAGGCATCACTCACGATCATAGGACTCCCTATGACATCATCAAAGATCAAAGGCAGCTAATGTCCTGTGATTGTGAGTGATGCCTGCCTTTGATCACACACAGACACACAGATTTTCCTGAATCACTGTATACTATGGTGTCTATATGACGTCATATATAAATCATGTAGACATCATAGGCATATCATAGGTGATCCTATGATCTTTTAGCAAGTCTTATGGTCTATATGATGTCATATAGACATGTAGACATCATGTAGTCATCATAGGCGATCCTATGATATGATCTTTTAGTGAGTCCTATATGCAGTCATGTAGACATCATAGGAACATCGTAGGTGATCCTATGATCTTTTTGCAAGTCCTGTGGTTGTGACACACAAACACAGAAATTTCTTGAATTACATATAGAGTGATTTTTTTTTTTCCATCCGACCGTCTTGGCTGCACCTCAGACACAGTCCAAGGACGGATCATTTTTTCACACACATGGAGTTGTTCAGAACTCCTTATACAAACATATAGAGTGATGATAATCAAGTCAGTGGCGGTAATGCACCTGTAAGCTGGTTACCAACTGCCAATCAAATTTAAAGAAGAAGTATAACACACGATGATGATCTGGGATTTCTCAAATGGTTTAAGGCATTTATGGCATAGCAAGGATGGCAGGACACAGTCCTAGGACGGATACACTGGTCAACATCAAATTTATTGTCTAAGGTTTTTTTTAGCTGATTTAGGACAATTTTGATGTGCTGAATCCAAAAATCACATTGGTTTTTTTCAATCAGGTCACATGTTGTTTTTTTTACATTTTTGTTTACATGTATGGGTATTTTCGCTTTATATGATGCAAAATTCTTTTTTTTTTTATTTCTTGAAATTTCTCAAACTCTGAAGAGTTTGAATGCACCAATTTATGACTAATTGGTATTTTTATTGTACAGGTGAATTAAATGGCTTTGGCCAGAAGATTTTGTAAATCAACTTAGCATAAAAACCTGAGCTGATCGAGAGAAAAGGATGTCATTTTCGGATTCAGAGGTGTAAAATTGTCTTGAATCAGTTGAAAAAACACAGACGACTTACAAAAAAATTATTTTTGTAATGTGTAATTTTTTTTCCACACATAGGGAGTTGTTCAGAACTCCTTATAAAGAACTCCTTATACAAAGATATAGAGTGGTGAGATATGTGGTGATGATGTGGAGTGAAGTACATGGCATTAGTGCAGCTGTGGGCTGGATGCCAGCCACAAATCTGGGCTGCACGGTGGCGCAGTGGTTTAGCACTGTGGCAGCACAGTTTTACCCTCGGCCGGGGGATCGCGGGGATCATGAGATCGTGGGTTCGATCCCTGCCCCCGACCAACAGTGAGCTGTGTGGAGTTTGCATGTTCTCCCCGTGTTGCGCGGGTTTACTCCGGGATTTCTCCGGTTTCCTCCCGCACACCAAAAACATGTAGGTTTAGGGCGCTCGCGCACGCAGCGACCAGCAGCCGGTGGCTTGTCACCAGACTGCAAACCAAGTCTACCTACGGGTACAAATAAGTAACAAAAAAAAAAAAAAAAAAAAAAAAAAATCAAATCTTCATCTTTTAGATTTGATTGGCGGTTGCCAACCAGCTTACAGGTGCATGACCGCCACACACTCCATATAAGTCTTTCTCTCTGTGTGTCTGTTTTAATTCATACCTTCTTCTTCTTCTTTCGGTTACTGGCAGATAGCAAACAACTGAAAGGTGCATACCGCCACCTACTGTACAAGAGTGTGCAACATTATGTCATCTGAGCCCAACCCCTAAATTCTATGACTTAATCCTGTGTTATTTAAAAAACAGAAAAGAGCCCTTCTCATGATTCTTGTTGCCTCTCCTTCTGTTCCCTGAATCCCAGTTAAATCCAGTTCCCTACCGGCCTCTCAAACTTCATTTTCCATTATCTGTCTTTCATTTCCATGTTTGTGACAGTGTAAAAAGATGTGCTCGACATTTTCTTTTACTCCACATTCTCTACATTTGTCACTTTCACTTTTCCCCATGGTGACTAAAGTGCCATTTAAACCTGTGTGATCCAGTCTGAGTCTTGCCATAATGATGTCTTCCCTCCTTTTGGTTGTTATGAAATTCTTCATTGCAATAGATTTTTGTATTTTGTAATACGATCTACCTTTATGATCTTCATCCCATCTTTATTGCCATAGCTCAGTTCCTTTTTTCTTGATTACAGGTTCAGGTTGAGGTTACTTTATTTGTACCCGTAGGTAGATTTGTTTTGCAGTCAGGTGACATCCATATTTACAAACCACAAATACATTCAACATGAACACAAACACAGGCACACATGAAGCTGACTATGAACATGATAAAAGTACTCAAGGCTCCACCAATCAGGACATAGGAAAGAGAGATAAGAGAAAAAAAAAACAAGAAGATAAGAGAGAAGGATCATATTAAAAAGTTAAAGACTAGTCAAAGAGGTTAAAAACTCAAAAGTCTAAAACCCAATAAAAGATTTAGAACCCCAGTGAAAAACCTACAAAAATAAGTAAATATAAAATCAAGTTAATAAAAAGGTAACTAAATTATGTGCAATATGTTGTTACATCTTGTTCTCTTTAACAGCAGCAGGAACAAAGCTGTTTTTGTAGCGCTGGGTTTTACTTTTTGGGACAGCAAACCTCCGTCTGGAGGGAAGAAGCTGAAAGTTGCAGTGCAAAGGGTGGGAGTCATCATTTAAAATGGAGGTAGCAATCCTCTGTAGCCTACCTGTCTGGTGTACAGGGATGTCAGGGTCAGCTGTGACTCACCAAGCAAACGACTGGACCATCTAACTACTTGGTCTAAGGATTTCCTCTGTTTCAGTTTTATCTGACCAAACCATGACACTAAAGAGAAGGATAAAACAGATTCAATAAAAGCTCGATAAAACATTGTCATTATGGTTCGGTCAATTTGGAAGCGTGCAATTTCGTTAAACAATGCAAATGTTGCTGACCCTTTTTGTACACCCTTTCACAGTTCTCTTCAAACTTTAATTACTATCAATAATCGTCCCAAGATATTTGTAGGATAGTACACATTCAGTGGTCTGGCCTTTTAGTACAATGACTTTGTGACTGGGAGTTTTCCTCCTAAAGTCAATAATCATATTTTTAGTTTTTGTCGTATTCAGCTGCAGGTAGGAATCCTCACACCAGTGAACAAAATCATCAATTACTGGGCCATGGTGACTCTCACCATCCTGGAGGAGACTGACAACAACTGAATCATCAGCATACTTTATAATGTGTCTGTTGTCATGTCTGCTCCGACACATGTTTGTGTACAGGATGAAGAGTAGTGGTGACAGCACACACCCCTGAGGAGAGCCAGTAGAAGAGCACTTTTGGTCAGACAATGTACCATTGACCCTTACTCTCTGTGTCCTGTTGGTTAAAAAATCCAGAATCCAACCCACCAGATTATTACTCAAATCAAATTGTTGCAGGAGCCTTTCAACTAAAATATGAGGTTGGATTGTATTAAAGGTGGAAGAAAAGTCCACAAATAAAAGCCTGGGGTGTGTCCCATTAAAATCCAGATGTTTAAAAAGCATGTTAAACAGAGTGACAGTGGCATCCTCCACTCCTCTGTGAGGCCTATAAACAAACTGCAAAGGATCCAATGCATGTTCAGTCTGCTTTAGGACCTCACATCTGAACAGTTTTTCAAAAATTTTCATTAAAATTGAAGTCAAAGCAACTGGTCTGAAATCACTTACCGTTTTAGGACAGCTGGATTTTGGAACGGGGACAACTACAGCATCTTTCCAGATCTTAGGCACATGTTGTGTCTGTAAGGACTTAGTGAAAATGTAGTGAAATACAGGACTCAGTTCATGTGCACAGGACTTTACCAAGCGCCCACATACTGTATATTATCAGGGCTCTGACTTTTGTTCACTTTTACAGCGCAGAACTCCCTTTTAACATCCTGCACCTCAATATTAAAGTGCTGATTGTCTTTGAGTTTCTGTTTCAAATCTTGGGATTCTGTGCTAAAATCAAAGGAATCAAAACCACCATAAAAACAATTAAGAGCATTAGCCAGCTCTGTGTCTGAACTAAAACCATCTAAAAACACACGATTACTGTGTTCTGTGCTCTGAAGGCCTGCAATAGTTTTCATACTGGCCCAGGCTGAGCCAAGCTTCTTTGTTGGCATCTTGCTTTCCAACTCTGATTTATAATTCTGTTTTGCTCTTAAAATTTCGGACTTCAGCTCTTTTGTGGCAACCTGCAGCTCAGAAACAGACCCCTGTTTAAAGGCACGTGCTTTCCTCTGTAAGCAGGATTTAACTGATTTTGTAACCCATGGCTTATTGTTGGGATATATTTTGACACGTTTACGTGGAATGATCATGTCTCTGCAGAAAGCCATGTATGAGCATGTTACGTCCACTAAAGAGTCCAAATCTGCTCCGCAGTCTCGCATGAACACTTCCCTGTCTGTACAGTCAAAGCATTCCTGGAGGCAGGGCACTGAATCCTCTGTCCACATGTTTATGTCTCTGGCCTTCGCCTTGCCTCTTCTGAGAACAATTTTATATGTGGGCAGCAAATGTACACAGTTGTGATCTGAGGATCCTAAAGGAGGAAGGGGAAGAGATTTAAAGGCCCTCTCTATGGATCCATAGCACAGGTCCAATGTCTTTTTTTTTTCCTGGTTGGGCAGGAGACATACTGATAGAAGTTTTTAAGTGTCTTCTTTAGGGACACATGGTTAAAATCCCCAAGTATAAAATTTGGAGCCTCTGGGGAAATTGACTGCAACCGCTGTACCACATCAAAGACGGTACTGGAGGCGGAGGCAGCACCCGCTCTCGGGTGAATGTACACTGTTCTTATGAAAAGTTGGGGGAACTCGCGGAACTGCTTTCCCTTCACCTTTTCCAAGAGACAATGGTATAGTTATTTCTTTCCCAAGAGCGCTTTTTGCTAATTTGTCTGCACAGTCATTCCCTTTCAACCCTTCATGTGCAGGAACCCAACAAAACTAAACTTCTCCACCACCCCTCTGCACCCTAAATAAACTGTGATATAGCTCAATCACCAAGTCTTCCCTTGTAGATTTTAGTGTCTGTATGGTTTTTAGCGCTGCAAGTGAGTCCGTGCACACCACCACCCGGTCCAGTCTGACCTCCTCCACCCACTGCAAAGCAATAATTATTGCCACCATCTCTACTGTAAACATGGATGTATTGTTGGAGAGTCTTTTTGAGATGGTCACTTTAAACTCTGGAATGTATACTTGAACTCCAGCAGAGCCCTCTTTGTTCTTTGAACCCTCAGTATAGAGCTGTAAGAAGTTATAGTAATTGTTCCTGAGGTAAATGCTTGTTTTAACACCAACTTTACTCATATGACAATCCTTTTTCCTCATTAGCAGACAAGCGTCTACTTCTATTCCCGGAAACAGCCAAGGGGGAACATTACTCACTGGACTGGTGTTAGCTATATCAATAGTGTGTAGGCCATACATTCTGACTTTTCTTTCAATTGTCCACCCAAACCTGTGTCCCTGGAAGTTAGAGTATTCCCAGCAGTCTTTAAGATAAGATAAGATAAGATAAGATAAGATAAGATAAGATAAGATAAGATAAGCCTTTATTAGTCCCACAACGGGGAAATTCCAGGATTGCAACAGCACAGGGATAGCAACACTCAGAGCAACAATCAGAAGGCAAGAAAAAACAAGCAAGCAAGAGCAGCTAATATACATATGTACATATTACTATAAAATATATATATACACACACACACACACACAGACACACAGTGCAGAGCATTGTAGCTGGATGGAATAAATATATGAATATATGAACACACAGTGCAGAGCATTGTAGCTAGATGGAATAAATATGTAAATATATAAACACCCACAGTATGGAGCATTGCAGCTAGGTGGAATAAATATGCAAGTATATAAACACACACAGTGCGGAGCAATGTAGCTAGATGGAATAATATGTAGATATATAAAAACACAGTGCGGAGCATTGTAGCTAGATGGAATAAATATATAGATATATAAATATAAACACACCCAGTGCAGAGCATTGTAGCTAGATGGAATAAATATGTAAATATATAAACACACACAGTGCAGAGCATTGTTGCTAGGTGGGATGAAACAGCATAACCGTCTATTTAGTTATCCTACATGGTATGATTATGTGCCCATACATATTCTCACCCTCCATAGCGACCGGTATGTTCCTAGTTGTATGCCGGAGAGGACCATTGTGTAAGTCTATTGCATCTTTTGCATTCAAAAAAAAAAAAAAAAAAAAAAAAAACTATTAGTTTGTTACGTCTTTTTGCTATCTCTGCGAGCAGCCCTGCTTAGGTTGTACAGTCTGACAGCCGTTGGTAGGAAGGACCTACGAAACCTCTCGGTTGTGCACCTGGGATGATGTAGTCTGCTGCTAAATGAGCTCCTCAGTGCATCCAGTATGTCCTGCATAGGGTGGAACTCGGACTCCAGCAGAGATGACAGTTTAGCCACCGTCCTTCTCTCTCCTATCTCCTCCATCGGATCAAGGCGTTGCCCCAGGACAGAGCTAGCTTTCTTAATCAGTTTGTTCAGTCTCTTCCTATCGGCTGCAGTAATGCCACTGCCCCAGCAGACCACTCCAAAAGTGATGGCTGATGCCACCACCGTGTCATAGAATGACTTCAGCAGCGCCCCTTGTACACCAAAAGACCTGAGTCTCCTCAGCAGGAACAGCCTGCGCTGTCCCTTCTTGTAGAGTGCGTCAGTATTGTGTGACCAGTCTAGTTTATTGTTCAGATGAATACCCGGGTACTTGTAGGATGTCACCATCTCGATGTCTGTTCCCTGTATATTTACTGGTGCTGTGAGGGGCTGCCCATGCCTGCGGCAGTCCACCACCAGCTCCTTAGTTTTCCTCGCGTTGATCTGGAGGCAGTTCCGATGGCACCAGTCCACAAAGTCCTGGATAAGCCCTCTGTACTCAGCTTCATCTCCGCTGGAGATGCTGATAAGATAAGCCTTTATTAGTCCCACAATGGGGAAATTCCAGGATTGCAACAGCACAGGGACAGCAACACTCAGAGCGATAATTTAGAAGATAAGAAAATAAGAGCAGTGAATATACATATGTACATATAAATATATAAAGCCTGAAGCCATTTCAACATACCCTTCTGAGCTACGTTCTGATCGTACAATGCTGATGCAAATTAAGGCATCTATGGAACAACACAGTGCAAAATGGGGCTGATGCTTCTTTGCTCCACCATTTGTTTGTGCTGACCTGTCACTTGGAAATCTACTGCAGCTGCCTTCACTGCGTAGAAGGCCACAGAGGCATGGATCCTGAGCCGGCGTCCAGGTGAGGCTGAGGTGCACCAGCCATCTAAACCAAGAGGGATGCACAAGTTGTTTGTAGCCCATCCATGTGAAAACACCAGAGGAGGACTACAACCCCACGCCACCGCTCCGGTATGACCTGTTCTACCATTGCCTTAGCTTTCGGAGAATTTCTACTCCACGATACCGCTGTTTGGCGGCTGTCAACATTCAGTCAGCTGGGCATGATGCTACACTGCCGTTACAGATTAAGATGGTGCTGCTGAACACTCGCTCCATCTCAAACAAATTGTTTTTCCTGAATGATTTGATTGGGAAAGAAAACCTAGATGTTCTATTTCTGACTGAAACGTGGCAACGACAGGATGAATTTGCTCACCTGAAGGAGATCTGCCCTACAGACTGCACCTTCATTGCGACCTCTCACCTGAGTGGACGAGGAGGTGGCCTGGCCATCATTTTCCACAACCGCTTCAAATGCTGGTCTGTGAACTCTGAGCATTTCTCTTCATTAGAACTTTTCCTGTTTACGTTTGTTATAGTTTGTTTTTTGTGTTTTTGAGGTTGTCAGTCCCCATTTCTGCCATATCTTTGTTTGTTTTCTGTTGTGTTCTCTCTCTCGCTCTCTCTCGGGGTTGACAGCTGTCAGTGCCTTTCTGGGATTTTGCTCATTGTGGGCTTGGACCTGTCAGCTGTCAGCTCTGATTGCTCCCTCCTCTCATCATTTTCAGCTGGTCTAAATTGTTTCTTTGTTTTCTCCTACCTGCTCAGGTTTACCACACCTGTTATCACTTACTTTACTTTGTGTTTAGCCTTATTTAAGGGGCTGCACACTTTTGTCTGGCGCAGCACCCTACTTTCATCTCGCTTCCTCTATATGTAGGTTCCTTGTATTCTCCTACATTTGTCCCTAGTTCTGTTTCCAGGTTTCGCTGGCGATTCCCCTCGCCGTAGCAGTTTGCTATTTTGCTGGCCTGCATTTTCCTTATTCTCTAGTCCTGTAGTTTTGTGTTTCCTCTAATAAATTTGCAAACTCACAGCCTGCGCATGGAGCCTTATTTCCTGCCCTGAAGGGTAATTGTGACAAAGTCCTTATTGTAGCACCTGATAATCTAATTCCTAAAATGGTTAATTGCATTGGTTCATTAACCTCTAATGTACGGTCTAATCTAAAAAATCTTGGTGTGAAAAAATAGGTCGTGGGGGCGGGGGGGGTGGGGTGGGGGCTGGCGAGCAGTATCATGTGAGGACATGTTTCTACTGGGCTCCTGGCTAGGGTGAACTTTTAAGATAAGATAAGCCTTTATTAGTCCCACAATGGGGAAATTCCAGGATTGCAACAGCACAGGGATAGCAACACTCAGAGCAACAATCAGAAGGCAAGAAAAAACAAGAGCAGCGAGTATACATATGTACATACTGTATAAACATAAATATATAGACACACGATGTGGAGCATTGCAGCTAGATGGAATAAACATATAGATATATAAACACAGTGCGGAGCATTGTAGCTAGATGGAATAAATATATGAATATATAAACACACACAGTGCGGAGCATTGTAGCTAGATGGAATAAATATGTAAATATATAAACACAGTGCGGAGCATTGTAGCTAGATGGAATAAATATGTAAATATATAAACACAAAGTGTGGAGCATTGTAGCTAGATGGAATGAAACAGCATAACCGTCTACTTAGTTATCCTACATGGTATGATTATGTACCCATACATATTGTCACCCTCCGTAACGACCGGTATTTTCCTAGTTGTATACCGGAGGGGACCATTGTGTAAGTCTATTGCATCTTTTGCATTCAATACTATTAGGTTGTCACGTCTTTTTGCTATCTCTGCGAGCAGTCCTGCTTAGGTTTTACAGTCTGACAGCCGTTGGTAGGAAGGACCTGCGAAACCTCTCGGTTGTGCACCTAGGATGATGTAGTCTGCTGCTAAATGAGCTCCTTAGTGCATTCAGTGTGTCCTGCATAGGGTGGAACTCGGACTCCAGCAGAGATGACAGTTTAGCCACCATCCTTCTCTCTCCCATCTCCTCCACTGGGTCAAGTGGAAATATTTAATGAATAAATACTGAAATATTTAATGAATATTTCAACATTTTTTGACCAATTTTAGATAAACTGGCTGAATATACACCAGATTAAAACGCTTAGGCACCGGAATTTCGACCTTATATTTTCCTGACGACTTTTCTGAAGGTGCCATGAGCAGGAATAAATCTGGTAAAGAGCAGGCTGCTAAAGCCTTCGGCTTAATTAAGGCCTCTGAGGGGGAACCGGCCGATCTGTCCGAGGTGATGGCTGCTATTGTGAACTGTGAAAGCAGGATATTGGCACATATAGATTTAAAGATGAAAGATTTGGATGCAAAAATGGATTCTATCACACAGGACATGGCAAGGCAAGAGACCCGTTTAGGAGACCTGGAGGATGGCCTTAATACATATTCGGATAAGAGGGTTGGCATCGAAGGAGACGTTGGCCAGCTAAAATCAGAAGTTGCCGCACTGAGCCTGAAGTTGGAAGACCTAGAGGGGCGACAACGTTGGTGCAATATACGAATCATTGGTATAAAGGAAGGGCTGGAGAACAGTGAAGGCCAGAGGCCCATGGTGACCGCTGCTAGGACCCTACAGGAGCTACTGAAACTTGACTTCACCCCGACCTTGGATCGGGTCCATCGCAGCCTACGCCCTTCACCTAAGGAGGGAGAACCCCCTAGGGTGATTGTGGCAAAATTCCATTATCTTCAGGAGAGAGAGGAGGTCCTCCGTAAAGCATCACGTTTGGCTCCGCTTAACCTCCAAGGTAGGAGAGTGATCATTTTCCCAGACTATATGGCTGCCGTGGCGAAGAAGAGAGCGACCTTCTCTGAAGTCAAGTGGCTCCTTCGGGGCTGCCAGGGCGTCAAGTACTGGCTCCTCTTCCCGGCGGTTCTCCGCATTACTCCACCATCCGGGTTGAATAAACGCTTCGAGGACCCATCTGCAGCGATGGATTATATCAGGGAAAACCTGCAGCTATAAAACATGACACCACAGAAATATTAAAGAAGAACGCAAAGTGTCGGTAGTGGTTTACAGACTCCGTCTGTTAACGGGCGCAGATGGCTAAAGGACAGTGACTGGTATGGTTCTCCAGATGGAACGGTAACTAACAAACAATTGATGATCTCACCTAGTAGTCTTTCCTATCTTTTATAACGTGCCCCTCTATTGGTAATGCTGTTTAAAATTCCTTGCATCCAAGAAATTGTCATATTTTCTCAGTTTAAATTAGTTAATTTTGTGTTTATTTTCTTTTTTCTAAAAAAATTGTTTTATATATATATATACTGTATATATATAGTATATATATATATATATATATATATATATATATATATATATATATATACATATGTCTCCCTTATTTTCCCCTTATTTTTTTTCACACGGTTTTAAAAATATGATTTTTTTTATTTGAATTTTTGAAATTTGAAATTTAAATTTTCTTTTTTTTTTGAGTTTCTTATAAGAACAGGTTTTCTTATAAGCTGATTAATTCTCTCACTGTCACTCACTGTAGATTTGTCCCTTTTTTATTACTCCTTTTTTTGTTTTTTTATGTTGTATATATACAGTATGTATATGTATTGTATATATGTATAATTATTTAGTTTTTAAATTTTTAAATTTTATTTATTTATTTATTTATTTATTTATTTATTATTATTATTATTATTATTATTATTATTATTATTATTATTATATTATATTTATTTATTTATTTATTTATTTATTATATTTATTAATATTATTATATGGGTGTTCATCTGAACAATAAACTAGACTGGTCACACAATACTGACGCACTCTACAAGAAGGGACAGCGCAGGCTGTTCCTACTGAGGAGGCTCAGGTCTTTTGGTGTACAAGGGGCGCTGCTGAAGACATTCTATGACACGGTGGTGGCATCAGCCATCACTTTTGGAGTGGTCTGCTGGGTCAGTGGCATTACTGCAGCCGATAGGAAGAGACTGAACAAACTGATCAAGAAAGCTAGCTCTGTCCTGGGGCAGCGCCTTGACCCGGCGGAGGCCATAGGAGAGAGAAGGACGGTGGCTAAACCGTCATCTCTGCTGGAGTCCGAGTTCCACCCTATGCAGGACATACTGAATGCACTGAGGAGCTCATTTAGCAGCAGACTACATCATCCCAGGTGCACAACCGAGAGGTTTCGCAGGTCCTTCCTACCAACGGCTGTCAGACTGTACAACCTAAGCAGGGCTGCTCGCAGAGATAGCAAAAAGACGTAACAACCTAATAGTTTTTTTGAATGCAAAAGATGCAATAGACTTACACAAATGTCCCCTCCGGCATACAACTAGGAAAATACCGGTAGCTACGGAGGGTGAGAATATGTATGGGTACATAATCATACCATGTAGGATAACTAAGTAGATGGTTGTGCTGTTTCATCCCATCTAGCAACAATGCTCTGCACTGTGTGTGTTTGTACATTTACATATTTATTCCATCTAGCTACAATGCTCCGCACTGGATGTGTTTATGTTTATGTTTATATTTATATATCTATATATTCATTCCATCTAGCTACAATGCTCCGCACTGTGTGTTTATATATCTACATATTATTCCATCTAGCTACATTGCTCCGCACTGTGTGTTTATATATTTACATATTTATCCCATCCAGCTACAATGCTCTACACTGTGTGTATCTATCTATCTATCTATCTATCTATCTATCTATCTATCTATCTATCTATCTATATACAGTATATATATATATATATATACCTGTATAATATAATGACCAAACTGGTTTTATACCCAGCCGGCAAGCTTTTTATAACATGCGTTGTCTTCTGAATATACTGTATATACCACATACATCCGAAGAAACATAGTGATTTTGTTAGATGCCGAAAAGGCATTTGATTGTGTCGAGTGGCAATACTTATTCGCCATTTTAGAAAGATTTGGTTTTGGTCCATCATTTCAAGCTTGGATCAGAATAATATATGGTTCCCCTATGGCGGCAGTATGGACAAATACCACACTCTCTGATTATTTCGGGCTTTACAGGGGTTGCAGACAGAACCGCTGGCCAAAGCGATTAGAAAAGAAGACAGGGTGAGAGGCATTTCACGGGACAATAAACTTCACAAGGTATCGCTGTATGCAGACGATCTACTAGTTCAATTCAATTCAATTCAACTTTATTTATATAGCACCATTTCACAACAACAATCATCTCATAGCACTATCAACTGTAGGGGGGACCCCCACAGTTGCAGAAAGACCCCAGCAATCAGGCGATCCCCTGTGAGCAAGCACTTGGCGACGGTGGAGAGGAAAAACTCCCTTTTAACAGGAAGAAACCTCCAGCAGAACCAGGCTCAGGGAGGGGCAGTCATCTGCTGCGACTGGCTGGGGGGTGAGGGGATAGAGAAGATGAAAAGAACAGACATGTAGAGAGCAAACAGCACGATGGGGACTCAATCTATGGGAGAGAACAAACAGATGTTAATGACCAGCAAAAAAAAAAAATATTTAATTGAGAGTGAGGAAAGGAGTGAGGCCCAGTGCATTACTGGAGGTCCCCCGGCTGACTAAACCTATTAACAGCATAACTAAGGGAGGGTTCAGAAACACATGATCCCTCCCTAATTGTAGGCTATATCAAAAAGGTAGGTTTTAGCCCTATTCTTAAAAACAGAGATCGAGTCTGACTCCCGAATCCAGATTGGCAGCTGATTCCACAGGAGAGGAGCTTGAGGAGCTAGTGTACATATCTAACCCAGAAGGAACCATACCAAAATTATTCAATTCAATTCAATTCAAACGTTTATTTCAAACTCAGGGTTCATATTACAAATAGATAAATAAATAAAGTATATACAGATCAGCAGACACTCGGCGCTCTTGTAACAACAAAAAAAACATAATGGGCTCAGTGTAAAATGGAACGCCACCACTTCCAAATGCTGGAATGAAGTGTGAGTGACGAGTTGACAATTGCTGTTATAAGATGATTGTTACATTCCAGCAGTCTTCTCAAAAAACTGTAAACATTCTTACGTATCAATTCTCCAAAAGACGGAATGTTCACATACACAAACAGCTTGCTTGCACTCGACCTTCGTGGTACATCTAACAACCTTCTTAGGGAGTTATTATATGCAATGCGGATTTTGTTCCTAACAGCAACATTGCTATTAAACCATAAAGGCGAGCAGTACATTGAGGTACAGAAGGTCTTGAACAACATACATTTGACTTCAGGAGAACATCTATGGAAATTACGCAACAGTAAATTGGTTTGAGCATACAGTTTCCTGAGATGCCTGTTACAATCAGCATTGGTCTTATCAGATTCAATCCACACACCTAGGTATTTGACTTTTTCGACAAAGTTCAAGCTATTACCACAAAGTGACATAACAGGATTCGACGTATTGACGCCCTTTGGTTTGAAAGCCATACACATAGATTTAGTACAGTTGAACAGGATGTCATTTTTTTTACCAAATTTTTCACATACAGAAAGGAGATGTTGCATCGCTGCGGTAGATAAACTTAACAAACAGAGGTCATCAGCGTAGAAAATGTGATTTAACAGTGCACCGTTAAAGGAGCCGCCCACATTAGTATTGTTCAACAGTACACTGAGATCATCAACATAGACATTAAACAACAAGGGTGACAGTATACCACCTTGTTTAACACCGTTGGTCACATGAAATTTGGATGAGGTGACATTGCCCCATCTAACAACCATAGACTGCCTTCTGTACCAGTATAGCAGGATGCTAACAATGTAAATAGGGATACCTCGATCGATCAATTTTCTGAACAAACTCCAGTGGTTAATCCTGTCAAAAGCTTTGCTAGCATCTAGGAACGTAGCATAAACACTAGTGGAGTGGCTTCTGAAGTAGTCAACAAATTCATGGAGTAGGTAAACAGCCTTGTCAGTTGAAAGAGCTGATTTGAAACCAAACTGATTGTCGTTTGTCCACAGATAATCCTCAATTCTGTTCAGGAATAAACCCTCTAACAGTTTAGATATAACATTAGCAATAGCTATAGGTCTGTAGTTGTTCATGTCAGAAAGACTTATTATGTATACTTATTATGTATCTTAAATAATTTTGGTTATTTCTCGGACTATAAAATTAATTGCTCTAAGAGTTTGTTATTCCCTATTAACGATGTAGATGGTGATTTCCATTTAAATTAGAAAGAATATATTCATTATCTAGGCATTAAGATTACTTGTTCTATAGGTGGATTATATAATCATAATTTTAGAAAATTAATTGAACGGACAGTTCAAGACATTAAAAAATGGTCGAACTTACCCATTTCATTAGCAGGCTGGATAAATATAGTAAAAATGACAATTCTGCCAAGATTTTTATATATATTCCAAATGATCCCCATATTTATATCTAAAACAGCTTTCCACCAACTAGACCGGTTGATTTCATCATTCATTTGGAACACTTCAACTCCTAGGATGAAAAGGAAGTACTTGGAGGTACCAAAGGAGGCAGGAGGTTTGGGCCTACCTAACTTTATTTTTTATTATTGGGCAGCAAACATGGTAAAAATTTTGCATTGGATTGATACATATAAGAATAAGGAGGGCCTGAGTTGGGTTGAGATGGAGCTTCTGTCCAACCTGTTACCCATCTTATCCTCACCGTTGCCATATACTCATCGCATACAGGTATTGAATCCGGTGGTTAGATCCTCTCTAAAAATATGGCTCCAGTTCAGAAGGCACTTTAAGTTAGTTCAGGCTAGCATGCTCCGCCCAATAGCAAATAATCAGTTTTTTACAGCCTCTGTGCTTGATGATGCTTTTCGCTTCTGGCGTAGACAGGGATTAGTTTTTTAAAGGATTTATTCCTGGGAAACACTTTTTCTTCTTTTAATATGCTTACAAAAGATCACGACATACCTAGATCCCACTTTTTCAGATATCTTCAAATTCGTAGTTTTGTAAAAAAAAAAAATGTTTCCCTCTTTTCCTTTGTTGACACCGACTAATCAGCTAGATGAAATCCTAGATTTGGATCCTTGGGCCAAGAAACGTATTTCTACGATTTATGGAATTATACAAAATTTAGTGGCGATATCATGGGATAAAACAAAAGCAGAATGGGAAAAAGATTTAGGGATAAAATTCTCTGAAGGACAGTGGCGTGAAAGTCTGACATGTATACATACTTCTTCGTTGTGTGTCCATCATGGGCTTATTCAATTTAAGGTGCTTCACCGTCTCCACTATTCAAAGGATAAGCTTGCTAAGATCTTTCCCACTATTGACCCTAGCTGCCCAAGATGTAGCCATGCCCCAGCCTCGTTAGGACACATGTTTTGGCTGTGCCCCACTCTTACAAATTTTTGGGGATCTATATTTGCGGTCTTTTCATATATCTACAAACAAGAAATAATCCCCAGTTCCCATATAGCTGTTTTTGGCATAATACCCCCAGACTGCAAACTCACAACTTTTCAAGGTAATGCTCTGGCATTCGCTTCTTTACTTGCCCGCAGGCTTATTCTTTTCCAGTGGAAGTCAAATAACCCTCCATCTTTCTCGCATTGGCTAAAGGAGGTGCTTTCCTTTCTACCACTAGAAAAACTTAGATATAATGTTTGCAGAACCCGTAGGAACTTTGCCTTGACATGGAGTCCTTTTATAGATTAAATTGCGAGCTCTTCTTTTTGTTGAAAATTATGTAATAAAATAATAATAATAACAATAATTGTAATAATAATAATAATAATAATAATAATAACAATAATCAACAAATGTTTGGTTGGAAAATCATAAGGTGATTACAAATGTGTGTCGTCTGGGATAAGTTAAATCACAGCAAGGTGACCCTGTCTTTTTTTTTTTTTTTTTTTTTTAAGCCTTGAGGAATTGAGAGGGAGGGGTTTTCTGTATATATGTAAGTTTTTTTTTGTATATGTTTATAAAAAAAAGCAGAAAAAAAATATTGTACACTAAAGCTAGATGGGAAAAAGTGAAAGTAAAATGGTCTTGTGTGGAACCACCAATATTTTTAGGGCGGATAGACATTGTTAAAGAAATCTACACGATGGAATGATTGACTTTCCCTTTACACTTGTCTATGGGAAAAAAAAGGATATAGTACCTGAAACACACAAAAGAAAATTGTAAATTTTATTTCATATATGTCTGCTTGTTTGTGATTTTCTTTTTTGTTTTTTGTTTTATTTTGTTGTTTTTTTTGTTTGTTTTTTTATGTGAAAAATGAAAATGCTAAATAAAAAGTTAAAAAAAAAAAATCTTGGTGTCATTTTTGACCAATCGATGAGTTTTGATCAGCATGCCAAATTTCTGACTCGGGGTTGCTTTTTCCACCTCAGGAATATCTCCCAAATTAGGTCACTGGTTTCCTACAGTAAGTTAGAAACTATTATTTGTGCCTTTGGTTCTTCACGTTTGGACTACTGTAATGCTCTCTTCACACGCCTCAGTAAATCCTCATTACATACACTACCGTTCAAAAGTTTGGGGTCGCCCAGACAATTATTTTGTGTTTTCCATGAAAAGTCACACTTATTTACCACCATGAGTTGTAAAATGAATAGAAAATATAGTGAATGAATGAATGAATGAATGAATTTTATTTCGGATATTTCGGATAATACAGTACAGGTTAAAAGAAACTGTATAATATAACAACAAGGTCAAATTAGACAAAGACTCCTTCTACTACACAATTCCACGTGAGTTATCCGAAATGGGTGATGGCTGAAGCCGCAGCTTATATTGCCCACCCATATTCCATCCAAGAATTCAAAGAAAAAAGAGTAAACAAGACAAGAGTGATTACAATTTAGAACAAAGCTAAGACAAAGTGTGACTGAGAGAAGAAAAAAAAAAAAAAGAAAACTAAGCTAAGCTAAGTTAAGCGGTTACTATTCAAGACAAATCTAAGAGAATGTCACAGAGAGAAAAAAAAAAACAAACTAAGCTACAACACAACACAGGCTGGATATGTCAATCCTTATGTGAGTTTACATGTCGTCTTGTAAATATGTTTGGAGTATTTCTTCCTTTAGTTTTTGTTTAAATTGTCCAAGCGTTGTACATGATTTTAATTCAGGTCCATAATCGTTCCATAATCTGACTCCTTGCACTGAAATACAGTGTTGCTTGGTGGTTGTTCTCACTGTAGGCTTTTGAAATATACATGTTCCTCTGAAGTGATATTGTTTCTCCCTTGTTTGGAACAACTTTTGGATATTTGCAGGCAGTGATAAATTCTTCACTTTGAACATTATTATTGTGGTTTTAAAGTCAACCAGATCTTTCAACTTAATAGCTCTCTTTTGAAGCATAAAGAGTGGATATATGTTTGTTTTGTATGTATTTCCCCATACTTCATTACAATATGTCATGTATGGGAGTATTAATGAATGATACAAGGTGTATAGTGTGGGTTGATTCAGCAAATATTTCACTCTCTGTAATATTGCAATTGATTTGGAAACTTTACCTTTAATATAATTAATATGTGACTTCCAACACAGTTTGTTATCAATTATTACTCCAAGGAATTTAGTTTCAGATACCCTTTCAATCTCTACACCATTTACACTGAGTTTGGGTACTGGATTGTTGTGATGGTTGTTAAAGACTATAAATTTTGTCTTACTTAAATTGAGCGTTAATTTGTTTGAATCAAACCACAGTTTAAGCTTTCCTAATTCCTTCCCGAGTGTATCCAAAAGTTGCTCCAAATTGTTTCCACTGCATAGCAGATTAGTGTCATCGGGAAACAATATTAAGTCCATTTTTTCTGAGACTTTACATATATCGTTTATATACATATTGAATAATAATGGTCCCAAAACTGAACCCTGTGGGACTCCACAGGTGACCTTCAGCAACTCTGAGTTTTTGTTGCTAACACATACATACTGATATCTATTCTTTAAGTAACTACTTAACCAGGACAGTGCTACCCCTCTAATACCAGAATTTTGTAGTTTCTTTAATAATAAATTATGATCTACTGTATCAAATGCTTTTTTTAAGATCTAGGAATACTCCAACTGAATACTCTTTATTTTCAATGGCTGTTGATATTTTTTCTGTAAATTCCATTAGGGCATATGCAGTTGTCCTCTTGTGTCTGAACCCATATTGCTGCTCACATAATAAATCATTCTTCAGTATGAAGTTGTCAATTCTCTCATAGAATATTTTTTCAAGTATCTTGGAAAATTGCGGTAATAGTGAAATTGGTCTATAGTTTGAGAGTTCCCCTCTGTCGCCCGTCTTGTATATCGGAATTACTTTAGCTATTTTCATTGCATTGGGAAATACAGTATACCTGATTGGAGAGACAGGTTGCAGATATACGTCAGTGGTTTTACTATGCATTCGATAACAGTTTTGACTAGTAGCATGTCGATACCATCACAGTGAGTAGATGTTTTACTTTTGAATGATTTAACAATTTCAATGACCTCTCTTTCGTCTGTGTTCTTTATGAAGATGGAGTCTTTTACAGCAGTGTTATTGCATATTGTATCACCTGTTGGCACCGTAGTGGGTATTTCTCGGGCCAGTTTAGGTCCAATGTTAACAAAAAAAATTATTAAATTCATCTGCAGGTGAAGCAATATTCACACTCTGAGTCGTTTTATTATTTTTTGGAATATTAGTTGGGTAGCTTGTATTTCTGCTTTTATTTCCAAGGATACTGTTGAGTATTGTCCATGTATTTTTAATATTGTCTCTGTTTTTCTCCAGTTCTTTACTGTAATAGTCTCTTTTACTACATCTTATTATATATGTTAACTTATTTTTGTATGTTTTATACTGCTGCTCTGCTTCTTTTGTTCTTTTCTTTAGGAAAGCTTTATATAACACCGTGCACCGTGCACCACCGTGCACCGTGGGCTGCACGGTGGCGCAGTGGTTAGCACTGCGGCAGCACAGTTTACCCTTGGCCGGGGGATTGTGGGGATCGTGGGATCGTGGGTTCGATCCCAGCCCCCGACCAACAGTGATCTGTGTGGAGTTTGCATGTTCTCCCCGTGTTCCGTGGGTTTACTCCGGGATTTCTCCGGTTTCCTCCCACATGCCAAAAACATGCATGTTAGGTTAATTGGCTGTTCTAAATTGTCCCTAGATATCTGTTTCCTATAGGCCCTTAGAATAGAGGGTTAGTATTAATGAAAGCGCTTTGAGTGGTCTTTGTGACTAGAAAAGCGCTATATAAGTGCAGGTTAGTTAGTTAGTTAGTATAATAAATTTTTCTTTTTACACGCCTTTTGTAGTCCTTTGGTTAACCATGGCTTATTAGCAAATTTGTGTTTAAGCTTTTTTATTACTAATGGGCAGTTTTTTTTTTCATAAAGAGTGGTTACAATGTTTATAAATGTGTCATAGGCTTCATTTACATCTGATACATAGACTTCTGTCCAGTCTTGCTTCAGCAAGTCCTCTTTAAGAGAACTGATTGCATTTGGTGATTTGTGTCTGAATGATTTTGAAGTTTTTTCTGCGTTGGGCCCCGTGTGGCCATGGATAAGTGCAAAGGTTGGCAAGTGGTCACTTATATCATTAATCAATAATCCACTTTCTATTTTCTTATCGAAAACATTGACAAACCGGTTGTCAATAAGTGTAGCAGAGTGAACTGTGATTCTACTGGGATGTGTTATTGTGGGATATAGACTCATGCTGTACATAGAGTTCATGAACTCTGTAACTACATTTTTGTTGATGAGGATTCAGTAAGTCAATATTGAAATCTCCACAAATTGCTACCATTTTCTTACTAGTAATATTATTGTACAGCTCGACTAATTTATCTCTGAATGTCTCAATGCAAGTTCCCGGCGTTCTATATATGCAGCTTATGATTAGATTTTTTTGTTTTGTCTAGGTCAGTCTCAACAGTAACACATTCCAAAATCCCTGGTAGTGCTAAGGACATTTCATTTACAAGCTTACACCTGTACAGGTCATCAATATACAGTGCAACACCACCACCCTTTTTTTGAGTTCTGTTAATATAAAACATCTGATATCCCTCTATTGCCATCAGGGGAGCCTGCTCTTCGTTAAGCCAAGTTTCAGAGACTGCAATAGCTGTGAATTTTCTGTCTAGCTGTTTTAAATAGTCCTGAATCTGTGGAAAGTTTTTGTTAAGACTTCTGCTATTGAAGTGTATTATTGACAGTTTACCATCTAATTGCATTTGACTTTTGAATTGTTTTTCAGTGTAATATTCACAGTGGTTATGAATATTGTTGAAAAAGTGGTTATCAGGATCAATATCATTCTCCATCTCTTGTGGTTTATGTTCAGCATAATGGTATGTTTTCAGAGTTTGAGTTTCCTCATTCTGTGTCAAATGACTTCCTCCAACTGGGGATAATTGATGTCTACTTGAGTCGGTCATAAGTTTTTGTTTGTTTTGGTTATTTTTATTAAAGTACTTTGGCATGGTGTATCAAAAGAACTATTCTTATCGTGTGTATGAATATGGATTATCATTGGCTCATATTTTTCTAATCAGTGTTCATCTGTATTTATCTAAGTCAGTAGTCAAGACATTGACAAGGTTAGAAATAATGATTTGTATTTGAAATAATAATTTTTTCCAGATACTCAACCTGCTCAAAGGAAGGTCAGTTTTACAGCTTCTCTAACCAGCTAAACTGTTTTCAGCTGTGCTAACATGATTGCACAAGGGATTTCTAATCATCCATTAGCCTTCTGACACAATGAGCAAACACATTGTACCATTAGAACACTGGAGTGATAGTTGCTGGAAATGGGCCTCTGTACACCTATGTAGATATTGCACCAAAAACCAGACATTTGCAGCTAGAATAGTCATTTACCACATTAGCAATGTATATTAGATATTAGAATGTATTTCTGATTAGTTTAAAGTTATCTTCATTGAAAAAACAGTGCTTTTCTTTCAAAAATAAGGAAATTTCTAAGTGACCCCAAACTTTTGAACAGTAGTGTACATTTGCATTGCTTGAGAAAACTTGCACGCTTCCAAATTGACCGAACCATAATGATAATGTTTTATCGGGCTTTTATTGAATCTGTTTTATCCTTTTCTTTAGTGTCATGGTTTGGTCAGATAAAACTGAAACAGAGGAAATCCTTGGATCAGGTAGTTAGATGGTCCAGTCGTTTGCTTGGTGAGCCATAGCTGAGCCTGACATCCCTGTACACCAGACAAGTACAGAGGATGGCTACCTCCATTTTAAATGATGACTCCCACCCTTTGCACTGCAACTTTCAGCTTCTTCCCTCAAGACGGAGGTTTGCTGTCCCAAAAAGTAGAACCCAGCGCTACAAAAACAGCTTTGTTCCTGCTGCTGTCAAAGAGTTGAACAAGCTGTAACAATATATTGCACATAATTTAGGTACCTATTTATTAACTCCATTTTATATTTACTTATTTTTGAAGGATGTTACTTGGGTTCTAAATATTTTATTGGGTTTTAGACCTTTGAGTTTTTAACCTCTTTGACTAGTTTTTAACTTTTAATATGACCCTTCTCTCTTACCTCTGGTTTTTCTCTCATCTCTTTGTCTTTTTATACCCTGATTGATGGAGCCTTGAGTATTTTTATCATGTTTATAGTCAGCTTCATGTGTGCCTGTGTTTGTGTCTATGTTGAATGTAATTTGTGGCTTGTAAATATGGATGTCACCAGACTGCAAAACAAATCTACCTACAGGTACAAATAAAGTAACCTGAACCTGAACCTGAACCTGATTACATCGCCTACAATTAGTCCAGAACTCTGCTGCTAGATTACTGACTAGGTCCAGTAGATTCTGTCATATCAGTCCCGTTTTGGACTCCTTGCATTGGCTTCCTGTAAGTTATAGAGTTGAGTTTAAAGTTCTTGTTCTTACTTACAAAGCCATTCATGATGAGGCACCTACTTATATCAGTGACCTTCTCCATCTATAGCTTCTTCTTCTTCTTTTAGATGGGATTGACAGTGACTCATTTCAGGCAACACACACACACACACACACACACACACACACACACACACACACACACACACACACACATATACTGTATATATATATATATACAGTATATATATATATATATATATATATATATATATATATATATATATATAGAGAGAGAGAGAGAGAGAGAGAGAGAGAGAGTGAAGTATGTGGCATCAATGCACCTGTAAGCTGCTTGCCAACTGCCAATCAAATCTAAAAGAAGAAGAACGTCTCTCAGTTCTTTTAATTAGAATCTACTGGTAGTCCCTAGCACTAGGCACAGAACCAAAGGCGATAGAGCCTTTGGTTCTGTTGCTCCCAGACTTTTGGAATGCTTTACCATTTGAACTTAGATCTGCACCTCCCACTGATGCTTTTAAGAAGCAACTAAAGACCCACTTTTTTAGCATGGCTTTTTATTAACTATGTGTTGATTGTATTTTTGTGTTTTTTGCCGTTTACTTTGTTTTTTTACTGTTTTATGTGCATGCATTTTTATTTGTGTTAAAGATTTTACTATCTTTTTCATTTCTTATCATGTTAAGCACTTTGTGACTTTGTGAAAAGTGCTCTATAAAAAAAAAAAACTTATTATTGTTCTATATCATTGGTCAGTACTTTCTGTATTGAAAATCTCTTGTTTGTATTAGTTATTATAAACCAGTCATCAAATTAGTCGGCATCACATTGTTCTATATTTATTAACCTCTTAATTACCACCTTTTTAATTAGTCACTAGTTGTTTTATTTGAATAATGATTACATGTTCTCCAGTCTAGTGTGGACTTTTTACCACAGCAGTAATTACAGACTAATAACAGCTGATGTTCACACATTCAGAAGTTGTGATGGTGAACAGTCAGCTGCTCCAAGCTGTATTCTGCTGTTTACATACCACCTTCACTTTTCTACATCACTCTGAACTTCCTGTTTGACTGCCACTCTGAGGTCACATGATGAGTGGAGATGATTGTAGACTTCAGGAAAGTCACTACTCCTCTGCCCCCCCTCACCCTCTCAGGCTCTCCCATCACCACTGCTGATTCCTTCCGCTTCCTAGGCACTACCATCACCAGGGACCTCAAATGGGAGCTGACCATCAGCTCACTCATCAAAAAAGCCCAGCAGAGGATGTTCTTCCTGCGGCAGCTGAGGAAGCTCAAGCTACCCACCAAGATGTTAGTGCAGTTCTACACAGCCATCATCGAGTCCATCCTCACCACCTCCATAACCGTGTGGTACGCAGGAGCCACTGCCAGGGACAGACTAAGGCTGCAGCGCGTCGTGCGCACTGCTGAGAAGGTGATCGGCTGCAAGCTCCCATCTCTCCAGGATCTGTACATCTCCAGGACCCGGAGGCGTGCTGGCCGGATCATAGCCGATCCCTCACACCCTGGTCACGTACTGTTTGCCCCCCTCCCCTCTGGTAGAAGACTTCGGTCCATCCAGACTAAAACCTCCCGTCACATGAACAGCTTCTTCCCCTCTGCCATTAGACTGCTGAACACTAAATGACTTATTGACTCTCGTGCACCATGTACAGCAGCTCAACCAGACTCATGTCAATCATCACTGTTTTCTTTCTGCATTACCGACTGCACTATATAGTTCTCCACAGTATCTGCTGCTGGCTAATATATATTTTAACTGTTGACCAGTATCACTTAATCTTATCCTACACTTTATTACATGTATAGTTTATTTCTCTTATCTTATCATGTTTAATGTTGCAGCATTGTACCCAGACAAATTCCTAGTTTGTGTACTACATGAACAATGGCAATAAACCTGATTCTGATTCTGATTCTGATTCTGAGGAGGTGATGACTCATCTGCTTTCATGTCAGGATCCTGTGATCTGATTGTTCAACAGCTCCTTCTGTTTACCTGACAGGCCTATGTTGGACCTAAACTTGTTTTAGCAGTTTGTTCTTATTTTAGGGAATTGATGGTGAATTATTTGTCAGTTAATTAAATCTTCACTGATTTTTTTTTCTGTACATTCAAATTTCTGCTTTTCTTCCATTGATATTATGCTTATATTTTACCTTCTTTGCAGTCAAGGATTCAGAGGATTCAAAGGCTTTATTATCATGTGCACAGTTAAGAAATGCAACATTTCCTGAGCAATGAAATTCTTGCTCTGCTCTCTGAACAAATGCCAAGGTAATAAATGCACATCAATACTAATACTGATAAAGGTAATAAATACACCTTAATACTAACACTAATAAATACACATTAAAAATGATTAGGACAGTTCGTCGTCGGCCTCCGTCGGTCTATGATGACCATGGAAGAGAATCCTAAATGTCTACTCTGCTGGAACAGCACCGCCTGTGGCTGAACAGGCCGATGCGCGAATGACAATCCCTGTCACACAGGTCACACTTGTGGGTGGTCTCCGTGCTGCTGGGTCTGTGGCGGTTCTTCCTGCGGGTCCTTTTTTCATCTGCTGCAGCAGTCAGTCTCTCTTCACCCGCCTTGAGCTGTCTGGTCAGGGTGCCTCTCCATTTGGAGCGGTCCGTTGCAAGGTCATCCCAGCGCTCTGTGTTGATATCCAGGACCTTCATGTCTCTCTTGCAGACATCTCTAAAGCGCAGCTGTGGGCAGCCAACGTCTCTCCTGCCAGTTGCCAGTTCTCCATAGAGAACGTCTTTGGGGATTCTGCCATCCTCCATACGGTGAACGTGGCCTAGCCAGCGGAGCCTGCGCTGCCTGAGTAGAGTGAACATGGAGGGAAGGCCGGCGCGGGACAGAACTTCTGTGTTGGGCACTTTGTCCTGCCAGGATATGTCCAGGATGTGGCGAATGCAGCGCAAGTGGAAGGAGTTCAGTCTCTTTTCCTGCCGGGCGTATGTTGTCCACGTCTCACTCCCATAGAGCAGTGTGCTGATGACACAGGCGTTGTACACTGCCATCTTCATCTTGACAGAGAGTTTGGGATTCTCCCACACTCGTGTGGTGAGGCGAGCGAGTGTGAAGGCTGATTTTCCAATCCTTTTGTTGATCTCTGTATCAAGGGAGAGGTTGTTGCTGATCGTGGACCCCAGGTACGTGAACTGATTCACGACCTCCAGCTTGTAGTCATCAATGGTGATGGTTGGTGGTGCTTCCGTGCCTTGCGCCAAGATGTTAGTCTTCTTCAGGCTGATGGTAAGCCCGAAGTCCTTGCATGCCTGGGAGAAGCGGTCCATCAGGGTCTGAAGCTCCTGCTGTGTGTGGGTTGCGACTGCAGCGTCGTCTGCGAACAGCATGTCTCTGATTAGAGCCTTGCGTACTTTGGTTCTGGCTTTCAGGCGGGCGAGGTTGAAAAGCCTGCCGTCAGATCTTGTGTGCAGGTAGATTCCCTCTGTTGTTGTGCTGAAGGCATGCCTCAGGAGCATAGCAAAGAAAATCCCAAAGAGGGTTGGCGCAAGTACACAGCCCTGTTTCACTCCGCTGCGTATGTTGAATGGCTCTGAGACGTTGCCATCGTGCTGCACTATCCCCTGCATGTTGGTGTGAAACGATTCGATGAGGCTTTGCAACTTTGGTGGGCATCCTATCTTTGGCAGGATCTTGAAAAGGCCCTCTCTGCTGACCAGATCGAACGCTTTGGTGAGGTCGATGAAGGCGACGTACAGAGGCATGTTCTGTTCTCTGCATTTCTCCTGGAGTTGGCGGATGGAGAATATCATGTCTACCGTCGATCGCTCAGCGCGGAAGCCACACTGAGACTCGGGGTAGACACGTTCGGCAAGCTTCTGTAGACGAACGAGAACAACTCGTGCGTAGACTTTGCCAACAACGCTGAGGAGGGAAATGCCCCTGTAGTTGTTGCAGTCGCTTCTCTCCCCTTTGTTTTTGTAGAGGGTGATGATCTTGGCGTCCCTCATGTCCTGTGGTACGGCACCTTCCTTCCAGCACTGGCAGAGGACGTCATGTAATGGCAGCAGTAGGGCGGTCTTGCAGTGCTTGATCAGGTCAGGGGGTATGCCGTCGTTGCCGGGTGCCTTGCCAGCGGCCAAGCTATCAATGGCCTTACTGAGTTCGTCGATGGTTGGCTCGGTGTCAAGTTCGTCCATGGATGGAAAGCAGTTGATGGCATCAAGGGCTGACGGTGTCACGGTGTTCTGTCTAGAGTAGAGGTTGGAGTAGTGTTCCACCCATCTCTCCATCTGCTTGTTCTTCTCTGTGATCATCTCCCCAGTGGAGGATTTGAGGGGGGCCGTCTGGCTCTGAGCCGGACCAAGTGCTTTCTTGATGCCATCGTACATACCACGGATGTTCCCTGTTATGGCAGCGGTTTGAATGTCTTGGCTGAGCTGAGTCCAGTACTCGTTGGCACAGCGCCGAGCAGTCTGCTGAACTTTGCTTCTCGCAGCCCTGAGAATCTGGAGATTCTTCTCGTTTGGGTACTTCTTGTACTCAGCAAGTGCTGAGCGCTTGGCTTCAATGACGGGGGTCATCTCGGTCAACTTGGCATCAAACCAGTCCTGTGACTTCGAGGTCTTCCTCCCAAAGGTAGCCAAGGCTGTGCGGTAGATGGTGTTTCGCAGCTCTTCCCACTTCTGCTTTGCAGATTCTCCTTCTTGTGGTACACCAAGTTCCTTCTCAAAGGTGGAGGCAAACTGCTCAACAAGTTCTGGTTGGGCCATCTTGCTGGTGTCAATCCGTGCCTTTCCAGGTTGTCTAGCACGATGGAATTTCTTCAGCTGCAGCTTGACCTTGCAACACACCAATGAATGGTCTGTGTCGCAATCTGCACTCTGGAACGAACGGGTGATTAGCACGTTCTTCAGTGAGGTGCGCCTGGTCAGGATCAAGTCTAGCTGGTGCCAGTGCTTTGAGCGCGGATGTTGCCAGGAAACCTTGTGTTGGGGCTTGGTCTTGAAGAACGAGTTTGTGATGCACAGATCGTGATATGTGCAGAACTCAAGCAGCCGCTGTCCATTGTCGTTCATTCTGCCCACGGCAAAAGGTCCAAGACAGGAGGGCCAGGAGTCGTGGTCAGCACCCACTCTGGCATTGAAGTCTCCAAGGAGAATGAGTTGTTCAGAGTTGGGGATGATCCTGACAGTTGTTGCGAGATTCTCGTAGAACTCGTCTTTTGCCTCTGGTGTGGCTGTCTGTGTTGGGGCATACACACTGACGAGGGTGACTGGGCCTTCAGTGGTGTTCAGGCGGAGGGTGAGGAGTCGTGCAGAGCCAGTGCTGCCCGGTTCCACCATCTTCAGCAAAGTGTTCTTCACTGCGAAGCCCACTCCGTGTTCCCTGTGTTCGTCACTGCCCTTTCCCTGCCAGTAGAACGTGTAGTCCTTCTCTCTCAGTGTGCCTGCATCAGCTAACCGTGTTTCCTGGAGAGTGGCGATATCCACTCCCAGTCTCTTCAGCTCATTATTGATGATGGCAGTCTTCCTGGTGTCGTTGATGTCCTTTAGGTTAGCAACGAGTCCTGTCATCATAGTGCGGACGTTCCAAGTTCCCAGTTTTAGAGTTGGTCTCTTTTGTTTTATTGTCTTGCCTGGTGCGAAGGTTCTCAGCCTGCTGTTTGGATTTCTCCTTATCCCCATGCACCCAATGAGGAAAGCAAGCTGTGGCGGGACAACACCTTATTGGCTGGGGGCTGCCCAGCTTGAGGCGGGCGGTAGCTGTCCAGTGAGATCTGATGATCCCTCCCACCGTCGGGAACAACCCCTGGCGCCACGCTCTACGCCAATTGAGCAGTGGCTTATAACCGGTAACTGTCATTCCCTGTGTTTTGTCTACGCCAAAGGCGAAGCTGGAGTGTCCTCTCCAGTGATCCGGTGTTCTACCTTCCAGCGTTGGGCGTTGGTAGGATTCAAGCCTGGGCAGGAAGATATGGAGGACAAGATGTTGCCCATGCAGCATGTCCCCCCTCTCTGCGTCACTGATGAATCCAAAGGAACAGCAGGGCTGCTACAGTTTGGCACCAGCGCCGTTGCAGGAGCTGCCAGAACGATGTTGAGCACAACATAGAACTGCCTTAGGGGCTCCGACTCCGGATTTTTCCTCAGGGTTGACTCCCGAAGCCTTTCCCATGACCGGGTATGCCGCAAGGCAGCAGAGGTTTGAAATCAGGGTTTACCTTCCCCTACATGGGCTACCTTCCCAGGTTGACGAGCCACCATCTACCCGATGGACAGTTAAAGCAGTTAAAACTAGAGGAAACAAGAGGAATGAAACAAGAGGAATGAAAAGTCACTGGGTGACTATAACATGTCCCTCAGTAAAATAAAAATTCACTTATGCATATGGCTTGTCTCTGATAATACCCAATAGACTGTACAATGGTAATTTTAATATCAGAGATGATATGAATGTGAGATGGCATGAGACTATGTACAATGTGCAAATGAGCAATGTAGAAATTAGCATCCATTGTGAGAATTCCTCTGTGTAAAGCCGTGTGAGCTGATAATACCCAGTACACTTTACAATGATAATTTAGTAGCAGATGGTATGGACGTGAGATGGGGTGAGACTATGTACAGTGTGCAAATAAACAGTGTGCAAATTTAGTATCCAGTGTGTGAATTCGTATTTGCAAAGCTGTGTCTGGAATTGTGTGATTTGTTCAGGAGTCTCATGGCAGTGGGAAAGAATGAGATTTTTTTGTTGTTGTTTTTTTGTTGGAATGTCCTGCATTGCACACTTCTGAATCTCTGACCTGAAGGTAGAAGTGTGAACATTCTGTGCTAGGGGTGTGTGGGGTCCTGGAGGATGGTGGCAGCTCTTCTTTGGACTCTGCGGTGGTAGATGCTCTGCAGAGAAGGGAGTGGAGTCCAGATGATAATCTCAGCTGTCATCACCACTCTCCCCAGGTGTTTGCAGTCCAAAGAGGTAGTGTTGCCGTACCACGCAGTGATGCAGTTAGTCAAGATGCTCTCAATGATGCAGCTGTAGAAGTTGTTGAGGATCTTGGGGGACATGTCAAACTTCCTCAGCCTCTTCAGAAAGTACAGCTGCTGTTGAGCTCTCTTGACCAGCTCTGTGGCATTAAGTGTCCACGTATGGTCCTCGCTGATGTGGATTCCCAGGTATTTAAAGCTACTCACCCTGTCCACCTCAAGTTCCCGGATGAACAGCGGCCGATATGGTCTCCTCCCCTTCCTCGTGTCCACTATCATTTCCTTCGTCTTGTCTGTGGTGAGGGTGAGGTTGTTGTCCTCACACCATGACACCAGGCCTTCCACCTCCGTCCTGTAGGATGCTTCATCACAACCAGTGATGCGTCCTATCAGTGCTGTGTCTTCCGCAAACTTTAAGAGGGCTGCTTGTACAGGTCATATTAAATGTACTAAATGTAACAACTTTGCACAGTAGAGATTGTCTCCTCCAATACACAACTAGGACAATAACAGTCATTTGTGAGGCTGACAACAGCCACTTGTGTTTATTTGTGTTATCTTTGTCTAATATTTAAATTTGTTTGACGATCTGAAACATTTAAGTGTGACATACAAAAAAATGAGAAATCAGGAAGGGGGCAAACACTTTTTTCACACCACTGTAAGACTGTTGGTGGGTGTTTGTGATACATGGAGAATGTGCTATGTGGGCAGCACAGGTGTAGTGTGGCTATTGATCGTAGGGTCAGGGGTTCAATTCCCGCTCTGTCTGCAGTCTGCATTTCCAAGTGTCCTTGAACAAGACACTGAACCCCCAGTTGCTCCTGGTGGGTCCGGCCATCACCTGTGTATGGCAGCTCCACCACCATGTGTGGTGCCATCCACACATTCACACCGTGTGTGAATGTATGGATGGCAGGATCTTTAAAGACCTTTGGTCGTCTAGAGATGAGAAAAAGTACCATATAAGGGAACGCCATTTACCATGATGTTTAATGGAATGGGTGTCTCGGATTGTCTGATGCTCATGCACAACTGAAGTTCCTAATGGATAAGTAATGTTTTTTGAATTTGAATTACAGCAGGTTGTGTTGAGATTTGAACAGGCACATCCATGCTGAGATCAGAACAAGTGTGTGTATGGTGAGATTAGAACAGGTGTGTGTATGGTGAGATTAGAACAGGTGTGTGTATGGTGAAATTAGAACAGGTGTGTGTATAGTGAAATTAGAACAGGTGGGTCTATGGTGAGATTAGAGTAGGTGTGTGTATGGTGAGATTAGAACAGGTGTGTGTGTGGTGAGATTAGAACAGGTGTGTGTATGGTAAGATTAGAACAGGTGCATCCATGCTGAGATCAGAACAAGTGTGTGTATGGTGAGATTAGAACAGGTGTGTCCATGCTGAGATTAGAACAGGTGTGTGTATGGTGAAATTAGAACAGATGGGTCTATGATGAGATTAGAGTAGGTGTGTGTATGGTGAGATTAGAACAGGTGTGTGTGGTGAGATTAGAACAGGTGTGTCTCTGTTGAGATAAGAACAGGTGTGTCTCTGTTGAGATTAGAACAGGTGTGTATCATGAAATTAGAATAGGTGTGTATGGTGAGATTAGATCAGGTGTATCCATGCTTAGTTTAGAACAGGTGTGTCTATGTTGATATAAGAACAGTTGTGTGTATGATGAAGTTAGAACAGGTGTGTCTATGCTGAGATTAGAACTGTCATGAATGCTCCTTCGGAGCAGAAGGACAAACCGACGCACTGAATGAAGTTTTGTGCATTTTAATAAAAAAAAAAGAACAAAGTGTCCAAAATAGTGTTGTGCAGACAAAAGGCAAAACAAGGAAACACTTACAGGCTGTAAATCTCCTGATTCGGCTTTGCTCAGGAGGAAAAAAAGGTGATCAGTGTAATGATCAACAGGAGAAAAAAACAGTCTAGACATAACAATTTAGCCATACTGACAAGGTGGAACGCCAGTGCTTAAATACACAGAAGTTCATTAGCTACAGGTGTGGACCGCAGGCAAGCCGGTGACCTAATTACCTGACTTCCCACAGCTGTGCTGGCAGGGAAGCAGGTAGTGGGCAGCTAGTGGGGAGAGTCTGAAGGTAGAGAGGAAGGACTCTGTCACAAACCAAATAAATATACAAAAGCTGACCACAAAATAATGACAACAGACAATAAAACTTAGAAACAAAGTGAGGATCTGAGCTCAGAGATACAGTACATGACAAGAACAGGTGTCTCCATGCTTAGATTAGAACAGGTGTGTCTATGTTGAGATTAAAACAGGTCTGTCCATGCTGAGATTAGAACACGTGTCCATGTTTAGGTTAGATTCAAGATTCAAAGATTCAGGTATTCAAAGGCTGTATTATCATGTGCACAGTTAAGGAATGCAACATTTCGTGAACAATGAAATTCTTACTCTGCTCTCTGAATGAATGTCAAGGTCATAGGTACACATCAATGCTAATAAGGTAAAAACACAGCTAATACTAATAGATACTAATAACGCACACTAATAACACACATTAGGCAATTAGGACACCTTAAGCACACCTTGATACTAAGTACTAATACTAATGAATACTAATAACACACATCAGGCAGTTAGGACAGCTACAGTTCAATTCAATTCAATTCAATTCAACTTTATTTATATAGCGCCATTTCACAACAACAGTCATCTCATAGCACTATCAACTGTAGGGGGGAACCCCCACAGTTGCAGAAAGACCCCAGCAATCAGGTGATCCCCTGTGAGCAAGCACTTGGCGACGGTGGAGAGGAAAAACTCCCTTTTAACAGGAAGAAACCTCCAGCAGAACCAGGCTCAGGGAGGGGCAGTCATCTGCTGCGACTGGCTGGGGGGTGAGGGGACAGAGAAGATGAAAAGAACAGACATGTAGAGAGCAATCAGCACGATGGGGACTCAATCTATGGGAGAGAACAAACAAATGTTAATGACCAGCAAAAAAAAAAAAATTTCATAGAGAGTGAGGAAAGGAGTGAGGCCCAGTGCATTACTGGAGGTCCCCCGGCTGACTAAACCTATTAGCAGCATAACTAAGGGAGGGTTCAGAAACACATGATCCCTCCCTAATTGTAGGCTATATCAAAAAGGTAGGTTTTAACCCTAATCTTAAAAACAGAGATCGAGTCTGACTCCCGAATCCAGATTGGCAGCTGATTCCACAGGAGAGGAGCTTGATAACTGAAGGCTCTGCCTCCCATTGTACTTTTGGAGATTCTAGGTATTACAAGTAGTCCTGCATTTTGGGAGCGTAGTGCTCTGTTAGGATAATACAGTAGTATCAGATCTTTTAAATAAAAAGGAGCCTGATTGTTTAGAGCTTTGTAAGTAAGAAGAAGGATTTTAAACTTAATTCTAAACTCTATGGGAAGCCAATGAAGGGAGGCCAGAACCGGAGAGATATAATCTCTCTTTCTAGTACCTGTTAAAACTCTTGCTGCAGCATTTTGGATCAGCTGAAGACTTTTTAAAGATGTTTTAGGACAACCTGATAATAAAGAATTACAATAATCTAATCTCGAGCTAACAAAAGCGTGGATCAGTTTCTCAGCATCACTCTGAGACAAGATGCTCCTAATCTTGGCAATATTACGCAAATGATAGAAGGCAGTCTGAGAAACAAATTTAATATGTGAATTGAAGGACAAATCCTGATCAAAAATAACTCCAAGGTTCCTCACAGAGCTATTAAGAGAAAGCGTAACTGCATCCAAACTGAAAGTTTGATTTGGAAAGGAATTTCTAAGGTTTTTTGGACCAACAAGAATGACTTCAGTCTTATCTGAATTTAATAGCAGGAAATTACAAGTCATCCAAGCTTTGATTTCCTTAAAACAGGCTTCTAACTTGGCTAAGTGATTACTATCATCTGGCTTCATTGACAGGTATAATTGTGTGTCATCTGCATAACAATGAAAATGTATACAGTGCTTTCTAATAATGTTGCCTAACGGAAGCATATATAAACTAAAAAGAGTAGGGCCTAGCACAGATCCCTGTGGAACTCCATGACTAAGCTTCGAGTTGAAAGAAAACTCATTATTTACATGAACAAACTGGAACCTATCAGATAAATAAGATCTAAACCACTGCAACGAAGTTCCATTAAGCCCAACATAGTGTTCTAATCTATCAAGTAGAATATTATGATCGATAGTATCAAAAGCTGCACTAAGGTCTAAAAGGACAAGTACAGAAACTAGTCCATTATCAGATGCAATGAGGAGGTTGTTAGTGACCTTCGCTAAGGCTGTTTCAGTACTATGATGGATTCTAAACCCAGATTGAAACTCTTCAAGTAAACCATTTCCCTGCAGGTGGTCAAATAATTGCGTAGCAACAACTCTTTCTAAGATTTTTGAAATGAAAGGGAGATTAGAGATTGGTCTATAGTTAGCTAAAGCTCCTGGATCTAGCGTTGGCTTTTTGAGTAAGGGTTTAATTACAGCTGTTTTAAAAGCCTGCGGTACATGGCCTAAAGTTAATGAAGAATTAATTATATGAAGAATAAAGCTACCAATAAGTGGGAAGACTTCTTTAAATAACCTAGTAGGAATAGGGTCTAAAAGACAAGTTGAAGGTTTGGATGAGGAAACTATTTTGTCTAACTCATAAAGGTCGATTGGAGTAAACTCATCAAGACAGACATCAAAAGAAGGAGTTGTAGTAGTTACAGAATTTAAGTTAACTGTGGGAAGAATCTGATTGATTTTATCTCTGATGGATGAAATTTTATTATTGAAAAAGTTCATAAAGTCCTGACTAGTAAGCTCTAAGGGAATGCTAGGATTGACAGAGTCCTGACTCTTTGTCAAACTGGCTACAGTACTGAAAAGAAACCTGGGATTATTCTTGTTCTCTTCTATTAATGCAGAGTAATAACTTGTTCTAGCTTTTCTAAGAGATTTTTTATAAATTAAAAGATGATTTCTCCAAGCTAAATAGATTTCATCTAAATTAGTAGAGCGCCATTTTCTTTCTAATTGACGAGTCTTCTGTTTTAAGCTACGAGTTTCTGTGTTGAACCAAGGAGTTAGAAATCTCTGATTAGACTTTTTCTTTTTTAAGGGGGCCACCAAGTCTAGAGCCTGATGCAGAGAAGCTGAAACACTATCCACCATGTTATCAATTACAGAAGGAGCAAGCTGTCTATAGCTTATTTCCGTTGTGTTGACACATGGCATAGAGGAAACAATCTGCATAAATTTGGAAACAGCATCATCTGAGAGGCATCTACTGTAATAATATTTTTCTTTAGGAGCCAAATAGTCAGAAATAGTAAAATCAAAGGTTAACAGACAATGGTCTGACAGTACAGGGTTATGAGGAGACACTACAAGATTTTCTATTTCTATGCCGTATGTCAGAACAAGGTCCAATGTATGGTGGAGGTAATGAGTAGAATTTCCTACTTTCTGAGAAAACCCAATCGAGTCTAATATTGAATTAAATGCCACATTAAGGCAGTCACTATCTACATCCACATGTATATTAAAGTCCCCTACTATAATTATTCTATCAGATTTCAGCACTAAATCAGCTAAGAAATCAGCAAATTCGGATAAAAATTCTGAGTAGGTTGATGGGGACGATAAACTATGGCAAATAAAATTGGGTTTAACCTGAAATTGCTAAAGTGCCCAACACTGAGGACCAGGCCCTCAAAGGAATTATAACATGTTTTTTGCTTTACATTAACTAGTAATTTGGAATGGTAAATTGTTGCTACTCCTCCTCCACGACCAGAACTTCTGGGATTTTGACAGTTTAAATAACCAGAGGGAGTTGATTCATTTAAACCAACATAATCCTCTTGCCCTAACCAAGTCTCTGTAAGGGAAATTAAATCAATCTGATGATCAATTAACAGATCATGGACTAACAGAGACTTGGGAGTTAGAGACCTAATATTTAGTAAACCACATTTAATTTTTAAATTATGAGGAGGAACAGAGGCCAAATCATTCAATTTAGAGGCTTTATGTTTAATTTGAGTTTTACCAATGTTTTGCTTTATCACTTTGGGATGCTTATGCATTATATTTTTATTTACTTTGGAGGGAGCAGACAACGATTCTCTGATGGGGAAGACAGGGGCTAAGCTGAGGGGTGGCGGATGAAGAGGAGCTGCAGAGAGGCGTGTAAGACTGCGACTCTGCTTCCTGGTCCCAACTCTGAGTAGTCATGGTTTTGGAAATTTGGATAAAAAAGATGCCAGATTGTTAGATAAATGAGAAGCACCATCCAAAGTGGGATGAATGCTGTCTCGTCTCATAAGACCAGGTTTTCCCCAAAAAGAGCTCCAATTGTCAATGTAGCCCACGTCATTTTTAGGACACCACACAGACAGCCAGCGGTTCAAGGATGACGAGCGACTAAACATGTCATCACTGGTCAGATTGGGGAGGGGCCCAGAGAATACTACAGTGGCAGACATCGTTTTTGCAAAGTCACACACCGATTCTACATCAAGTTTGGTGACTTCCGACTGCCGGAGACGGATGTCATTAATGCCGGCGTGAATAACAATTGTGGAGTATTTACAGTTACTTTTAGCCAGCATTTTCAAATTTGACTCGATGTCACCTGCTCTGGCCCCAGGAATGCATTTGACTATGACCGCTGGAGTCTCTAGGTTCACGTTTCTGACTACAGAGTCGCCAATGATCAGAGTTTTTTCCTCAGCGGGTGTGTCGCTGAGCGAGGAAAAACAATTAGAAACGTGAACAGGTTGGTGGTGAACCGGGGCTTTGCGACTAGGCTTCCTTCTCACCGTCACCCACCCAGTCTCCTCGCTGCTGAGGAGAGCCGGGAAACCGCTGACAGGGGGGCCTAAGCTAGCTAGCTCCGCTGCAGCTAATGGGCGTCCGTCGAGATTAACTGGCGCAGACGGTGTTTCAATGCAGCTGAGCTGGGATTCCAAATCAGACAACCTCGCCTCGAGCGCCTCAAAAAGACAACATTTATTACATTTACCATTATCGCTAAAAGAGGCAGAGGTGTAGCTAAACATCTGACAGAGAGAGCACACCAGAGGAGGAGAGGAAGGAGAGCTAGTAGCCATAGCTAATAGCTGGAGAGCAACCACACAGGCAGACAGCAAAACAGGAAGTGACGATACGTTACGTTACCACAAGGAAGTGACGATCCTCAGTCCCCGAAATGACAAGTGTGTGTTGAGGAGCAGTTAAAGCAGTTAAACTGGAAGAAACAAGAAGAATGAAAATTGAAAATTCACAGGATGACTATGGTGTACATGGTATATTAATATCAGAGATGATATGAACCTGAGATAGCATAAGCCTATGTACAGTGTGCAAATGAAGTGTCCAAATGAGCAATATACAAATTAGCACCAAGTGTGAGAATTTCTCTGTAATAATAATACCCAGTAGACTGTACTTGATAATTTAGCAGCTGAGAGGATATGGCCATGAGATGGGGTGAGACTATGTACACTGTACAAGTGAACAATGTGCAAATTTAGCAACCAGTGTGTGAGTTCCTATTGCAACGCTGTGTTTGCGGAGTTTTAGGAGTTTATTTTTTCAGGAGTCTGATGGCAGTGGGAAAGAAGGAGTTTTTTTTAGTCTGGTTGTCCTGCATTTCACACTTCTGTACCTCTGGCCTAAGGGTAGAAGTGTGAACAGTCTGTGCTGGGGGTGGGTGGGGTCCTGGAGGACGGTGTCATCTTTCCTTTCGACTTTGCGATGGTAGATGCTCTGCAGAGAGGGGAGGGGAGTCCTGATGATCTTCTCTGCTGTCTTCACCACTCTCTGCAGGTGTTTGCGGTCCAGGGCAGTAGTATTGTCGTACCTCGCAGTGATGCATTTGGTCAGGATGTTGTTGATGATGCACCTGTAGAAAGTGTTGAGGATCCTGGGGGACATACCAGATTTCTTAAGCCTCCTTTGAAAGTGCAGCTATTGTTGAGCTCTCTTAACCAGCTCTGTGGTGTTAAGTGCCCACGTAAGGTCTTCACCGATGTGGATACCCTGGTATTTAAAGCTGCTCAACCTCTCCACCTCAAGCTTCCGGATGAACAGCGGGTGATGGGGTCTCCTCCTCCCCTTCCTCATGTCCACTATCATCTCCTTTGTCTTGTCCGTGTTGAGGGTGAAGTTGTCCTCACACCATAACACCAGGCTGGCCACCTCTCTTCTTCAGGATGTTTCATCATCACCAGCAATGTGTCCTTTCACTGTTGTGTCATCTGCGGACTTTAAGATGATATTGTCCTTGTGGGAGGCAACACAGTCATGGGTGAAGAGGCTGTAGAGGATGGGGCTGAGACCACAACCCTGTGTTCGTGATGATGCTGGCTGAGGTCCTGCTACCCATCCTGACAGACTAGGGCCTACCAGTCTGAAAGTCCAGTAGCCAGTCACAGAGGGTAGGGTGCAGGCCAAGTGAAGACAATTAGTCAGTGAGTTTGTTGGGGATGACCATGTTGAAGGCGGCACTGTAGACGACAAAGAGCATCCTAATGTAGGAGTCTTATCTTCCAGGTGGGAGAGAGAATAATGGAGTGCTGCAGCAATGGCATCTGAGGTGGACCTGTTGGGCCGGTAGGCATACTGCAGGGGGTCCAGGGTATCCGGTATGCTTTCCTGAATGAGGGGCAGCACTACTCTCTCAAAGCACTTCATGATGATTGGAGTGAGTGCTACCGGCCTGTAATCATTCAAACTGGTCGGCAGGCATTTTTTGGGAGGGGGATGATGGTTGTGGTTTTGAAGCAGGAGGGGACTATGTTCTGGTTGAGGGATAGGTTGGAGATGGATGTGAGAACATCAGTCAGCTCGGCAGCACATGCTCTGAGAGCCCATCCAGGAATGTTGTCTGGTCCTGCTGACTTGCATGGGTTGATATTGGTCAGTGTTTTGTTTACCTTGCCTGATGAAACTTTTAGTGGTGGTGGTGGTGCGTGTGTGTGTGTGTGTGTGTGTGTGTGTGTGTGTGTGTGTGTGTGTGTGTGTGTGTGTGTCCTTTCTGCACTGTAGCTGGTGGTCTCAAAGTATATGTAAAAGATGTTGAGATCATCTGGCAGGCTGTCTGTGGAGCTAGTGGTGTTGCTGTTGGTTCTCTTGTAGTCTGTAATGTGTGTGGGCTTCTAGTTGGTGAACTTCCTGACCTGTATGGTGAGTACGATGATATCAACACACGTGCTGATGTCACATACTCAGCGTAGTCCTGTATGTTTACAGAAGAGTCCTCCCAGGTGGCTGCAGCTTTAAACACATCCCAGTCTGTACAGGCAAAGCAATCTTGCAGGGTGCTCTCAGCCTCTGGAGTCCAGCATTTAATTTGTTTAATAACAGGGTTTGTTTGTTTCAGCTTTTGTCTGTAGGCTGGGTACATAAACAGTGAGATGTGATCTGACTGCCTGAAGTGGGGGCGGGATGCCGCTCTTTAAGCACCACATATGTTTGTGTAAACATGATCCAGTGTGTTCTTATCGCGGGTGGGAATGTCCGCATGCTGGTAATATTTGGGAAGTACAGTCTGTAAACTGCACTGGTTAAAGTCACCAGCAACAATAAAAACAGCATTGGGATGTGTCGTCTCTATTGCACTGATGACATCATGGAGCTTGCATAGCGCTGCTGTGTATTTGCTTTGCGGGCAAATGTAGACAGCAGCCAACAACACAGCAGTGAATTCCCTCAGTAGATAATAGGGATGGCATTTCATCAGTAAAAACTCCACATCAGGTGAAGAGTGCTTGTAAGCAGTCTGTACATCTCCACACCACGAGTTGTTTATAAACACACATACTCCCCCTGCCCCCTGTCTTACCCGAGTCTTCAGTTCTGTCTGCTCGATGTGTTGAGTGAGTCTGTAGTTGAATGGTGCACTCAGGGACTCTGTCTGAGAGCCAGGTCTCACAGAAAATTAGGGCACAGCACTCTCTTATCTCCCGCTGGTCTTCAATCCTTGCTCTTAGTTCATCTAGCTTGTTTTCCAAAGACCGTACGTTCACCAGTAGGAGGCTAGGCAGCGGTGGGCGGCTAGTGCAAGCTTTTAGCCTAGCATGTAGGCCTCCCATCTTGCCTCGCCTACGGCACCGTCTCTGACATGCTTTCTTGAGGTCAGCCTGCTCACGCGGGCTCGGTGCTTCGGGGCCTTCCTGGGGGTGGTGCTGATCGCTGCGTGGTTGCACAATGCATTGCAGATCAGGTGGTATGAACCCAGTAAATTCCATATGACTGCTTGTCTTGGCGATGTCCAGTAGTGTCCGTTGGTCGTATGTTAGCACTGCATGACTTTTATGCACTGTAGAAAGAGCAGCAAACATGTAAAAAAAGGAGAAAAGTCAGCATTTGAGAACAGAACAAGCAAAGACATCTGCCTCAGGGGGTGCCACCTTGCTTTTGGTAGAACTGATGTGTGATATAGTGGAATTGTGCCTTAGGGGTTGCCGTAGCCTGGTCTGGGTGTGGTGGAGTGATGTCAGGCGGGCTACAGCTGCGAATATAAATATAAGTGAACTTGTCTGGAATAAAGAGAATGCTACTTCCAGTTTCCTCCTGGCCCTCTGTTATTTCTTAGATGTATCATTTTGGTGACGAGGTGTACAATGGCGGCGTGCATAGGTCAGCAAGGAGAGACAGAGGAGTATTTTAATCCAACACCTCGTCACTGAAGGACGAAGAATTGTTTTCGGGCAGTGCCAGGGTGACTCGCTGGAGGAATGTCTGAGGGTCATGGATGACTTATTTGGTGACCCCTCCACGGTCTGGAGGAGTCGGTGTGAATTCTACGAGAGATGGCAATGAGAGGGTGAGTCGCTACGCTCGTTTCTATTGGAACTCTTTAGCTTTGCACACAAGGGCAACTTCAGGCCGGAGGCTTATGGACTTGTTAAGGACAAGTTAGCACATGGCGCTAGTTGCTTGCAGATAGCAGCTAGGTTGCTACTAGCTACGGAGCCGATGTCATGGGAGGAGGTGCTGGAGTTGGTAAAGAGAGAAGAGTCTGTGGCCCATTTGGAGCAGGCAGCTAAGGCTAGCAAGGGGCTACCCAAGTGCAGTTTCCCACTGAGCGCAGAGATTGGCACGCTAGCAGGGCGGTGTAGTGGAAATAGAAGAAGACAAAAGAAAAAGCAAACAAAAAAGAGAGCGGCCTTGCGGGTGGGACGTCCTGGAGGCCCGATTCAGGTCCACGCTGCACGAATGGGGAAAGGCCCGCTGAAGTGGTACGTCCTCCAACTTGATGGAGTTGACGTGCAGCTCATGGTGGATTCGAGGGCCGGGAAATCCATCCTGAGTCTACCAACAATGTGATGGCTGTTCCCCGCAAAACAAATTAATGGTGGAGCAGTGAGACTTTTTGGCTACAGCCATGCGGAGATTGAAATAGCGGACACGGCGGACTTCGAAGTGACCTGAAGGTCGAAGAGGGTCCCTAGCTTTACGTTTCAGGTAGCGTGTCGGGGGACTGACCTGCTGGGAATTGATCTGTTGGGACAGTTGGGTTTCTCCATAATGGACCCCGGAGGTTCGCGGTTGCTGTCTGTGGGTTCGGACTGGCACCTCCGCTAGTTGAAGCTATTTGAGGTCTTGGGCCGCATTGACGCATTTTATCATTGACCTCTTGTGAATGAGAACATCACGCTGAAGATACAGCCTTTTAGGCTCCTTCCATTGGTGCCACGGGCCGAGGTGTCGGTGGAATTAAACAGACTGCTGGAGTCGGGAGTCATTGAGAGAGCTGACGCTTCCCCATGGCTCTTTAATCTGGTGGTGGTAAAAAAGAAGGGTGGGGACATTAGTGACATAACGTTCGGCTCAGGAGACGCACACACACAGGCTCAGAGTAGTTCAAACTGTTTATTAACAACAGGGATGTTTGGGTGCGTGTCTGCGGAATGTTAATGTGTTGGTGGTGGCGTCTGCTTCGGACCCAGAGGCAGGAGACCGTTCAGCCGGCAACCCTATGGGAGAAATTGGACACAGGGTGATGAGCACACACCAACACAGGAGGAGAATAGGCGAGGGAGAGAAGCTTACTTGTTTGGGCAGATGACTGGCGCTTCAAGGATGGAAGCCCGGGAGACAGCCACCTGCAGGGCTCGGTGCAGCAGCGAGGAGAGACGAGGGACGGGGTTGTCCGCCGCCGAGGAATCCACCTGTGCACAGGGGAGCAGACTGGAGAGATGAGGTAAGTGAACTTCTTACCGGTAAAGGGGATGCTGAAGAGAATGTGGTAGAAGTCCATGCAAGGAAAATGAAGTCTACGGCTTCAGGCCGAAGCTCAGGGCGAGGCGGCTTTTATCCTTCGCCGCTGACGAGTAGCAGGTGCGTGAGCAGGTGGCGCCGCTGATGAATGGCGCGGCGTGACAGTACTCCCCCCTCTAGCAGCGCCTCCTGGCGATGGCTTATCCGGGTGCGCTCGGTGGAAGTCCGCGATGAGCGATGGGTCCAACACAAACGACGGGGGCACCCACTGTCGATGCTCGGGCCCATAGCCCTCCCAGTCCACCAAGTATTGCAACCCACGACCCCGGCGCCGGGAGTCCAGGATGGAGGAGGCGGACCAGGCCGGATGGCCACCAATCATCCGGGGCGCGGGTTGCGCTGCAGGAGGAGGGCAAAGGGGGTCAGTAACCGCCAGTTTCACCTTCGACACGTGGAAAGTAGGATGAATGCGGAGGGAGGGGGGAATAGCCACGCGCACAGCCACCGGGTTGATGATCCGGGTGATGGGGTAGGGACCCATGAAGCGCTGTGCCAGCTTTCTCCTCTCGCCTTTTAGAGTGACGTCCTGGGTGGAAATGTAAACAAGCTGCCCAACTCTGTACGCCGGGGCAGGTCTCCTACGCCGGTCCGCCACAGTCCTGTTGCGCTCCGCTGTGCGCAATAGCGCATGGCGCGCGGCAGCCCAGGTGGAGCGGAACTGCCTGAGATGGGCCCTAACTGACGGGACAGTTACCTCACTCTCCTGCTCCGGAAACAGCGGGGGGTCGTAACCCAGGGACGCTTTGAAGGGGGACATCCCTGTAGCAGAAGAGCGAGCGGTGTTGTGGGCATATTCAACCCAGGCAAGATGGTTGCTCCAGGACGCGGGTTTGGATCTGGACACACAGCGGAGCGCAGCCTCCAGCTCCTGGTTGGTCCTCTCACACTGCCCGTTGGATTGGGGGTGATGGCCAGAGGAGAGGCTCACCTTGGCTCCGATGGCGTTGCAGAAAGACCTCCAAACCTCAGATGAAAACTGGGGGCCCCGGTCCGAGACCACGTCCACCGGAATCCCATGCAGCCTGACCACGTGTTGGACGAGGAGGTCCGCCGTCTCCAGGGCAGTAGGGAGGCCTCGCAGGGGGACGAAGTGCACGGCCTTGGAGAAGCGGTCCACGATGGTCAGGATGGTGTCATAGGAGTTGGAGATGGGGAGTCCGGTGACGAAATCCAGAGCGATGTGCGACCAGGGCCTGCCAGGGACGGGCAGGGGCTGGAGCAGACCCGCTGGAGGGGCATTTCCCGACTTGCAGGTGGCACAGATTGGGCAAGCCCGGGCGTAGCGGGCTGCATCCCTCCGCAGGCCTGGCCACCAAAAGGACCGTTGGAGGAGATCTATCATCCGGGAGGTGCCAGGGTGACAGGTGAGCTTGGAGGTGTGGAGCCAGTGGATGACCTCTCCTCGGACCGCGGATGGCACGAACAGCCTCCCCTCCGGTCCGCCGCCAGGGTCAGGTTCCACCTCCTGTGCCTTCCGGATCTTGCTCTCAATGTCCCACGAGATGGCTCCCACGACGCACGACCTGGGCAGGATGGAGTGGGGCGCCTCCTCCGACTCCACGGGGGCGAACTGCCTGGAGAGGGCGTCAGGCAGGACGTTCTTAGAGCCAGGCCTGAAGGTGATGGAAAATTGGAACCTGGCGAAGAACAGGGACCAGCGCGCCTGGCGGGCGTTCAGGCGCTTGGCAGACCGTAAGTATTCCAGGTTCTTGTGGTCCGTGAGGACCACAAACGGCAGGCTTGCCCCCTCCAACCAGTGGCGCCACTCCTGCAGGGCGAGCTTGATGGCCAAGAGCTCTCTGTCCCCCACATCATAGTTTCTCTCCGCCGGGGACAAGCGCCGGGAGAAGAAGGCGCACGGTCGCTTGGCGCCATCGTCCGGTGACCGCTGGGACAGCACTGCTCCCACTCCCGTGTCCGAGGCGTCTACCTCAACAATGCACTGCAGCGCGGGGTCGACCTGGCGAAGGACCCGGGAGGAGGAGAATTCCGCCTTCAGCGCCTCAAAGGCGGCAGCGACCTCTTCGGTCCACCGGAACGGGACCTTCGGGGACGTGAGGCGGGTCAGTGGTCCAACGATGGCACTGAAGTTGGGAACAAAGCGGCGGTAGAAATTGGCGAAGCCAACAAATTGCTGCACCTGCTTCCGGGATGCAGGTGTAGGCCATTCCACCACCGCCTTTACCTTCTCTGGGTCGGGGAGCACCTTATCGTGGGCGATGATGAACCCCAGGAAGGACGTACTCCTGGCGTAAAATTCACACTTTACTGACATAACGTTCGGCTCAGGAGACGCACACACACAGGCTCAGAGTAGTTCAAACTGTTTATTAACAACAGGGATGTTTGGGTGCGTGTCTGCGGAATGTTAATGTGTTGGTGGTGGCGTCTGCTTCGGACCCAGAGGCAGGAGACCGTTCAGCCGGCAACCCTATGGGAGAAATTGGACACAGGGTGATGAGCACACACCAACACAGGAGGAGAATAGGCGAGGGAGAGAAGCTTACTTGTTTGGGCAGATGACTGGCGCTTCAAGGATGGAAGCCCGGGAGACAGCCACCTGCAGGGCTCGGTGCAGCAGCGAGGAGAGACGAGGGACGGGGTTGTCCGCCGCCGAGGAATCCACCTGTGCACAGGGGAGCAGACTGGAGAGATGAGGTAAGTGAACTTCTTACCGGTAAAGGGGATGCTGAAGAGAATGTGGTAGAAGTCCATGCAAGGAAAATGAAGTCTACGGCTTCAGGCCGAAGCTCAGGGCGAGGCGGCTTTTATCCTTCGCCGCTGACGAGTAGCAGGTGCGTGAGCAGGTGGCGCCGCTGATGAATGGCGCGGCGTGACAATTAGACCTTACATTGACCTCAGGGCGGTGAATAAGGCGGCTGTCCTGGATAAGTATCCGCTGCCCACTATGGAGGAACTCATGGCGATGTTCAGCGGGGCGAAGATATTCTCGAAACTGGATCTGCAGCAAGGTTACCTGCAGGTGCCGCTGCTCCCGGACAGCAGGAATCTGACAGCCTTTGTGACTCACATGGGGTGTGTTCTATTATACTAGGATGCCTTTGGGGCTGAGCTCAGCACCAAGCTGCTTCCAAAAGGTTATGGCAACCATGCTAACCAGCCTTAAGGGGGTAGTTGTGTATCTAGACATTGTGGTGCACGGGGCGTCAAGTGAGGAACACAACAAGAGGTGGGAGAAAGTCCTGGAGATGCTGCAAGAACACCGGGTCATGCTGAACGGAAACAAATGTGTCCTGGTGGTGGAGACAGTGGATTTTGTGGGATTCAGGCTTTCTGGGGATGGGGTGGAGGTGGTGCTCCGCCTCACGGACCCCTCCTCGCTGGCCGAGATTTCATTCCTGGGGATGGTGAATTTTTATGGACGGTTTATTCCCAGGTACTCAGAGACAATTGAGCCGCTCAGGGCGCTGCTGAAACAGGACGCACCTTGGGTCTGGACACCAGCCATCTCAGCAGCAATGGAAAAGTTAAAGGAGCAGCTCACCTCGCCTCCGGTTTTGGCTCATTTTGACCCAGACTGCCCTACGATTGTGACCTGTGACGCATCTGGCTGAGAATGGATCATCCAGCGCTGACAATGTTGCTGGAGACTTCGGAGTCGGGCCACAGGCCACTAAGGATCCACAGGTGGTCCGAGAGACTGAGGGCTTATAATTTTGAGACGAAATACACGCCGGGCAAGGACAACATTGTAGCGGACCTTTTGTCTAGGGCCCCGACGAGTGCTTTAATACCGGATGTGGGGGCTGTGGACTCAGTCGAGATGGAACTGGTCCACACCCTGCATGGGTCACTCCGGGACATTGTGTCTCCTCAGGAACTTAGAGAAGTTAGGGCGGTACGGTGGTGCAGTGGTTTGCACTGCGGCAGCACAGCAAATCACCCTTGGCCATGAGATCCCTGGTTCAATCCCAGCCCCTGACCAACAGTGATCTGTGTGGAGTTTGTATGTTCTCTCCGTATCTGCGTGGGTTTACTCCGGTATTTCTCTGGTTTCCTCCCACAGGCCAAAAACATGCAGGTTAGGTTAACTGGAGACTCTAAAGTGGCCCTAGGTGTGAATGTGTGTGTGAATGGTTAAGGGATAGTGCCGTACCGTGGCTGCTTCATCCATCCAGGTGGATGCCCTCAATTTCCCCTCTGGGGATCAATAAAGTATACAAAATCAAAAATCAAAAAAAAATTGGAGAGTGACCAGGTGATTGCACGCGGTGATCAGAGAGGGCTGGCGGGCAGGAGCGTTGGGAGAGCTGGCCCCGTTTGATAGGTTTAGGGACGAACTTAGCTGCTGGGATGAGGTGTGTGTGGCTAGAGGACATTGTGCTGTAATCCTGGCAGCTCTGAGAGGGTGAGTGCTGGACATGCTACATGATGGTCATCTTGGGGTGGTTAAGGTCAAGCAGCGTGGCAGGGACTCTGTTTGGTAGCCAGGGATTGACAAGGACATTGAGGCGATGGTCAAGAACTGTGTTCCATGCCTGGAGAGCAGGAAGACTGGGAGACCTGCACCGCTCCCCCTGCAGCCGGTCTCATACCCTGCTGGACCCTGGGAGCACATTGAACTGGATATCTGCGGTGAACTGCACCCCCCCCCCCCACCGGGTAGCAGGTTCCTTGTGGTGGTATATGACCTCTTTTCTAAATGGCCAGAGGTGCTTCCGACTGGCTCGATGACAACTGAGGTGATCATGGGTTTCCTGTCATCGTTATTTGCCAGATGGGGGACTCCGACTTCAGTCACCACTGACAATGACCCGCAGTTCATTTCAGGGGCTTTTGAGGGTTTCTTGAGAGCCAGAGGGGTTGAGCATATTAGGACAGTTGTGTATCACCCACAGGCTAATGGGGGGGTTGAGAGAATTAACAAGGCGCTTAAGAACAGTCGGAGGCGGATGGGTTTACGCTCACCGATACACTGCACACCACCTTGTTCCATTATAGGGCATCGGTGCGCTCCACGATGGGTCGCTCCCTGGCAGCACTGATGCTGTGACGGGAGTTGCCGCCTCCGGTGAGATGACTGGGTCTGGTACAGGGTGAGTGCAGTGTGAACTCGGGGGCACTGAGGCACCAGGTCATGGAGCATCAACAGAGGATAAAGGACTTATTTGACAGGAAATATCAAGCAAGATGGAATGGCCTGGAAGTAGCGGATAGGGTCTGGATTATGCACCCTGTCCGCACCTACAAGCTTCAACCACTGTGGGTTGGGCCACATACGATTGTGAGGCGAAGAGGACCGGACACTTTTGAACTGGACGATGAGTCCCGATGGCACACATGTAGGCTTCAGAGGTCCCCACCGGAGGTGGCGAGCGACCCCGTCTTGAACAATTTGAGTGGTACTTGGGACTGGAGGGGTCAGACCGAGACCGACCCTCAGCCAGAGCCGATGGTGCCGGTGGCAGAGTGTCCCCGCGAGGGCCGCCCGGCTAGAGAGTGTCGGTGACCCAAGTACTTGGACGATTTTGTTACCAGTGTGGCTGAGATCGGCTCTGCCGTATAAAGTCTAGACTGGGGGTTTTACATGGTTGGACTCATTGTTCTGATGTGTATATAGTTGTTTTCTGTTTGCATGTTTTGTTAGTGTTCTTGAGTTTTCCAAGGGGGTGTGTGTGACATAGTGGAATTGTGCCATAGGGGTTGCCGTAGCCTGGTCTGGGTGGGCGGAGTGATGTCAGGCGGGCAACGGCTGGGAATAAAATATAAGTGAACTTGTCTGGAATAAAGAGAACGTTACTTCCAGCTTCCTCCTGCCCCCCCCCCCCCGTTATTTCTTAAATATAACACAGTGTTTCTATGATTGGATTAGAACAGATGTGTCTATGCTGAGATCAGAACAGTTGTTTGTATGGTGAGATTTGAACAGGTGTGTCTATGCTGAGATTATTGTCCACAGGCGTATTTTATCTATGTGAACTCTTTATCTATTTGATGGGACTTCTTATCAAAGGAGTAAATAAATGTCCCCATGATTTGTTTAGAATGATCAAAAATTGTCCGTTTTCACTTCATTAATCTGGAATATTTTGTGTTTTGACGTTACATAAAATTGAATTAAAAATCCATTTAAATTCTAAACTGTAAAACAACTAATCTGAGAAAATGCTCTGGGATGAATACTTTTGCATGCACAGTAAACATGTTTGAACTTTTTTCAGCACATTTAAATCCTCCACTGTCAATGTTTGTTCAGAAATTTGGAATGAACGCTACTGCTGCTTCAGTCTGCTGTAAAACTGGACAAGACCTCTGCTGGGATTGGGTTGGTATTTTCAAATCCAGGATTATATCTGGACTCCTTCAAACAGGAAGTCCTGTTAACCTGATTGAGTTTAGTCTGGTTGTTAGGATGTTTCAGAGCAAAGATGGCAGTGGTTGGACAGTCTTCCTGTGATGAGTTTATTTTAACTCACCGGTCTGTTTCTGCCTGGTTTAAGTGTGTCTAAGTTTGTGGTCAGATTAGTTCAATTTAATCTGAGCACTGTCACCATGTTTATCTCCACTGACTCACTTCAACAAAGAAAACTGCCCACCAACTCCATTTTATCACTAAAATGTATATACAGTATGTCTTCACATGCCATCCATTGGTTCTCTTCTAATGTGATGAACCTTGATGGTGCTAGCTAGTTGAACATGAACATTTTTTTTAGTAAGTGGCATATTTGAAGAAAACGTTTGACTTCATGTTGGTGGAGTTTTATTCGTTAACTCTTTCCCGATTAAACAGTTTCCTCCTCCTGTCATGTGACCTCAGTGCTCTGTTATGCTAATGAGGGGTTGAGCTAATGAGCCCACCTTATTAGTGTGACACACGCTGGCACAGCTGCTTGTGTTAATGATGTGGCTTCAAGCAGACACACCTGAGGAGATGATGTAGGAGAGGCAACAGCTGTGGACCACTGGGCTCTATTATAAATGTTATGGGTTATGACTCTAAAACACATCAGAAATGTTGAATTAATGCATCAGAACATCTCATCCATTTAATTCTACAAGACTTCAGCTTCAGTTTTTAGGGGAAAAAATCACATCTTCATGTTCTGTCAAGGTGATTCTCAAAACAAATGAAACACAACAGTTATAGTCTACTGCACTGGAAGTGATAGCACAACCTAGTTAAGGTGTCCATCCTTCTGTCCATCTGTCTCTCTGTCCTTCTCCTCAGCAGTCACCCAGATGCTCATCAGACACATACAGTGATGTTCAGCTTGGTCTGGATCATAGGTCCTGGTCTTCTGTGCTCTAGGACTTTGAGCAGGTTTAGGGTCTAAAGTCCACGGGTGTATAGACTATAGAGAGAAAAGAAGGTCTTGGTGACCTCGGTGATGATCATGACCTTCTCTGTTACTGCTCCTTTAAAAAGGATGAATTATAAATGTGTTTGTCATGGAGTAGCATCCACCTTTCAGTTAAAACTTCACTAATTCATTAATTTCACAGTAACCCTGTCAAACAAACATTAACTTATCAGGGTGGTTCAGTGGTTAACACTGTCACCTCACCGCAGAACGTTGATGATTAAACTCAAGTTCAAACCCAAGTCTAGACCATCCTTTTGGATTTTGTTTGTTCTTCCCGTGCTGCATGGGTTTCCTCCCACAGTCCAAAGACATGCTCACAGTGGCCATTCCAGTCTAGGTTACCAGTGTAGAACATAAAGCAGTAATTTTGTTCTCTGGAGCGTGTTCTACCATGTTTGGACTAATGATGAAGTTTCTTAAATAATGACTTTGAGTCGGTGAAGCTGTGAACTTGTGAATGTGTGGATCAGAGTATGTGTGAGTGATTGATTTTTGGCAACAGTTCACTGTGACCTCAAATCAAATCAGAGCCATAATGATCCTCTGATGGTGTCCTTGTTAACCTTGTTAAAGTCCAACCCTGTAGCTGATCTGCCAGAAAAGGAGAGATTTTTGGAGAACTAAAGAGGTCATTCCCCATCATCAACATGTCTCACTGACATCTCTTTAACATTCTGATCATTTACTAAAGTATCTGATAGTGTCAGATTATGATAGTTTCTGCAGCTCTAAATAAACTGTTAATTAAACCACGTCTCATTGACTTCTCTCATCTCATTGCAGCTGAAGGTTACCCCTACAGGAATCAAAGGAAGTTCTCTGAGGACATCGACTGGTCCTACGCAGGTGAGTTTCACTGTCCAGGTAACGCAATAAAACTGAGGAGATTCTTCAGGACATAAACTCACTGCTGAGGTGTTTCAGAGTTTAACAAACCAGAGTTACTGTGCAAAGAAATGATTCAGTAAGCAGATATTATTATTATTATTGGTCCTTCAGCCAGGACCAATTTGTCTTGTAGACCATACCAGGGACAAACCACCCTAACAATGCAGCTTCTGGAATCCCCACCACCACCACCACCATTATAAGTTGGAGATCCATGGATGCTCAAATTCATTCTACAGTTAAGCAATATTACAGGAGCGGGAGTGTGTTATCAGTGAATATATCACTGCAGTAATAAAAACCTGAAACTAGCTTGTCTGTTTTGTTGTAAACCAGGGGTGTCAAACGTACGGCTTGTAGGCCAAATCAAATCAAATCAAATCAAATCAAATCAAATCAAATCAAATCAAATCAAACTTTATTGTCATATTGCTGTACAAACAACTGTAGTGCAGGCAAGATGAAATTGCGTTTCTCTCGGCATCCATATAAGAAGCAGCATGATTAAGACACACTCCCACATAGCTCCACCCCCCACCCACCCCTACCCCCCCATCCATTCACACATCCCTGAGACATACTTGGGGGAAAAGAATAACTAGCTATAATATACAAAGTGTCCATAGGTGTAGTAGTGTGTATGTGAGATTCCGGGTCAGCTGTTCAGCATCCTGACAGCTTGTGGGACGAAGCTGTTGATCAGTCTGGTGGTTCTGCCTCTGATGCTCCGGAATCGTTTACCAGATGGAAGAAGTTCAAAGTGTTTATGCAGAGGATGAGAACGGTCCTTGACAATGTTCAGTGCCCTGCTCCTACAACGGTTCTGAAAAAGTTCTTGGACAGAGGGGAGGGAGACTCCAATTACCCTCTCCGCCCCCTTGACTATCCTCTGCAGGGCTTTTTTGTCTGACATACTGCAGCTGGAGTACCATGTAGCAATGCAGTACGTCAGAACACTCTCCACCACACCTCTGTAGAAGGTCCTGAGGATGCAGATGGGGAGAGAGGCCTGTTTGAGTTTCCTCAAGAAGTGTAGTCTCTGCTGAGCTCGCTTCCTGATCTCCAAGGAATTCTTGCTCCAGGTCAGGTCCTGCGAGATCTGCACTCCGAGGAACTTGATGTTCTCTACTCTCTCCACTAAACGGCTGCCGATGCTGAGGGGGACGTGCTCAGGCTGTGACCGCCGGAAGTCGATAATCATCTCCTTCGTTTTGTCCACGTTGAGCACCAGGTTGTTCTCCCTGCACCAGCCCTCCAGGTCTCTCACTTCTTCCCTGTACATTGATTCCTCATCCCTCTGAATAAGTCCCACCAGAGAGTCCAAACCAGCCCGTGGGATGAATTTGCAAAGTGTGAAAATTAAATAATAGAATACCCGAGCAGCACTTTTTCTATAAAGTAGCTGCTATTCCCAATTTGTCATTTGGGGTCACACAAGAGGAGAAGACATAGAAGTGATCCCTGATTTCACTGAGGGAGTCTGTTCTGAAGGTCAGGAAGACAGGATTTCTTCCAGAAAGACTCCAAAGCAAACTTTCCCACTTGCCTCTGTTATTGTCCCTTCTTGCCCATAACAGATGACTAAAAATATACAAGAAGTCTGTTTTATGGATCCCGGATCAGCACACACTAAAATATCACGGTATTGTTTACTGTATTTAATAACTGTTCTTTAACAATACATTTACCCCCGTATCTCGGAGCTTTTTTGGGGGGAGGGGAGCAGTTTGCTGCAATTTGCCAGATGTTTTTACAGTCAGAACCATATTTTCTTGTCACAAAATGAAGCTGTGGTGTCTTGTCAAAAAGTGATGGGTCACCAGAAACCGATCAGCTTGCTGTAGGAGTGCTTTGCTCAGCTAAAGCCATTTCTCTTCTGATTCTGAGGCTGACGGCTGCTTTTGAGCAAAGCAGATGTAACTTTGTCTGAGGGTATGTCTATGTCTCCAAGTGTGTATTGTTGCTGTGTGATCCCAGTAAATTTTACCAGCTATCATGCATAATGATCTTCAATGAATCTAATGAAGACGGAGTGGATGTGACACAATTTATGGACTGTAATAGGAATATAAGCTGTGATCAGTATATTCCTGAGCAATTAACGTCCTTTAAAAACCAATACAATTATTTTTTCATGCATTTAAACATCAGGAGCTTGAATAAACATCATCATGATGTAGTTACTTTACTTACCAGTACAGGCTGCAGCTTTAATGTAATTGGTTGTAGTGAAACTTGGCTGAACGATAAGTCATACATAGACATCTTAAACCTTGATGGTTATAAACTGTTCACGAAGAACAGATGTGGCAGATCTGGTGGTGGTGTCTGTCTGTATATCGCTTGTAGACATGATGTCGGTGTTTATGATGATATTGTCCGGGAAGACTGTCATATTGACTCTCTATATGTTGAGATACATGTCAAAAATGGGAAAAATTTAATTGTAGGTGTGATTTATCGCCCCCCCCCCCCCCCGGACACCAACCTTAATATTTTCACAACCAAGCTGGAAGAAATTATGTTCTCAATCAACAACAAAAATAAGTTATATTCTCCTTGGAGACTTCAACATTGACCTCTCCAGGGATGATGCAGCTAAAAATGACTTTATGAATACACTAAACTCCTCTTCCTTCTTCCCTACCATTAATACCTATACTAGAATCACTCACTCCACCAAGTCCATTATTGATAATGTCATTACTAACATTTGTAGTTCCACACTGGTATCTGGAGTCGTACTCTCCCAGATTTCTGATCATTTCCCCATTGTTCTGTTTCTTGACCTTGCCATTGGGCCAAAAATCTTGCGACATAAACTAAAAATAAAAATACTTAATGAAGAAAGCTTACAACGACTGAGTGAGGACTTGCATGTCAAGGCATGGGATAGAATCTACAACTGTAGTGATGCTGATGCTGCTTTTGACGCCTTGACCAAGGAAATAACAGAATCCATCCAGAGGACAATTCCTGTCAAGACTGTCACATGTAATGGTACTATTCAACATCCGTGGCTTTCTAGGGGCATACTAAAATCTGTTAAGTACAAAAATAAATTATATAAATGCTACATAAATATCCAAATATTAACAATAAAAATGAATATACTAATTATAGAAATAAACTAACACATATTATTAGAAACAGTAAGAGTAATTACTATGCAGAATTTATAAATGCATCACAGGGTGATTCCAAGAAATCCTGGAGAGTACTAAATAAGGTTCTAAATAAGTACCAAGAAAACCCCACACTTCCAAACAATAACACAGTCAGTAATCTCACCAGTAATGCCACTCTTGCTGACAAATTTAATAATTATTTTGTCTCTATTGGAGAAAATTTATCTAATAAAATTAACCAACCCCAGGCTGCCTCTTTCAAACACTATCTATCAGGAAACTACCTGAATTATTTCTTCCTGAAGCCAACTGATTGTGAGGAAGTCTGGAAAATCATCAAGGACATGAAGAGCTCAAACTCTGCTGGAGCTGATGAAATTTCCAGCAAAATTTTGAAAAGTATCATTAATTTAATACTGGAACCTCTTACCTACTGCAATAATCTGTCTCTAATCTCCGGAGTAGTGTCACAAATAGCAAAAATTACACAAATTATACCAATTTATAAATCGGGTGTTAAGAATGATTTGACTGATTAAGATAAGATAAGATAAGACAAGATAAGATAAGCTTTTATTAGTCCCACAAAGGGGAAATTCCAGGATTGCAACAGCACAGGGATAGCAACACACAGAGCAGCAATCAGAAGACAAGAAAAAACAAGAGCAGCGAATATACATATGTAAATATAAATATATAAATATATATAAAGACACGGTGCGGAGCATTGTAGCTAGATGGAATAAATATATAGATATATAACCACACACAGTGCGGAGCATTGTAGCTAGATGGTATAAATATATAAATATATAAACACACAGTGCGGAGCATTGTAGCTAGATGGAATGAACAGCATAACCGTCTACTTAGTTATCCTACATGGTATGATTATGTACCCATACATATTGTCACCCTCCGTAGCGACCGGTATTTTCCTAGTTGTATACCAGAGGGGACCATTGTGTAAGTCTATTGCGTCTTTTGCATTCAATACTATTAGGTCGTCACGTCTTTTTGCTATCTCTGCGAGCAGCCCTGCTTAGGTTATACAGTCTGACAGCCGCAGGTAGGAAGGACCTGCGAAACCTCTCTGTTGTGCACCTTCTAAATGAGCTCCTCAGTGCGTTCAATATGTCCTGCATAGGGTGGGACTCGGACTCCAGCAGAGATGACAGTTTAGCCACCATCCTTCTCTCTCCTATCTCCTCCACTGGGTCAAGGCGTTGCCCCAGAACAGAGCTACCTTTCTGGATCAGTTTGTTCAGTCTCTTCCTATTGGCTGCTGTAACGCCACTGCTCCAGCAGACCACTCCAAAAGTGACGGCTGATGCCACCACCGTGTCATAGAATGCCTTCAGCAGCGCCCCTTGTACACCAAAAGACCTGAGCCTCCTCAGTAGGAACAGCCTGTGCTGTCCCTTCTTGTAGAGTGCGTCAGTATTGTGTGACCAGTCTAGTTTATTGTTCAGATGAACACCCAGGTGCTTGTAGGATGTCACCATCTCGATGTCTGTTCCCTGTATATTTACTGGTGTTGTGAGGGGTTGTCCTTGCCTGCGGCAGTCCACCACCAGCTCCTTAGTTTTCCTCGCGTTGATCTGGAGGCAGTTCCGATGGCACCAGTCCACGAAGTCCTGGATAAGTCCTGTGTACTCAGCTTCATCCCCGTTGGAGATGAGGCCAACGATCGCAGAGTCGTCAGAGAACTTCTGTAGATGGCAGTGTGTTGTGTTATGTGAGAAGTCCACAGTATAAAGGATGAACAGGAAGGGAGCCAAAACCGTTCCCTGGGGGGCCCCCGTGCTACCGATGATCGTATCAGACACACAGTCCCGGGTTCTCACAAACTGAGGCCGGTTAGTGAGGTAGCCCAGGATCCATGATGACAGGTGCTGGTCCACCCCTGCGCACAGCAGCTTGTCCTTCAGGATCATCGGTTGGATGGTGTTGAAAGCACTGGAGAAGTCAAAGAACATGATCCTCACCGCATTCCCGGGCTTCTCCAGGTGGGACAGAGAACAGTGAAGGAGGAAGATCACCACATCCTCCACCCCAATGCCATGCTGGTAGGCGAACTGGAGTGGATCCATCGCTGGTCCCATCAGGGGGCAGAGGTGAGCAAGGAGCAGTCTCTCCAGGGTCTTTATCATGTGGGACGTCAGGGCCACTGGTCTGTAGCTGTTCAGATCTTTGGGGTGGGAAGTCTTTGGTACAGGTACCACACAAGATGTTTTCCACAAATGTGGTACCCTCCCCAGCTTCAGGCTCAGGTTGAAGATGAGGTCCACAATCCCACACAGCTGGTCTGCACAGGACTTGAGGAGCTTTGCGCTGATGCTGTCCGGTCCCGACGCCTTCCTTGCCTTGATCTTCCTCAGCTCCGTCCTCACCTAGGTCTTAGTGAGGGTCATGTTGGGGGGCTGTGTGTTGGGAGTGGGGGGGTGATGTGGAATGGGGTGTGGGCAGCAGGACTCGATGTCTTTAGAGGCAGCAGTGGTTGTTGTGCAGTCGGGGGGGAGGGCGGTTTGTCAAACCTATTAAAAAACAGGTTCAGATTGTTCGCCCACTCCCTGCCCCCCGTGGCCTGGGGGGAGGTATTCTGGAGCCCAGAGATGGTTTTAAGGTTTCTCCAGACCCCACCGATGTCGCTCTGTTGCAGCTTGTCCTCCATCTTCTTCCTGAAGCTGTCCTTGCCTTCTCTGATCTTCCTCCTCAGCTCCCTCTGTACGGACTTCAACATCTCCCTGTTCCCCGACCTGAAGATCCTCTTCTTCTCTCTCAGAAGTGTTTTTTATCTCAGGGTTGATCCAGTGTTTGTTGTTCGAGCAACACCGTATGGCCTTGGTGGGAACGGTGTTGTCCACACAGAAGCTGATGTAGTCCGTGATGGTGTGAGTGAGGCCATCGATGTCCTCACCATGTGGATCGCAGAGCTGCTCCCAGGCAGTGGTTTCAAAACAGTCCTTTAGAGCGTCCATTGCCTCCTCAGACCATAACTTCACTGTGCGCATGACCGGAGGTTGTCTGTGCACTAGGGATTTGTACACCGGCCGGAGATGAACCAAGTTGTGATCCGATCTCCCGAGTGGGGGGAGTGGTGATGAGGTGTATGCCTCCTTTGTGTTTGCGTAGAATAAGTCCAATGTTTTATTGTCTCTAGTGTGGCATGTGACATACTGGGTGAACGTGGGTAGAATGGGAGACAGTGAAACATGGTTGAAATCACCTGAGATGAGGAGAAGAGCATCTGGGTGTTCTGTCTGCAGCCTGCCAGTTACTGAGTGGATGACGTCACGCGCTGTCCCAGCGTTCGCCGTCGGATTTGCATAAATAACAATGCAGATCACGTGTGAGTATTCCCTCGGGAGATATATAGGCCGCATGCTAACAGCTAGCAACTCCATGTCTTTGTTGCAGTGTTGTTGTTTAACCGTGATATGTCCCGGTCTGCACCAGTTGTTATTAACATATATCATCACTCCACCGCTCTTGCCTTCCCACTTTCTGGTGTTCGGTCTGCCCGTATTGCGTGGAAACCCTCCAGTTCAATGTTAGCATCTGCTGCTAGTTCTGTTAGCCACGTCTCCGTGAATAGCATAAGGCAGCACTCCCGATATATGCTCTCGTAGCGGGAGATAGCCGCTACCTCATCTGTTTTTCCTAGTATCGATTGTACATTCCTCATAACAACGGATGGGAAGGTGGGTCTGTACCTTATATTCCTTGCCCGCCGTCTTGCCCCAGCTCGACAACCACGCCGTTTCCGTCTTATCTTCCCGGTATGTCGAGTTTTTTTGTTAGCATTGTGGGCCGGTTAAGTGCTAACAGCTGGTCTCTATTATACTGCCTCCTGCACGAAACAGTGGCTCCGTCCACTAGCTCAGGAGACATTTGGGCGATCTACGTGTTTGGATGGAATAAAGGTGACGCTGGATCAGAAAGATTGGCAAGAGAGCCAGATAGTAAATAAAAATAGGCAGAAATTGATCCGCTGTTGCAAAAGGCAGCCTACTCGTGCGGTGCCGAAATCTGCCTACTCTTTCAAATGTTTTGGAAAGAGTAGTTTATAACAGACTTACCAGTTATATTGATAAGCTCAACATTATTATCCCATCTCAGTATGGCTTCAGAAAGAAACACACTACCTATATGGCAATACTTGACCTAAACGAAAAAAAAATCATTGATGCAAATGAAAGAGGCAACTATGGTATTGGCATTTTTTTAGACATGTCTAAAGCATTCGATACCATTAACCATGACATCCTAATTAATAAATTACAACATTACGGTATCAGAGGCCTTGCATTAGATTGGTTTATTAATTATCTGTCTAGAAGACTTCAGTATGTTTATATAAATAACCAGAAGTCATCATATAAATCCATCAATCATAGGGTTCTCCAGGGTTCCATTTTAGGACCGGTTCTATTCATTCTGTATTTAAATGACATTGCTAACTCCTCGTCTCTACTACATAAAGTACTGTTTGCTGATGACACTAATTTATTTTTTGCTCGCCAGAATCCAAATGAACTTGAACAGATAATAAATAGTGAACTTATGAAAATAGACACCTGGCTTCAGTGTAACAAACCTTCACTTAATATCAGTAAAACTAATTATACTGTATTCTGTTCCAATAAAAAGCCAGACACCAAGGAACTTTGCCCCAAAATTAATGGACAGAATATTACAAGAGTTCCATTCATCCATTCATCTTCTTCTGCTTAATCCTTTTCGGGTCAGGGGGGCTGGAGCCTATCCCAGCATCTTTGGGCGAGAGGCAGGGTACACCCTGGACAGATTGCTAGTCCATCGCAGGGCCAACACAGAGACACAGACAACCATTCACTCTCACAGTCATCCCTAAGGACAATTTAGAATCCCCAGTTTTGATGCCAATTAACCTAACTTGCATATTTTTGGTATGTGGGAGGAAACCGGAGAAATCCCGGAGTAAACCCACGCAGGCACGGGGAGAACATGCAAACTCCAAACAGATCACTGTTGGTTGGGGGCTGGGCTCAAACCCAGGATCCCCCGGCCAAGGGTGAGTTGTTGTGCTGCCACAGTGCTAACCACTCCGCCACCGCGCTGCCCTATTATTACAAGAGTTAACTCTATAAAATTCTTGGGGGTCCTCATTGACGAATTTCTCAGTTTCAGATGTCACACTGACGATCTAACCAAGAAACTGGCCAAATACGCTGCTCTGTTTTTTAAAGTGAGACATTTTCTACCACTTTCAGCACGTCTCACTCTATCCATCCATCCCTCCATGTTCTTCCCCTTAATCCTTTTCGGGTTGCGGGGAACTCTATATAAAACTTTATTTGAGCCTCACTTACATTACTGCAATATCATATGGGGTAACACATTTCCAATTCACCTGAAAAAGCTAGAAATTCTCCAAAAGAAGGCATATGTGCCTTATCATGGTCTGAATATAATTCTCCTACTAGTCATCTTTTCCATCGTTATAATCTTCCAAGACTTGCTGAGCATAATTACTTCCAGGATGCCTGTATAATGTATCAGGTTGTCCACAAACTCATCTATAAATTATGTGAACTCATTCCAACCTTCCTTCCTATACACACCTATACCACTAGAAATAAAGCCAAATTACTGGGAAAAAATGAAGACTAAAATCCACCAGGTTTAGTATTGTGTGCAGAGGACTGCAGATTTGGAATGAGTTTGATGAGAATCTAAAAATGTCACCTTCCATCTCCATCTTCAAGAAAAAAAACTAAAAATGCAGCTCCTATCATTATATAATTAATCTGCAATTTGTTACACAAACTTGCTTACTGATGAGTTGTTGCGCCATTGTAATTTTGTTTTATATGTTGATTCACTCCAATAGTATTTAATAACTTGACTATATATCTTGAGCTCATCTACTAATTCAATGTAAACAAATGCTGGGATTATGTGCTATATGTCTGTCATATGTTTGTTTGTTCCTGTACACAAAGACATCAGACTGATTTCCATCATCATTTTATTGTAGAAATGGACTTCCTACTAAAAGCTTTAAATAGCTTATTTTGAACACTCCAAGATAATGTGGAAAAAAGCCTATTGTATACTGCTACTCATGCTGTTGATAATTAACTAGTACATACCTGTGCATACCCATCCATGCCCATAGAAATCAAGTATAAGTAAGTATTTCTGCATGCCCATTGCTGAAGGGTCTCCTCCTGTCTCAGACGGCTATGTTCTTCACAGTCATGCCTGCAGCATACTGGTGGAACCTGAGGTGTTTCATGTTCACGGCATCCTTTCTGATGTGCAGCATTTCTCCTCATTCTATTGCTCTCCATCTGGTGGGTCTTCTTCTTCTTCATTCAGACCACTGGTTGAGGGATAGGTGCGTAATTCCAGTCCATGGGCACGATCCTGAAAAAGTGGCTTTCGACCCTGTTCAAGAAGGCCCGTGCATGCCCATAGAAACCAAGAAACCGGAGCACCTGGAGAAAATCAGCGCTTTGCTTGACATTTTACACATTTGCAGTGTAGACTGGCATTCGTCAAGGTTACACACTTGCCACCATGTGGGCATGGCAAGTCATTCTATGATGCCTGAGTTCATAGGACGCGCTATGATGATGAGGCAGAGATCATAGGCCGTCCTAAGATGTCCTAGAAATGTGCTTTAAAGTCTGTCATACCCTATGCTGGTGAAGGGTGTCCTCCTGTCTCAGACGGGTGCGATGTACTGCTGAAACCTCACGTTTAATCTTCATGGCATCTTTTCTGAGGTGCAGCAGGTGTCATCATTCTATTGCTCTCCCTCTGGTGGGTCTTCTTCTTCTTCTTCTTCTTCTTCTTCTTCTTCTTCTTCTTCTTCTTCTTCTTCTTCTTCTTCGTTGAGACCACTGGTTGAGGGATAGGTGCGTCATAATTCCAGTTCATGGACAGGATCATGAAAATAGATCTGACCAAAAAGAGGCTTTCCGGCATGGACTCACTGTATATGACATCATAAAGACATGAAGGTAGCCTTGATGTATATGACATCATAAAGACATGTTGCCTGATGTCACTGTATATGACATCATAGGACGTCCTATGATGATCAGGCAGATATCATAGGCTGTCCTATGATGTCCTATAAATGTGCTTTATAGACATGAAGGTAGCCTTGATGTATACATATATCATGCTGCCTGATGTCACTGTATATGACATCATAAAGACACATTTGTCTATGTGCCGTCATATAGGCATCGCGAGTTGTCCTATGATGCCTGAGTTCATTGGATGTCCTATGATGTTCAGTTCAATTCAATTTTTTTTTATATAGCACCAAATCACAACACAGGTCATCTCAAGGCACTTTACAGAAAAGAATGGGTTTAGACCACACTCTTAGTTTATAGAACCCAACAGAGACCCCTAAGACCCCTAAGTGTGTGTGTGTATATATATATATTTTATAGTAATACGTACATATGTATATTAGCTGCTCTTGCTTGCTTGTTTTTTTTTCTTGCCTTCTGATTGTTGCTCTGAGTGTTGCTATCCCTGTGCTGTTGCAATCCTGGAATTTCCCCGTTGTGGGACTAATAAAGGCTTATCTTATCTCTCTTATCTTATCTTAAGAGCATGCACTGTGGCGACACAGGCAAGGAAAAACTTCCCTTTAATGGGCAGAAACCTCGGGCGGAACCATAGCTCATAGAGGACGGCCATCCACCTCGACCGGCTGGGTTGAGTAGCTACATTCAAAACAAACATACAAATACAACATTCAAAGCCAAGCAGTCCAGTACCAAGCCTGGCCAGGCTGCACATGCAAGCAAAGGCCTGGCAGGGGCAGCATTCTAACTAAAGGCCTTATAAAAGAGAAAAGATTTCAACTTGTTCTTGAATAAAGAGAGAGTGTCTGCCTCCCGAACTGAACTGGGAAGACGGTTCCATAGGAAGGGAGCTTGATTGCTGAAAGCTCTACTTCCCAATCTACTTCTAGATGCCTTGGGGACCACTAGTAGTTTGGATTTTTGGGAGCGCAGAGCTCTGGTTGGATGATAAGGACCTAAAGGGCCTTTTCCACTAGCACGCTTTAGCGCGACACGGGACGGCTCAGCACGCTTTGTACGCTTTTCCACAAGCCCCAACACGGTTTAACAGCCGCAATTCTCAGCCCCGCTGAAGGGCTGGGTACAGCAGTGCTGAGCTGTGCCGTGTTGTGACGTTAACAGACTGGTCGCCGCTGATTGGTCAGGTCGTAACCGGCGCTGATTGGTCAGGTTGTAACCGCCCCTCTCCTCGTCCTCATCTACCAAATCTTCACGACCTTCTCAATAAAGTTTTTGAAAAAAAAAAAAAAGAATCTTCACGACCGCCTTTACTCAGCACGCAACCACTGTTGGCGGTTTCTTTTCAGTGTATTGCTGTGCTATTTTCATTTATTCTCTATCAAAAATGGCTTCGCGTAATAAGGGTGTTCCATGCATCAATAAGGAGCTGCAGTGTCTGCTGACTGCATTGTCAGACGAACGTAGCGCGAGTTAGACGGAGCCGCCCGGAATGAAAAAATATACCGGGAGGTCTCGACATCGGAGTCCTTTAACGGTGAGTTTTAATTTTTTTTTATTGTGCGTTTTTTCGCAAATATATTCGGTAAGACGCTCAGTTTATTTATGCAATAAAAAAGCTGTTCATTTGTGGATGGATCGCTGCTTTATTGCAGCACACTGCGGACTAAAGCTTTTATTTTAATTATTCATGTGAACAATACGCTGAAATAAGCTTATGTATTCTTGTTAAAAACTACTGTGCTGTATTTTATTGTGTGCATTTTCCTTGTAGAATCATCCCACGCGTCCGCCGCGACAGCCCGCACGGATTATTCAACCGAACCTTCCTGACCCACAGCTGGCAGAGATGCTTCATTCAGCCGAGTCGTGACCCAGTTTGGGAAGCTGGTGTAGACACTCAGTGGTCGGCGTGTATAAAATGTCGATTAACCTTCATGTTGTGTTGCAAAGTTTTTTTTTTCTTTTAATATTTTGTATATAAGAAAATGGAAATGTTTTGGAAAGTGTGGTTTGTCTGTTATAACACTGAATTATAAAACAGTATAATTACATAGAAATTCCATTGCCTAATCTGATCAAAATGATACTGATCTTCCTGTCAGGGTCAACCATTGTAAAGGTAATGCAATTTTTAACTAGACCAAAAAACAAATGTTTTTGTAAGCTTTCTGTTCTTTTTATTGAAATATCATAAAAAATTAGCCCCACACGATCCAGTTCTAAACTTTGGGTACATTTTTTATGTTAACTTATAAGAAGTTGCACAGTTGGACTTTAAAATGCACCAGGACAGACTGATCAAGCTTACAAGTCAAAGTATGTAAAAAAGTAAGTATATGTAAATTGAATGTTCTATCGACATTCCAAATTCAGAGAATTACAATACTTTAGAAGGAGTGTAGCATCATCTAAACGGAAAATAATAATACTGTTGTTCCAAACGTTGACCTGAAGGTGAAAAACATGATTTTTTTTAATTCAGTACATCCAAAATGCCCTAGGATGTAAAAAATAATAATTTGGTGTAGGCCAGTGTGCCACCGTCTCATTATTTAATACGAATAAAAACAAGTTTCAGCTCATTATTTCTAGGTCATTTGGCAGTTAATTCAAAACAAAAGTGACTTGTGTTGTTGCAGCTTAATTATGAGATAAAATTAATTGTGAGATAAATCCACAGAACGAGCAAGGCAATAATCCTTGGATCCTTTTTTTCTCGTGTAAATAAGGACTCAGTCGGGTGCGTAACGTCACGGGAGTGTGGCCTCGCCTTGCTGAGAATCTGCTGCTGCTCCGTTTCTAAAACCTCTTAACACAAACCATCACAGCACAAGCACAACACTGTGCTAATGGAGACAGAAGCATTCCGAGCCATACTGATGTGAATCGAGCCGTACCGAGGTGTGCTGGGCTAGTGGAAAACAGGCTAAGAGTTCTTGCAGGTAAGAAGGAGCCAAACCATTACGAGCATTATCGTCATGAATGGCTCTTGCGAGCCAATAATAAGAGCTGAGGGCCAACCAGTGAGTTTGCGTAGTTTATTAACAAAGGGGGGGGGGGCAATGGATCAGCGTCCTCGTCGCGCCCTCCGCCAGTACCCGGGCTCGCCTGGGGAAGCTAATGATCCTACCAGCAGACTAAATTCGAAGAGACGACGCCTCTGTGCCAAGTCAAAGAAGAATCCTAGTCACAGTCCTAAAGCCGAAAGCAAACACCTAACCCTAACCCTAACCCTAACCCTAACCCTAACCCAAACAAACAGCTGGTGATAAACCCCAACCAACAGGTCCCGGGCACCAACCTCCCAAGGAGACAGTGGTCTACACTCAATCGCTTCAGGACTGGACATGGCCCCTGCTTGGCCAGCCTTCAAAGATGGGGCAGTAGCCCTAGCCCACTGTGCACATGTGGAGAGGAGCAAACTATGGAACACATCATAGAGGCTTGCCCGCTCCAAAGACTGGAAGGAGGATTACACACCCTCCATACAGTAAACCAGGAGGCAACTGCTTGGCTTAAGGACTTTGCATTTGCTAAATAAATAAATAAAATTAACAAAGGAAGCAACAAAGGAAAAGATCCTTGTGGGGCAAGACACAAATAATACAGGAGAACACTTACGAGTCACGATGAGGGAAGAGAGGAGGGCTGGAGCCGGATGTAGGGACTCCAGCTAATCCACAACAAGAGGGAAGTGTGGAAAGCATGAGGTCGCAGCCATGAACAAACAGAGCAGCTCCCTGATATAGGGGTTGACAGCTCATCAACTGATGAGTGATAATTGGCCTCCAGCCGTCCTGTGGTGCTTGGCTTCTGACAGCCGGAAGCACCGCCGAGACGCTGTCACAACAAAGGCCTGGCGGAGATGATGTATGGCCTGAACGCGGACGACATCGGCGCTCAGACCATTACAGTACCTTCCCCCCAAGGGCGGGCTCAGAACGCCTGATGACACCCAAGACTCCCCCCCCCCCAAGTTGGGAGGCAGGGGGAGAAAGGCCGGGGGGGGGGGGGAACCAGAAAGGACAAAAAAATCATGAAGACAGAGAGAACACAGGGGATGATAATAGAAAATACAACGTTCTCAAATGCACAAAGACGCCCAGAACAAGAATAATACGGGCAACCCAGCAAGGAACCAAAGGCGAAGAAAAAAAATTCCATACAACACCCATAAAACGAAATTTGCAGGCTCCAAACGGGAATACCAGAACCCGGCCTAGAAAGAAAACAAAGACATGCTAACAGCGATGGGCTATATGAAATCCACAAAAACATGCTAACAGCGATGAGACTACATGAAATCATAATAATCATACCCGTACATCCACAAAATTACAAAGGGACAAAAAGGCACAGGGATGACAGGCAAGATTACACAGTTCCGGGGGCCTCCCCGCACCCAGCGTCCAAACCGCTAACAGGGGTAACGGGAAGAGTTCAAGTGGCCTACCCGAATCCCAGGCCAGGAAAAACAGTGCTTCAGGTGGCCGGACCAGGTCGCCAAATAGAGAGTCAGGTGGGTCGGGTGGCCGGCCCAGAGAGCCAAATGAGCGCGGCAGTCCTTCAGGTGGCCAACCCGCATCGCTTAGTCACCAGGACCGCAGGGGAGAGCGACAACGGCCTCCCTGCAGAGGGGAATAGCAAGGGTGAGCCGGGCTGAAGATGAGGGGTCCAAACGGCACCTGGTGGAGAAGGCTTGGGGGGAAGATGAGGGTGAAGCTGATGAGGATGATGAAGATGATGATAAAGATGGGGAAGAAGATGAGCCGTTCCAGTGTCCGGTGGCAGGGGATCTGCAGCTCCCTCACCGACCTTCGACTCTGCTGGGGATGCACCCTCGTCGGACCCCTGTTGGGTCACGGTTACATCCGCGATGGACCCCGATCGGGTCATGGCTGCACCCGCGTCGGACCCCGACTGGGTCGGCACCACACCAGTACCGACCTCCAACCCCGAACCCGGAACCTCTGGCACAGTGGACGAGATCAGCTCCACGCCGGCGGCCCTGGGAGAAGGCTCAGGAGAGAGAAAAGAACCGGGATCAGGATCACCGGCAGCGCCAGAACCCGGTGAGACAAGCTCGGATGCAGCGGGTGGCTGCACCCGGCTTGCCTCCCCAAGAGACAGGCAAAAATGCTCTAGAATGGAAAAGAGAAAGACAACACAGAGCACTTGCCTGATCTCGGGTTCCGACGCCGTCCAGGACTCCGATGATCCAGGCTCAGATGGCAGGAGGTCGTCATCAGGCTCCAACTCAGTTACGTCGGGCTCCACAGCTGGCATGATGGTGTCCGCAGCCTGAGGATCCTCCGGCAATGACGTCCACGCCGACGACCCACATGGCGTGGTGGCAGGAGACCCTCGACCCGCTGGACCGAACCGCTCATCCGTGGAGACCTGGGGACGCTTCTTCGTCGGCGCAGATTCCACTCTGCAGTCCGGTCTCCTCCTCCACCCACGACGTGGCTGCAGGACCGGAACCAGGCTCTCCAGAACCGCAGGCCCCCTCCTCATCTGGCGACGTTGGCCTGACGTCGAGGACCGCTCAGCGGAGGGAGACACAGAGGAAGCGGGATTAACCATTAAAGCTACAGCAGGTGGTGGGAGCTCGGGGGGGCTGTGAACCCCGAACTCCACCCCCAGGAGTCAGACAAGGCAAATCACATTGAAGAGGATATGAGTGAACTTGGACTTGCCCGTCTCCCGGAGGTAGGATGGTGCCCGTTGTAGCGGACGTTGCTCCTCCCTTTCCCCGCCGGATGGTGACAGAGGGCCCCCTGGGAGGATGAGGGGGAGCCGCTCAAGAAGGTTCCGGGACGGGGCTCGCCGAAACAGGGCTCTAGGCACACACAGCAGCCGGAAAAGGCGTCCAGGAGGAGGGGGCGACAGCCAAAACGAACCAGGCATGGAGCGCTGACGGGACAGCGGGAGAAGATGGCCCGGGGGGAGAGGCTGCGGGGATTCCCTTCTGACGAGGTGCAGGAGTGACAGCTGTGTGGGAGGTTGAGCCTTTGCGGCAACCCGGAACTGGATCCGGACGGAGTTCTCCTTGAGGTTTCTTCCCGGCTTGGTGACGGCGCTGACTGGCAGGAGGCGAGGCGAAGGCGAAGTCTGGAAAACGCCGCTCGTGCTTGATGATTTGAGTTGGATGAACAGAGGAGCGAACAACAGCCACTCGGTCCCAGATGTCAATTGCTGTCATCCGCAACTTCTCTGGGGGAATCCCGACTGACATCATGCTCATTGGGGAAAGACCCCTGGATGGTGTGAACTCCCGGGCCGGAATGGAGGCAGGAGCGGGATCCCGAAGCAAGGGGCGATGATTCCACCTCTTCGGCGTCCTGCCGGGGTTTCCCTCCAACCCACGGAGTCTCTCGCGCTGCGCAGAGATGTCAGCCTTCCTTGCCGTAATTTCCGGATGTTGGAATAGCGGGGAAGGCGCATTATAATGTCCTCCGCATGGTCCAGGTGTCGGCGTATATCGCTGGGGGTGTTGTAGAGCGTAGCGGTGAAGAGCGTTCCATCAACGTAGTCCAAGGCCTCCGCTAGCTCATTGCCCAGGCACCGAACGCTGCGCCTAAAAGACGACATCCTCCCAGCATGCAGTTACCCAGACAGGGAAGAACAAAGTCCAATGCAAAACTCACGGTGGATGGCTTCTCGCTTGGCTGCGACCTACTGTCATGATTGGCTCTTGCAAGCCATTAATAAGAGCTGAGGGCCAACCAGTGAGTTTGCATAGCTTATTAACAAAGGAAGCAACAAAGGAAAAGCCTCGTGGGGCAAGACACAAATAATACAGGAGAACACTTACGAGTCACGATGAGGGAAGAGAGGAGGGCTGGAGCCAGATGTAGGGACTCCAGCCTAATCCACAACAAGAGGGAAGTGTGGAAAGCGTGAGGTCGCAGCCCTGAACAAACAGAGCAGCTCCCTGATATAGGGGTTGACAGCTCATCAGCTGATGAGTGAGAATTGGCCTCCAGCCATCCTGTGGTGCTTGGCTTCTGACAGCCGGAAGCACCACCGAGACGCTGTCACAACAAAGGCCTGGCGGAGATGATGTATGGCCTGAGCGCGGACGACATCGGCACTCAGACCATGACATTTATAGGTTAAGAGCAATATCTTGAATTCAATTCTATATTTTATTGGGAGCCAATGGAAAGAAGCTAAAACTGGAGTAATGTGATTTCTTCTCCCTGTTTTCATAAGGATATGTGCAGCTGCATTCTGAATGAGTTGGAGTAACTTTATGGACTTATTTGGGCAACCTGATAAAAGTGAGTTACAGTAGTCAAATCTAGAGGTGATAAAGGCGTGGACAAGTTTCTCTGCATCTTTATGAGACAGGATGGACCTAATTTTAGAGATATTATGCAGATGGAAGAAGGCGGTCTTAATGGTTTGCTGTATATGAGAGTTGAAAGACACATCTTGGTCAAAGACAACTCCAAGATTCCTAACAGAAGACATAGAAGCCATTGCCATGCCATCTAATGTTGTTATCTTGCTAAAAAGAGTACTTCTAGCATGTTTGGGGCCAAGAATGATGACTTCAGTTTTATCTGTATTCAGCAATAGAAAGTTGTAGTTCATCCAGGTTTTGATATCCTTAAGACACTCCTGGAGTTAACCCAGCTGGCTGGCATCATCTGGATCGATGGATAAATACAACTGAGTGTTGTCAGCGTAACAATGAAAATGAATAGAATGCTTCCTCATAATGTCTCCCAAAGGCAGCATGTATAATGTAAATGATACTGGTCCAAGTATTGATCCCTGTGGAACTCAATAGCTAACCGTGGTCTGAGTAGAGGACTTGTTATGGACATGAACAAACTGGGAACGATCTGATAGATGAGACTGGAACCATCTTAGCGTTGTTCCATTCAAGCCAGTTTGCTGTTGAAGTCTCTCTAGCAGAATATGGTGGTCAATGGTATCAAAGGCAGCGCTGAGGTCCAATAAAACAAGGATGGAGACAAGTCCTTTGTCAAATGCCATAAGGATGTCATCAGTAACTTTCACCAAGGCTGTCTCTGTGTTGTGATGTTTCCTAAAACCCAACTGAAATTTCTCAAATATAGAATTTTTTTTTTCTAAAAAGGTGCATAGTTGATTGGTGACTACTTTTTTGAGGATCTTGGAAAAGTAGGGGAGGTTAGATATTGGTCTATAATTGGCCAAAATCCCAGAATCAAGCAAAGTTGTTTTTTTTTTTGTTTTTTTGTTTTTTTTAAGTAGAGGTTTAAAGTGCTGATGACACGTTTTTGACTTCATCTAATTTTTCAACACATAATACAATATGACAAAATAGGTTGGTCTGTGCAGTTCTAAGTCAAACAGGCTTTTTTTCACGCAAATATCCAACATTTTCATGAGCGCCACGTCACCAATTGCGTCAGTGGCTAGAAACCCCCCCGGTCATGTTGTAGCATCATCGACAGAACACAGCGCTTGGCTGCCCATTGTACACACAGGATGGAAGCTGTAGAAAACATCGATGATGGTTCCAGCACATGTAGCCTGGAATTGGTTTGTGTTGTCCAATCTTCAGACGATTATAGTTCTGAAGAATGGGATGACAGTGAAGAATCTGGGGGCATCAGAAGTTTGAGCCATGCCAAGTGGGCATCGTGCCTAGCGAGTCAGACTCAGAGAGTGACAGTCAGCTGTTCGTGTTTTGTGTGCATCATCTGCCATGTTGTCAGCCAGCCAATATTGCCAACACTATCACGACGTGTTAGCCACTCCACACAGCCATGGTTCTGTTGCGCCCCTTGAAGCGATGTCGGCTCTAGGGTGCAACTGTGGTTAACACGTCTCCTCTCCATGTTCGCTGGGTGATGTCAGCCCCGAACGCCTACTGTTTGTCTTTCTGTGTATTTTTGTAAGTCTTCACCTTTTGAGATCAGTCTTTATGTTCAATACATGTGCTGTGGTGAATCTTGCGTGTAACTCCATTTTTCCTTCCCCTGCTCGTGCACTCCTTGTCATGACCCTCCATACGCTCTTACGCAGAGCACGGAGAGGGAGGCTGAAATAACGAGGATTTACGTGCAGGGTTCACTACAGCAAATTTAATACAGAAAGACAGACAATTCCCAAAAAGGTGAAGACGTACAAAAAACACAAACACACTTACTGATGGCGTTCGGGGCCGGCATCACCCAGAGAACGAATGAGAGGAGACGTGTTAGCCACAGGTGTTCCCCAGAGCCGACATCGCTTCAAGGATGCACAAGAACCATGGCGAACATGGAGTGACTAACACGTCGTGAGAGTGCTGAGAGCGCTTCTTCAAAGCGAGCCACAGCACTATCAGATAAGTATCTGGTAACTATATTTCTGCTTGATGCTGTGAAATTGGATAGCACAAATTTGAACATTATCAAGTAGTGGTCAGTCAGTGTAGGATTCTGAGGGATGACAAGCAACTCATCAATTTCTACACCGTAGGCCAAGACCAGGTCAAGGGTGTGATTATGATGATGGGTTGGTTTACTAACACACAGAAAAACCAGTTGAATTTAAAAGGGAGAAATGCTACATTATGATTATCTTTATCAACATCTATGAATATTAAAGTCACCAGTTATGATAATCTTGTCTGAACTAAGAACTAAGGTTGTTAAGAACTCAGAGAATTCAGACATAAATTCAGCAAAAGAAGCACTGGGAGGGCGATATACTGTGGTAAATAAAATAGGCCGCTCTGACCTCCAGGATGGATGTGCTAAGCTAAAAATTAAGCATTCAAAAGAGTTATAATTTGAGTTTAGCTTAGGCTGAGGGTTCATTGGTAATGTGGATTCATATATTACCACCTCGGCTAGTGTTTCTAGGGATACGAATATTACTATAGCTGGGGGCGGGGGGGTGGCCTCATTGATACCAACAAAATCATCAGTGCGTAGCCATGTTGTGAGACAGAGAATATTTATATTGTAATCCATGATCATATCATTAATTAAGGTCGCTTTTATCTGACAGAGATCTTATATTCAGCAGTCCACTTTTAATTATTTTATTTAACTGTGATAAATTAGTGGTTTTGGGCGGCGCAGTGGCGGAGTGGTTAGCACTGCGGCAGCACAGCAACTCACCCTTGGCCGGGGGATCCTGGGTTCGATCCCAACCCCCGTCCAACAGTGATCTGTGTGGAGTTTGCATGTTCTCCCCGTGTCTGCGTGGGTTTACTCCAGGATTTCTCCGGTTTCCTCCCACATGCCAAAAACATACAAGTTAGGTTCATTGGCATCAAACCGGGGATTCTAAATTGTCCTTAGATATGAGTGAATGGTCGTCTGTCTCTCTGTGTTGGCCCTGCGATGGACTGGCGGTCTGTCCGGGGTGTGCCCTGCCTCTCGCCCAAAGATGCTGGGATAGGCTCCAGTCCCCCCGCGACCCGAAAAGGATTAAGCAGAAGAAGATGGATGAATGAAATTAGTGGTTTTAATCTTTATCAAGTTATGTTGTGTTTGTCTTGGGTTATAATGTTTTGGGTAACGGGAGACAGACACAATCTCTATGGGGTTATGAGTTGAAGATCTAAATCTGATCTAAACAGTGACAATTATTTGGATTAATAGGATTAATATGAGAAGTGAAAACAAAGAAGGGCTGGTTGGCAGACCCAGGTACTTTGGGGTGAGTTAACACACCAGCTTTCAGTACACTGTACTAAAAAATGCTGAATGGAATAAAACAGATTGTCCCTTAGAACACGTGCACCGAGTCTATTTGGATGGATGCCACCTGGCCTCATAAATGATGGGTGGTTCCAGAACAGACTGAAATTGTCTGTGAAACCAATGTTAAAAGTAGGACACGTTGAACATAACCAGGTATTAAGGCTAAGAGTTCTGCTAAAATAATTGCAACCTCTTCTGAAAGGAGCACATGGTCCAGAAATAAACACACGTCTGGCACAGTTCTTAAGAGTGGACAGAAGGCTCCTGAAGTCTCTCTTTAAGATCTCAGGCACTTCATCTGGGATGTTGTTGCATCCAACATGCACAATAACAGTTTTAGCGTGGGGGTATTCATTTAATAGGTCAGGGGTAAGAGCCTCAATGTCTGACACTTTAGCCCCAGGAAAAAATTTTGTAACACAGTACCTGCTTCTGACATTCCTCATTACTGAATCACCAATTACCAGTGTCATCTGGGGGGACTTTGACGGTGGCTTCTGTAATGGTGGATAATTTTGCTATTGTTGTTGCTGCAGTGGTGAGGTGCCAGTGCGGAGCTGATGCGCGGGGTTACGCTCTCTTCTTTTTGGAACTGGTGTAAAGTTTGGCACACCTAAGGTAGTTTTGATCCGAGACTTGCGGGTTTAGACTGCTGCTGAAGGAGGAGAGGCGGCCACTGGAGGAAGATCAACGTCCAGGTGGGGGAAATCTTCCAGGGAAAGGATGTTGAATCTGTTTTCCAGCAAAAGGGGAAGGGAGAAGGTACAGCCATGTCTGGTCAATCCCTGACGTTTGCTATTGGGCCCAACCATGGTCCAAGGTGCGCATTGAGGCTGTGAAGAACCACCCTGGGCTTTGGGTTTAGCTCTGAACTGAAGCTAGTGTTTGATGCTGGAGTCCTGGACAGCTGAGGAGACCGGAGCAGGGATGGAGGTGGATGGCGATATGCTAATTTTATCCAGGTAAGTAGCCATCTCTGCTAGCTGCGAGTCCATCACTGGCACCGATGTCCATCCAAAAACAATAGTATCAAGATGATTTTCAGCCTCCCGAATCTTATAGAGGTTAGAGAGTCTCAATTCCAACTCAGAAACCTTCTTAGAGAGGGAGACACAGCTGACATAGGTCGGGGAGGGAGCCATCGCTTTCCGGGCCAGGGGTGGCTAGGTAGCTAGCTAAAACAGATAGATTAGTCTAACTCGGTGAACAGCCCTGATCGGGGTCTGATTCACCTGTGAGCCAATATGGGCTGTTGTATTTACTGAGCTAACACTAAGTAAAAAGTTATTATCAGTAAAAGAGATAAAAAGAGATAAAAATTTAAAACGTAGCTAATACAACAAACAAAAACAGACAAGATAACCAGTATGTGTAGAAGTGACCGAGTTTACAAACAGACGCCGACACATGTGCAGTTCTAACAGATCTAGTTTGTGCAATGTTCAGGCAGAGATCATAGGCCATCCTATGATGTCCTATAAACATGACAGACAGACAGACAGACAGACAGACAGACAGACACACACACACACACACACACACACACAGATTTCTTGCTTTAATAGAGTGATATTGTAATTCATTCATGCTGTTGATAATGTGTGTGTGTGTGTGTGTGTGTGTGTGTGTGTGTGTGTGTGTGTGTGTGTGAATAAACTGTTACACTGTTAAAAAACCTCTCACCCAGTGGGACTTGGGGCTGGGAGGAATGGTTTGTGTTTTCCTCCAGTTTTGGAGTCTGGGAGTGGTTACAGTCAGTTGTGAGTGGCTTTCATGAGTAAACTTTTGGTCCATGCAATTAACGAAGGTATGTCTGTGAATAATGGGGTGAGGGATTAGTCATAAAGACTAATGAGTTCTGTGTGTGGGCAGCACTGTGGCGGAGTGGTTAGCACTGCGGCAGCACAGCAACTCACCCTTGGCCGGGGGATCCTGGGTTCAGTCCCAGCTCCTGACCAACAGTGATCTGTGTGGAGTTTGCATGCTCTCCCCTTTTCTGCTTGGGTTTACTCTGGGACTTCTCCAGTTTCCTCCCACATGCAGAAAACATCCAAGTAAGGTTAATTGGCATCAACTGGGGATTCTAAATTGCCCTTAGGTATGACTGTGAGAGTGAATAGTTGTCTGTCTGTCTGTGTTGTCCCTGCAATGGACTGGCGATTTGGAATAGGCTCCAGCCCCCCACCCCACCCCGTGACCAGAAAAGGATAAAGCGGAAGAAGATGGATGGATGGATGGAGTATTGTGTTAGAATTGTAGTGGTGTGGACAGGGCTGCAGCCCCTGTCCACGCGTTGGGTTCCCTTTAGAGTCAGCCTAAGTGTATAATATACACATAGGATAAATACTTGCCATAAACGTGTATGTATGTATATTATTTTTATTGATGTATATAATACAATTTGTACATATTTTAAATATTATTGATCTTGGGTTTTAATAAGTTTTTTTTTTTTTTTTTTTTTTGAATTTTTGGTTTCTGTTCTTTTCTGACTTTGTGCTGCTGTGGGAAATAAATTTCCTCAGTGTGGGATTAATAAAATCGTATCTTATCTTTCCTGTTTGGTGTGTATCTCCTCTGTGCATGTCCAACCCCACCTGTACTATGCTGCCTGATTGCCCCTGATGGTGCTCACCTGTCCTGTATTGTCTCGATTGCTCCCCTGTGCATTTTCAGTCTGTGTCCTTTGCGGCTGACATGAGTTCAGACCCAGGGAATACGCACACAGGCTCGAGTAAATTGCAACAATGATTTATTGAATAATGAACGTGTGTGGATGCGTGAGTGTGAGAGTGGATGTGTTGCTGGAAGACAGGATGCACCGAGGGCGGAGCAGCGCGCCGTGCAGCCAGGCAACCATAGGGCAGAGCAGAGGAGAGGTTAGTCGCCGAGCCTGACCCGATGGATTAATACTCAGACTGTGGCTTACTTGCAGATGTTCTTGGTGGCAGGCCACAGGTCTCCTGCCTGGAGGACAGCGCTCCAATGCGCACTCAGCGCAGCGGGTGAGAGTGGGATGACGACGGGGGGATAATCTGCCACCAGGGAGTCCACCTGTGCACAGGGGAGAAGGACTGGAGAAAAGGTGAGAAGTTGGATGATTGCTTACGTGGGAAGCAATCACGTTGAGAGATGAATCATGGTTGAGAGTCTTTTGGAAGCGTCGCAGAGAAGGTGAGTGCGGGTAGCACGGTCGTTGATGAGCAGACGGCTCCAGGCCGAAGCTCGAGGCGGAGCGGGCTAAATAGCCCGGGCTTGATGAGGCGCAGGTGTGCTCACAGCTGGAGCGGGAGATGGGCGAGAGCGAGCTGTGACAGCGGCATCCTTACGTTAACCTCACCATCATCTGCACCACACAGTGTGATTTATTGCTGTTATTCTCTCCACACTGTCTGGATTGTCATTTCATATAATTTCTTCCCAGGTGCAGTGTTTATTTTCTGTTTGTAAAATAAAATGGTTTACCAGATTCGGCTAGGGATTGGGCCCTCTCCTTCGCCCCGAAGGGGCAGTTCTGACAGCAGGATGCCACCAGTTATGGACCCAGCAGGCGAGTATGGCAGGAGGAGAAGGAAACTGGAGTCAGGATGAGCTGGAGATGGTGGCCATGACTGAGGATATGGTGACCGACACTTGGAGCTGCTCATCCCAAAAGGATGAGATTTTTTTTTGCTGGGGTGGAGTTGCTAATCTGCTGGAAGCCAGACCAAGCATGTGCTTCCACCCCCAGGTGCTGAATCTCTCCCTTCCTCCCCTACCACCATTACCATCTCCCTCCTCCTTGCTGGAGCCAGCCTTCCAGCAGCCTATTCTCTCTCCAGTGGAGCAGGAAGAGTTTTGCGGCAGCAAGCTGGCATTCAGGTGACCTGCATGGAATGAAGGCTCCGAGAGATGCCGTTTGACTTGATGCCATGTACCATCACCTGCTCTGGCTCCTCTTCAGATTACTCCAGCTGTTCACCAGGTGTGCATCACAGCTCCAGCTGTCCCCAAAGTGCACACAACAGTTTCTGTTGTCTTGGAGTGGCACACAATGGCTCACGCTATTCCCTAGGTGTATGCCACAGCTCCAGCGCTCTTCTCGGCACACACATCAGCTCACGCTCCACCAGTCTCACCTGTCATCACACCTGCAGTGCTGGCTCCAACATTAGTAGTAGTAGATTAGTTTATTTGACAGGGACAGTGCAATAAACATAGACAATTAATCAAAGACAATCAATCTGATGTGTTGCACATAGAGTGTATAGCTATTAGCTAATTTGCAACTCTTGTCCCTGGATGGGCTTTAGAAAAAAGAATCAAGATAAAAATATACACAATAACCACATACATCAATGCAGAAAAATTATAAATACACAATTATAAATATTATAAATATTATAAATACACAAATATAACAGCCTGACTCACATTTAACATAAATATTATAAATATTATAAATACACAAATATAACAGCCTGACTCACATTTAACACATATAACATAACTCACATTTGCCTATTTCAGGCCTTCCTCCCTCCGTCACTCACTATAAACAAACACATTTATTCCTTCCCTTCATTCACTCTCACTTTGCAGACAATTAATTCATACATGAGTACATTCTTGTTTATTTTTCAGCCAGTTTTTAACATTTTTAGTGAATGTTTTAAAGTCCGTTATTATTTTAATTTCCAATTCTCCAATTCTCCAATGCTCCAACATCTCCAGTGCTTGTGCCCTCACTCACTGCTGTGCCTCTGACTGTCTCATCTGCTGTTCCTTCAGCATCTCCTGTGATGGTCACCACCTCTCCAGCTGCAAAGTCACCAGGGTCCTTGCCAGCGGAAGAGCAGGAGTTAAGGCAAATCCTCTTCTTTGTTTTGTTAGTATCTGTATTAAAGAGGTCTTGTCTTGCTCCCAGTGGGGAGACCCAGTTGCAGCCTCCATCTGCTTTTGAGCTCTCGCCATCGAGCTCCTCTGCTGACTGTTTTGGTGTGGTTCCTGCTCCACCTGTACCTCTTGCTCCCTGTCCAAGGTGGCTGCATCAGAGAGGGATTCCTGGGCATCTGGACCAGATGCACCTCAGCTGTCTCATCCTGAGGTTAGCGCACCCCAGCCATCTCTTTCAGGAATCAGCGCTGTTACGTACCCCTGCATAGGAGAATTAGTCAGTGGTGCAGTCCCTGACACCTTAAGAGTACACTTCCACTACTGGCTGGGAGCTAGAGAGGAATTCGTCTTTGGTTCAGTGGAAAGAGGAGGAGGATTTAGAACACGGTGTCATGGGTTTGAATCCCAGCCTGGGATGTAAGTGTAGGTCTTCCTTGCTATGTGCAAAAGAGACTCTGTAGGTGTTAGTCTACCTTACCTGTGGGTGAGAGTGACAGTGAACTGTTCCACCTTGACATGGGGTCGAGGTGGACTTGGTGTTCCCAGGCTGGGAGAAAGGCAGTTCTGGCCTTGGCCCAGAAAGTGGGTCGTAACAGTGTGCTCAAATCATCAGCACATGGGGTTGGTGCACTGCAGTCATCTGCTCCAGAGGTCAGTGTGCTCCAGCTATCTCATCCAGAGATCAGCCCTCCTCAGCCATCCCATCCGGAGGCCAGCACGCACAAATTGTTGGGTGCTGGGGTTGGCACTCCTATCATCAGTTTTTTAGCAAAATATTCTAATGTTACTACTCCCAGAGCTGAAGGTTCCCGTGTTGTATCTTGGGTTCAGCACCTCTGTTATTATCATGAACCCTTAACCCTTAAACTCATTACCATGAGTTTAAGGGTTCTGTGTTAAATCCTGTGTTTAAGAGTTCTTTGTTTTCAGCTTCTCAGTTTAAGTTTTTCTTGTTGCTTTCACTGGAGCTTAAAGCGCCCCTGCAGTTATCTGTGGACCCGTACTGCTCTCTAGTCTGGTGGTCCAGGGACTCTGGGAGACCACCCAAATGGTTATGTTTTGAGATCTGGAGGCCCATGAAGTGGATTAGGCCCCACAAACTGCTTTATTCTCTGGTCCGGTGGTCTAGGGACTCTGGTAGACCACCCAATGCATTCTGTGCTCTGGTCTGGGGCCCCATGGACTTTGAAAGGCCCCCTGACCTGCCTTGCTCTCCGGTCCGTTAGCTCTGGGACTCTGGAAGACCACCTGACCTGTTCTGTGTTGGACTTTGCTTGGGGACGGAGTTTGCTTTGGCCCGTCTGGCCTTTTCCCTGCCACCCACCCTGTGAGGGTTTTTAGGTTGTAGTGCTCTGGACAGGACTGCAGCCCCTGTCCATGCATTGTGTTCCCTTTTTTGTTTTTTGATTTGATTTTGTATACTTTATTGATCCCCAGAGGGGAAATTGAGGGCATCCACCTGGATGGATGAAGCAGCCACGGTACGGCGCTATCCCTTAACCATTCACACCTAGGGCCACTTTAGAGTCTCCAATTAACCTAACCTGCATGTCTTTGTTCTGTGGGAGGAAACCGGAGAAATCCCAGAGTAAACCCACGCAGATACAAGGAGAACATGCAAACTCCACACAGATAGTAGTAGTAGTAGATCACTGTTAGTCAGGGACTGGGATCGAACCAGGGATCCCATGGCCAAGGGTAAGTTGCTGTGCTGCCGCAGTGCTAACCACTGTGCCACTTTGAGTCATTTGTCATTTTTTGTGTGTATCCCCTCTGTGTTAGTCCGAGTCACCCATCCTGTACCTGTTCTGTATTGTCTCAGTTGCTCCCCTGTCTGTATACTCTGTGCGTTTTCAGTCTGTGTCCTTTGCAGCATTCTTATGTTAACCTCACCATCATCTGCACCATGCAGTGTGATTTATTGCTGTTATTCTCTCCATGCTGTCTGGATTGTTATTTCATAAAATTTCTGCCCACGTGCAGTGTTTATTTTCTGTTTGCAGAATAAAATGGTTTACCAGATTCGCCTAGCAATTGGGTTCTCTCCTTCACCCCAAAGGTGCAGTTCTGACAAGAAAAATCAGATATGACATTTTATCCTGCAGCAGCTTTGAATGTTTTTCCTTATATGTTAAGATAAGATAAGACAAGACAAGATAAGACTTTATTAGTCCCTCAATGGGGAAATTCCAGGATTGCAACAGCACAGGGATAGCAACACTCAGAGCAACAATCAGAAGACGAGAAAAAACAAGAGCGGTGAATATACATATGTACATATAAATATATAAATATATAAACACACAGTGCGGAGCATTGTAGCTAGATGGAATGAACAGCATAACTGTCTACTTAGTTATCCTACATGGTATGATTATGTACCCATACATATTGTCACCCTCCATAGCGACCGGTATTTTCCTAGTTGTATACCGGAGGGGACCATTGTGTCAGTCTATTGCGCCTTTTGCATTCAATACTATTAGGTTGTCACGTTTTTTTGCTATCACTGCGAGAAGCCCTGCTTAGGTTATACAGTCTGACAGCCGTAGGTAGGAAGGACTTGCGGAACCTCTCTGTTGCACACCTAGGATGATGTAGTCTGCTGCTAAATGAGCTCCTCAGTGCATTCAGTATGTCCTGCATAGGGTGGAACTCGGACTCCAGCAGAGATAGCAGTTTAGCCACCATCCTTCTCTCTCCTATCTCCTCCACTGGGTCAAGGCGTTGCCCAGGACAGAGCTAGCTTTCTTGATCAGTTTGTTCAGTCTCTTCCTATCGGCTGCTGTAACGCAACTGCCCCAGCAGACCACTCCAAAAGTGATGGCTGATGCCACCACCGTGTCATAGAATGTCTTCAGCAGCGCCCCTTGTACACCAAAAGACCTGAGTCTCCTCAGTAGGAACAGCCTGCACTGTCCCTTCTTGTAGAGTGCGTCAGTATTGTGTGACCGGTCTAGTTTATTGTTCAGATGAACACCCAGGTACTTGTAGGATGTCACCATCTCGATGTCTGTTCCCTGTATGTTTACTGGTGCTGTGAGGGGTTGTCCTTGCCTGCGGCAGTCCACCACCAGCTCCTTAGTTTTCCTCGCATTGATCTGGAGGCAGTTCCGATGGCACCAGTCCACGAAGTCCTGGATAAGTCCTCTGTACCCAGCTTCATCTCCGTTGGAGATGAGGCCAACGATCGCAGAGTCGTCACAGAACTTCTGTAGATGGCAGTGTATTGTGTTGTGTGAGAAGTCCGCAGTATAAAGGGTGAACAGGAAGGGAGCCAAAACCGTTCCCTGGGGGGCCCCCGTGCTACCAATGATCGTGTCGGACATACAGTCCCGTTTCTCACAAACTGTGGCCGGTTAGTGAGGTAGTCCAGGATCCATGATGACAGGTGCTGTCCACCCCTGCGCACAGCAGCTTGTCCTTCTGGATCATCGGTTGGATGGTGTTGAAAGCACTGGAGAAGTCAAAGAACATGATCCTCATCACATTCCTGGGCTTCTCCAGGTGGGACAGAGAACGGTGAAGGAGGAAGATCACCGCATCCTCCACCCCAATGCCATGCTGGTAGGCGAACTGGAGTGGATCCATCACTGGTCCCATCAGGTGGCGGAGGTAAGCAAGGAGCAGTCTCTCCAGGGTTTTCATCATGTGGGACGTCAAGGCCACTGGTCTGTAGCTGTTCAGATCTTTGGGGTGGGAAGTCTTTGGTACAGGTACCACACAAGATGTTTTCCACAACTGTGGTACCCTCCCCAGCTTCAGGCTCAGGTTGAAGATGTGCTCCACAATCCCACACAGCTGGTCTGCACAGGACTTGAGGAGCTTTGCGCTGATGCCGTCCGGTCCCGACGCCTTCCTCGCCTTGATCTTCCTCAGCTCCGTCCTCACCTGGGTCTTAGTGAGGGTCATGTTGGGGGGCTGTGTGTTGGGAGTGGGGGGTGTTGGTGGAGTGGGGTGTGGGCAGCAGGACTCGATGTCTTTAGAGGCAGCAGTGGTTGTTGTGCAGTCGGGGGGGAGGGCGATTTGTCAAATCTATTAAAAAACAGGTTCAGATTGTTCGCCCACTCCCTGCCCCCCGTGGCCTGGGGGGAGGTATTCTGGAGCCCAGTGATGGTTTTAAGGTTTCTCCAGACCCCACCGATGTCACTCTGTTGCAGCTTGTCCTCCATCTTCTTCCTGAAGCTGTCCTTGCCTTCTCTGATCTTCCTCCTCAGCTCCCTCTGTACGGACTTCAGCATCTCCCTGTTCCCCGACCTGAAGATCCTCGTCTTCTCTCTCAGAAGTGTTTTTATCTCAGGGTTGATCCAGGGTTTGTTGTTCGAGCAACACCGTATGGTCTTGGTGGGTAGGGTGTTGTCCACACAGAAGCTGATGTAGTCCGTGATGGTGTGAGTGAGGCCATCGATGTCCTCACCATGTGGATCGCAGAGCTGCTCCCAGGCAGTGGTTTCAAAACAGTCCTTTAGAGCGTCCATTGCCTCCTCAGACCATAACTTCACTGTGCGCATGACCGGAGGTTGTCTGTGCACTAGGGATTTGTACACCAGCCGGAGATGAACCAAGTTGTGATCCGATCTCCCCGAGTGGGGGGAGTGGAGATGAGGTGTACGCCTCCTTAGTGTTTGCGTAGAATAAGTCCAGTGTTTTATTGTCTCTAGTGTGGCATGTGAAATACTGGGTGAACGTGGGTAGAATGGGAGACAGTGAAACATGGTTGAAATCGCCTGAGATGAGGAGAAGAGCATCTGGGTGTTCTGTCTGCAGCCTGCCAGTTACTGAGTGGATGACATCACGCGCTGTCCCAGCGTTCGCCATCGGATTTGCATAAATAACAATGCAGATCACGTGTGAGTATTCCCTCTCGAGATATGTAGGCCGCATGCTAACAGCTAGCAACTCCATGTCTTTGTTGCAGTGTTGTTGTTTAACCGTGATATGTCTCGGTCTGCACCAGTTGTTATTAACATACATCATCACTCCACCGCCCCTTGCCTTCCCACTGTCTGATGTTTGGTCTGCCCGTATTGCGTGGAAACCCTCCAGTTCAATGTTAGCATCTGCTGCTAGTTCAGTTAGCCACGTCTCCATGAATAGCATAAGGCAGCACTCCCGGTATATGCTCTCGTAGCGGGAGATAGTCCCTAGCTCATCTGTTTTTCCTAGTATCAATCGTACATTCCCCATAACAACAGATGGGAAGGTGGGTCTGTACCTTATATTCCTTGCCCGCCGTCTTGCCCCAGCTCGACAACCACGCCGTTTCCGTCTTATCTCTCCCGGTATGTCGAGTTTTTTCGTTAGCATCGTGGGCCGGTTAAGTGCTAACAGCTGGTCTCTATTTTTCTGCCTCCTGCATGAAACAGTGGCGCCATCCACTAGCTCAGGAGACATTTGGGCAATCTACGTGTTTGGATGGAATATAGGTGACACTGGATCAGAAAGATTGGCAAGAGAGCCAGATAGCAAATAGAAAAGGCAGAAATTGATCCGCTGTTGCAAAAGGCAGCCTACTCGTGTGGCGCCGGAAGATCTGGGGGGGGGGGGGGGGGGGGGGTTGACTTGATTTTGGGTTTTTAAGAAAAGTGTGCTAACATTAACAAAATCTGTGTGTAATGACAGAAAAGTCAATAAAGCTTTTTGTTACCATGAATACTAGTGTTTGTGAATACTTGTGTTTTAAATTCTATAAATACACTACCGTTCAAAAGTTTGGGGTCACCCAGACAATTATTTTGTGTTTTCCATGAAAAGTCACACTTATTTACCACCATGAGTTGTAAAATGAATAGAAAATATAGTCAAGACATTGACAAGGTTAGAAATAATGATTTGTATTTGAAATAATAATTTTTTCCTTCAAACTTTGCTTTCGTCAAAGAATCCTCCATTTGCAGCAATTACAGCATTGCAGACCTAATATGATTGCACAAGGGTTTTCTAATCATCCATTAGCCTTCTGACGCAATGAGCAAACACATTGTACCATTAGAACACTGGGGTGATAGTTGCTGGAAATGGGCCTCTATACACCTATGTAGATATTGCACCAAAAACCAGACATTTGCAGCTAGAATAGTCATTTACCACATTAGCAATGTATAGAGTGTATTTCTGATTAGTTTAAAGTTATCTTCATTGAAAAAAAGTGCTTTTCTTTCAAAAATAAGGAAATTTCTAAGTGACCCCAAACTTTTGAACGGTAGTGTATATATTGTGAGTAGAATTGTGAGTAGAATCCACAAAAGCTAAAAGATCCTTAAGGCTCCCAGTTTGGATTCAAACATTTTATCTGCCATCAAATGACTTGATTTGGTTCTTCAAAGCTGAATTGTGAAAATTATAATATAACATGTTCTGTCCAAAAAAGGCCAAGCTCCAAGCTCCATGCTGAAGTCCTACTGGAGGACTTCAATGTGCACGTGGGCAATGACAGTGAAACCTGGAGGGGGGTGATTGGGAGGAACGGCCTGCCCGATCTGAACCCGAGTGATGTTCAGTTATTGGACTTCTGTGCTAACCACAGTTTGTCCATAATGAACACCATGTTCAAGCATAAGGGTGTCCATATGTGCACTTGGCACCAGGATCCAGGATTAGCACCTGGCACCAGGATTAGCAGTTTTACTTTCCATCGGTAATCCTTTTGTCTATTATGCTGTGTGTGTTCCTGTCATTTTGGTTGTCTACTGTCATGCCGCTGTTGCACTGCAATTTCCAATTTGGGATCAATAAAGTACATCTATCTATCTAGCTAGCTATAGAGATCAATATGAGTGGAGTAAAAAGGATTGTTTACACATGCTGTTTGCGCTGAACTGGCTACCCGGAGCAAAGCCCCTGATCCCAGTTGGGCAGAAGAGGAGACGCTGGAGGAAAGGTTAGAATGAGGAAGAGAAAATTTAAACCAACCATATCAGTGTTATTCACGGGGAACGTGAGGTCTCTGGGAAATAAGACAGACAAGCTCACAGTATTATGAATTTAGTTACTGTTCATATACTGTTGATATTGGAGCTCTTATTTGTGTGGTACGGGGTAGTGGCTACGGCTTCTGGTTCCGCCAACCCCAGTGGTATAAGAGGGGCTGCAGATAGGGAGGCGGTCTCGCCAGCGGCTGCATGCACGGTTGGGTGCGCAGAGTTCACCTTTATAATAAACAAGTGTTCACCTCCACTCCTGGCGTGGTTGTTGTCTTCAAGTTAAAACATAACATTTGGCGACAAGAAGTAAACACATGGAGGCGTGTGGAACACCTATTTGGCCATTCCTGGAGCTCCTGTGGGAACCGCCTGTACCGTGACCTCAGAGGTACAAGGCTTTTCAGACATACATGGTGGCGTTTGGCCTGGAACAAATGGAGAAGCTGAGGGCTCACGCATTGTTAGTACACAACCTGGGAATGGAGGGACAGAGAATTTTGGGCATGCTTGGAGACACAAACAATTATGAACAAGTGGTCGAGTTGATGACCCGACATTTTAGGGCGACGGACAACGTCATCGTCACATGGATTAAGCTCAGACAGCGTCACCAACAGGTAGGCGAACCGATCCATCAGTTCATGTTGGACTTAACCCTCTGAGTGTGTGAATTTGTGTGCCCCTAGTGGCAGAGCACGGCGCTGCGCCTGTCATCTCACTCTGACATGATCGGCGCCATTCAGGATTTGTACTGGTTTTTACTGATCTGCCAGTTTCAGAAGGTGGCAGACATCCGTTAGAGGACAGACACAGCGGCAGTGACAAATCTAGTCTGAAAGGTGAAGAGAAGCGTGGAGGAAGCGGATTTCACAACTGGGGCACTGTCAAGGATGAACTGAATGAGCTTTCCTTTTCCTGTTTTTAGCATTTTAGCCCAGAAAACTAATATGGCCGCGATCGGTCATCGTCACGTCACATAGTCGGCTTTGTCCGCAGAAAATAGCCGCGAGATACAAGCAAAATTTATGTGGGAAAATCATAAGACTTTGTAGATGTGGTAGAGAGTGTAAATGGCCTACAGAACGCAAAATAACAACCACAATGGGTGAAAACGCAGCGACCACGGCAGTGAGGGAATCCACTTAGAAGTTGGTAAGGGGCGCGGGCTGGTCTCCGGCCCGGGGGGTGGGGTCGCTGGCCTCCTGGTGCCTGGGGCCCGGGGGCGGACATTGGCCCCACTGGGGGCATAGGGGTCAGGCAGGTCTGGGGGTGTGGGCTCGCCACGCCAGCTGCCAAGTGAGCTGGCCTCCCTCAATCATCCATCCGGGGGTGGATGTCGGGCTTTCCTGGGGCTTGCTGACCTCGGATCGTTTGTGCCCTGTGGGGGTTGGTGGCGCTGCCTAGCCTGCTTGGGGTTCCCGGGGGGAGAGCTGCTGCGACCGGCCCTCCGCTTCATGTGTTTCCTGACAAACCCCTTACATGCACACACTCATTTTGGTGCTGCTCTGCTGCGACCCGGGCTACTTTGTGCTTCTACTGTGTGTGTATGTTTGTAGTACTTAGTTTGTAGTACTTAGTTTTTAGTGCTCAGTCTGAAGTATCATAATTATGTTTTTGCTAAAGGGACTGCTTGTGATCTGGTTGCTCGGGATAATATGCCTCTGTACCCAAGTGGATCAGGACATTAGGCTGACCACGCTCCTGAGCTATACTCGAGCCCAGCTCCTGCTTCTTCGTTCCAGCCACGTCTCAGCACCCCTCCTGCCTAGGGAGCTCTTACGAAATCCGACAGGAGGACGTAAAAGCCGGTCGCAGAAGAGAGGGAAACGTGGCGGACAACGACAGAGACTGCGGAGGACAGAGAACAGGCCACCACTGCCATCCATGTTGCTCTGTAATGTCCGCTCACTGAAGAGCAAAATGGAGGAACTCAAAATCAACGCCAGGTTCCTATACGAGTACCGGGAGTCATGCCTGCTCATTTTCACGGAATCGTGGCTTCAGGAGGACGTACCTGACTCGCTCCTATCCGTGGACGGCAGGACAGGGATGCGCTCTCTGGTAAGATCAAAGGGGGAGGTATTAAGATAAGATAAGATAAGATAAGCCTTTATTAGTCCCACAACGGGGAAATTCCAGGATTGCAACAGCACAGGGATAGCAACACTCAGAGCAACAATCAGAAGGCAAGAAAAAAAAAACAAGCAAGCAAGAGCAGCTAATATACATATGTACATATTACTATAAAATATATATATACACACACACACACAGACACACAGTGCAGAGCATTGTAGCTGGATGGAATAAATATATGAATATATGAACACAGTGCAGAGCATTGTAGCTAGATGGAATAAATATGTAAATAAATAAACACCCACAGTACGGAGCATTGCAGCTAGGTGGAATAAATATGCAAGTATATAAACACACACAGTGCGGAGCAATGTAGCTAGATGGAATAATATGTAGATATATAAAAACACAGTGCGGAGCATTGTAGCTAGATGGAATAAATACATAGATATATTATATATATATATATATTATATATAATATATATAATAATAATTATATATAATATATATATTAATATTAATATTAATATAATATTAATATTAATATTAATATATAATAATTATATATAATATATATATATTATATATTTGTGTGTACGTTAAACACAAATGGTGCTCACAGTTCACTACGAGAGAATTGGTTTGTACCCTGAACATAGAACTGCTGTGCTTAAGCCTGAGACCCTTTTATCTCCCCCGTGAATTTGGAAACATTTTGTTATGCACCGCTTATATCCCGCCCAGGGGGAACGCTTTCAATGCGGCAAATGCTATCGTGGACTGTGTACACAGACAGCTGGAACACACTCCTGAAGCACCTTGTTTGATTTTAGGGGATTTTAATCACTGCAAACTGGATGCGGCCCTGCCTGGCTTCAGCCAATATGTGAACTGCAGTACAAGGGTGAAAAATATTTTGGACAAATGCTATGGGAACGTCAAAAATGCCTATATAGCAAGAGTTAAGCCCCCCTTGGGGTCCTCAGACCATAATGCTGTTCATCTGATTCCTACTTTCAAGTCTTTGCTTAAAAGCAGCAAATCACAGACAAAGACAATCTTCACATGGGACAATGAAGGCATAGAAACTTTGAGAGGTTGTTTTTCTTATACCAACTGGGGACTCTTCCATAACTTGGAGTTGGAGGAGGCCACAGATACCATAACTGAGTACTTAAAATTCTGTAAAGAAAATGTTTTACCTCAGAAAATAATCACTATGTACTCCAATAATAAGTCTTATATTTCCAAGGAATTAAAATGGTGCATAGTACAGAAAAATATTGCTTTTAACAATGGGGACACGTTAAGTGTGAAAAATATACAGAAAGAAATTAATTATAAACTAAGAACAGCTAGAGATGAGACGAGGAAGAAATTTGAATCTGAATGTCTAGGAAAAAGTTCTAGGAAATTGTGGGACACAGTTAAAGTTATGACAAAGATGACTCCATCCAAAAGCTGCATTAATGTAATGAATGAGCAAGAAAAGCCAAACGAGTTGAATAATTTCGTTTGCAGATTTGAGACTAGAAATTTTTCTCATGAACAAAAAGCTGCTCTGGATGCTATACCAGTTTTAGGCTCTGCAAAAATTGAATCGGTGAATTCAAAAGGGGCCCAAGTCCAAGAAATATGTTTTTGCAGGAAATCAAATAAATTGCATATCTCAAAGGTAGTCTATGCCAGATGGTTCATACTTTACTCAGATATAGTACAAGGCCATAGCTTAGAAATGCTGTAATATGAAGCATTTCACTTTTTTAATTTCAGAGGATTGGCAAACTAAATTCCCTGGACTTGGGCCCTTCTTGAATTAAACAATAAGAACATATGAAAAGAAGCGCATAACATCTATTTCTCACATGTTGAAAACGTTTTTTTTTAAATTATGCCATGTTTTGAACACCTTTTATGATCACTTTATATTCAAACTATTGTTTTGATAACTGCCAGCAAATGAGATTTTCATCTAAAAGTGGGCAGATTAACATAGAGGTCCATCTACTGGTAACTAATCGTCAAAGTCAGACTCATCTTCACGCCTAGCATCACAAACTGTTAAATTACTGAGGAACTGCTGAGCCTCTGGTGAAAGATATTTCACCAATTTCTGAACATCTTGGATGACTGGTGCTGCCACCTATGACTTTAAGTTTAATCCATGCAGGAAGGGCCCAAGTCCTGGACTTGGGTCTCTCTTGCACTCAATGCATAAACAATGCTGTGAATAGTCAATGCATTAAAGTTGACTTGGGACGTTTTTTGCACATAATCAGATAGCTCGTCTCTTAAAGTTCATTAAACATGTAATATCTGGGTTTTGAAAAAGTGTGGACTTGGGCCCTTTTGGAATTCACCGATTCAATTATAGTTGACCAGCATGTTGTGGAAAGATTTTTCTCACATATGTGCCCCAAGAAGGCATCTGGACCAGACGGAATCTCTGGGCGCTTACTGAAGTCATGTAGTGAGGAGCTAGTAGAAACCTGGAGTCCCATCTACCAGAAGTCTTTAGATACATGTTCTGTCCCAGTAATTTGGAAAAGCTCTATTATAATGCCTGTACCAAAAAAAAAGCAAGCTGCAAAGAGAATAATGACTATTGTCCTGTTGCACTGACCTCACTGGTAATGAAGTGCCTCGAGAAGATTGTCATTGACATTCTGAAAACTGATTTTGGAAGACTTTTGGATCCTCTGCAGTTTGCTTATAAAAATAATAGAAGTCCAGAGGATGTCATTTTAACCTCAACTCATTCTGTGTTTAAACATTTGGAGGAGAAAACCTCATATGCATATCTTTTATTGGTTGATTTTAGTTCAGCTTTTAACACACGGCAGCCACACCTTTTAATTAAGAGATTAAATGATTTTAAAGTGCATCCTGTCATTATTAAATGGTACCACTCATTTTTAACTTATCGTAAACAGCAAGTTAGTGTAAATGGAACTTTATCTAAATTTGGAACCCTCAGCACAGGAGCTCCCCAAGACTGTGTTAGTTCACCATTTTTGTTCACCTTGTACACTGATGAGTGCAGAAGTGTCTATCCAGGCAATCAAATTATTAAATTTTCTGATGACACTGCTATTTTATCACTACTTCAAAAGACTCATGATCTGTCAAGCTATTTTATAGAAATTCAGAGGTTTGTCACTTGGTGTGATGACAGTCATCTCATTTTGAATACTGATAAAACAAAGGAGATGGTGTTTGACCCTCGGGGAGTTGGTGACCACAGGCCTGTGGTCATCCACAACCACACTATAACACAGGTTAGTTCCTATAAATATTTGGGAGTATTTATTGACAATTCATTAACCTGGAGCACACATATTGATTACCTCTGCAGTAGACTACAACAGCTGCTGCATTTCTTGCGTAGATTAAGAATACATGGCATTGATAAAAGGATTATGTTAATATTTTACCAGGCTGTGTTGGAGAGCTGTATTAGATACAGCATTACAGCTTGGTTTGGCAACCTGTCTGTGAAACTAAAGAACAGAGTGTTGCGTTTAATTCATACAGCATGGAAAATTATTGGAGTTAAAGAGTATTTACCCATGCAGATCTTAGAATCAGAATCAGAATCAGAATCAGAAAAAGATTTATTGCCAAGTACATTAACAGATCACTGATAACATACGAGAGAATTTGACTTGACACAGAAAATGAACCTGCATTTCCAGTGACACGGCTGCATCGGGGACGCGCCTGCCAATAGGATGGTACAGATAAGAAATCATACAATAGGAAGGAGCAAAAAAATCATTGAATTCAGAATATTGACCATAAGTAATCAATATTATGATTACAAAGACAAAAAAAGCCCACGATGCACATTCAAGACCAGAGTCCACAGGACACAAGGAGAGCAGTGAATGTTATCTTGTTGTCAGTTTCTGGGTCAGTGTGGATGTAGTGTTGAAGCAATGTTGTATCAATATGAGCACAAGGACACTTTGGCAGAAGATGTTTTGTCTGGCTGCAGCAATTGTCCTTGGCAATTGTCCCAAGCAGCTACTGTCCAGAGGCCGTGTGCTCAGTGTTTTGAAAAACAAAGACTGGGGATTATCAGGAGGATTTTGTAAGGGAAATTGAGCCAAATAGACTGAACACAGAGACAGAACTTTATTTTCTTCTGCAGATTCAGTGCTTAATCCTTCATTGCGAGGGCTTTGAGTCCGTCGTGGATAGACTTAAGCGTAGATGTAATCCACCTTCAGTCAGTCAGACAGTTCTCCATTTGTCGCTATCAAAGTCTCCTCCATTTTTCCAATTTGATGGATGCACCTCGCGTGGCCAGCATTTTGATAGGTTGTATCCATCTTCAGCAATTTGCGGTACACCAGGACAATCCCAGTTCCAATCAGAACGATCCCAGTCACCATTATTACGAAGATATACAAATCTTCAATATCTTCGATAGAGAGATTACTCAGGCACAAGATCCTCCAAACACTTGTCACCCGTAAATAGCCCGCTGGAGCCGTCCCTGCAGGGCAAACAGCTTCCCCCGGAGCACTGTTCCTTGTTGAAAAAATAGTGTCAATTGCGTTCAAAGCCCAGCATATCAATTCCATAATTTCTTTTCGATAATCAGCAGTAGACGCAGACAGACAACAGCAAGCTGGGATCCAGTTAGTTAGGGAAGTGGGGAGCTAGAGAGAAAAGAGAGAAGCGTCTACTCTCCTTGAAGAGCGGAAGTGAAGACAGGCAGCCTGTAGACAAGCTCAAAAAATAATCAGTGACATGAGTCATGTACTAAACAACGAATATGTGCGGCTGCCCTCAGGGAGAAGATACAGAGTCCCCAAGTGCAGCTTCAATAGATACAAGAACTCATTTATCCTGACGTCAGTAAAACTTTTAAACTCAGATTAATAGGTCAGGGACACTTATAACTCCTGTTCTTAATGACTGCTGTTATATATTTATTTATGTATGTACTTGTATTATTTATTGGGTTTTATTTCATTTATTATGTACTACATCCATTGTGTATGTGTGGATTGTGTGGTTGCAGCACGGGTGACAAGCCCAAGACAAATTTCCCCTTGAGGGACAATAAAGTTTATCTTATCTTATCTTATCTTATTTTGCATGCGCTCTCATATATATGCACGCAGACGTACACACACAAGTGTCTGTCCTTTAACAGGTGCGGAAACCAGACTTGTGTTGAGACTTCTTTGGTGTAAGAAGCAATTTGTCTTTTGTTAGTTTTAGTTGTTGTTGTTTTTTGTTTGTTTGTTTTTTTCCTGTTCCCCTCCCTTTTCTTCCCCCCTCCACACACTTCCTTTCCCTCTTCCCCATCCCGTCAGGTCGTCCATGGGTAAAATAATTAAAATAAAGTATTAAAAGTTATTACAGGAGGAGTTTACAACAATATACAATACACAGTTAGGTACTGTATAAGCTCCTCTAGGCAAAGTAAATTTGTTTTGGCACCATAAGGCTGACAGATCCCTGTTCTGCTTGCCTAGCTGCCTGACAGCACAAGGGGAAAAAAGAAAAGAAGCTGGTAAGTGAGGAATTTCTGTGGGTTTTTTATATTGTACTGATTTCTTATTCATATACTTTGAAGATAAGATGATGAGGTACCTCTGTACAAAAAATGGTGTCAAAAGGCTGAACCATTCTTTGTGTAAATACATCCAAAGTCCAGTTTTGACTGAGTTATGGAATTTAAAGAGGTGCCGTGACATTATGCAAATTAGATGCATAAATTTATTCCTACCTGAAACTTTGGATCAAATTTTACATCTTTCTATTTGACAGTAAGCCATTATCTCTTACCACTTTCAAGTTATAGCCTTGGAAATCTGAACTATTTTACTGACAAAAAATATTTACCACTCTTGACCACTAGGGGTTATGTCACAATTTGGTGACAGACACACTCAAAAGGTTAAGGCAGGTGGCCGCTGAGTGCCAGTTCGGGCCGTTGGAGGAGGAAATGGTTCGCGACCAGTTGGCGGAACACATCAACTGTGCTGCAGTCTGCTCCAAGCTGTTCTCATTCCCGGGTGAGTTGATGCTGACTAGGGCTGCAGAGTTGGTGCTACAGCTAGAAGCAGCGGACAAGCTAACTCGGGAGCTAAGCAATGGGAGCCTCAAGGACGACGTGAAGGAGGCCAACACTGCACGGATGAGGTCTGCCCCGGGGAAGCCCAGGTGTATGGGTTGTGGGTCCATGAAGCACCGCTATAAGGCCAGAGAGTGTGTGGCAAGAGGGAAGTGCTGCAGAAAATGTGGCCATCTACACCACTTTGTGAGAGTATGCCAGTTAGCAGAACAGCAGAGCCCACGCAGGAATTCAACTCCCCCCGCTCTGACAGTGATACACATGGTGTCCCCGAGTGCCTGTAGGCACACACACTGCACAGTAGTTCTGAATGGAGTTCCGGTACTGATGCAGGTCGACACAGGAGCCGAAAGTTCTGTGCTGAATTGGGCTATGGTTAGAGAATGGTTTTCCTGCTACAGGATTGGAGGTGTCTCAGCGCCCCTTTGTGTTTATGGAGGAGGACGGTTGGCCACGGTGGGTTCACTCACATTGATGGCTCGGTACAAATCGTCGGAGATGGCTGAAATGGAGTTTGTCGTGACAGCCTACGGCTCTAACATCATGGGCTGTAACCTGTTTTATGGCCTTGGATTTTCCATCAAGAGTGGCGCTGGAGAAGACTGGTAGGGTGGACCGACCGGTTCCAAGAGGGATGATGCTGTGTGGGATGAGCAGTTGCTGGGCACTCCAGAAAGTGGACAGGCCGTGTCATGCTCAGGGTAACCGCGGGAGGGCCCCAGTGCCAGTGTCCGAGCTGCCCTGGATGTGGGCACTGAGCGGCATGGGGGAATATCTGCGGCGGTGAGCGATGCCCAAATGATGGTCTCAGGTGTTCCCTGAGTACGGCCGTGGAAGACTGGTGAACATGGGACCACAGGGGCGGGGTCAGCAGCAGATCTACAAGCGGTCGGGGCAGGACCGAGGGGCACTGGAGGAGTGAGTGCCAGGCGGAAACACCGCAGGCCGTGCAAGGTCCTGCTTGGAGTCAGGGACTGGGTTTGGACTTGGGTGGAGGTGACGTCTGAACGGAAATGGAGCCGTACCAGGGTCAGCTGCAGGTGATGGATGTGTGGCACAATGGTTATCTTCTGCTGTCGGATGGCTCGTGGCGCAATCCTAATGAGCTACGGTGTGCCCCAAGGTAAGCAGAAAGGCACGGCTCCAGAAGGTTGGAGCGCTCGGAGGTGTGAAGGAGAAGACGCTTTGGGATTGAAATGAAAAGCTGTGGTCCAGGAAGCGGATTGCCTCCAGATGCGGACTGATGATGATGGGTCTGGGGTGGGGGGTGGGGGTTTACGGGTCATCCTCACCGAGTCATGGATGTGCTCTGGTTGTTAAAATTTTGTTCTGTGTAAATAGTTTTGGGGATTGTTTTAGCATTATATTTTACATAGGAGACACGACAGTTTTTTGTTTTGTTTTTTTACAGGACTTTTTATAGCATAGGTGGCAGAATAACCCACCTCGCCATGTGTGGGGTAGGATGGCAGTCTCCCCGTCTCCCCTAATTTTAGTTGTTTTCTGTGAATGCCATAGACCCCTTTTGTGATTTGTTATGTTTAGCAGATGATTCGGGTTTCAAATTGGGGTGGATTGATTGCATGCGTGTGTTATGGGATTTTTTTTCTACGGGGGGGGGGGGGGTATTATGATTTACTTATTGTTCATATACTGTTGATATTGGAGCTCTTATTTGTGTGGTACGGGGTGGTGGCTCCGGTTTCCGGTTCCACCAGCCTCGGTGGTATAAGAAGGGCTGCAGGTAGGGCGGTGGTCTCTTCTGCCTTACATTTGCCAGCGGCTGCATGCACAGAGTTCAGCTTTATAATAAAGAAGTATTCAGCTTCACTCCTGGCATGGTTATTTGTCTTCAAGTTAGGACATAACACACAGCACTTTTCAGGACACAGAGAGAATACTGGGAGTGCAACATCATGTGTTTTACAGAGACATGGCTTCGCTCACACATTCCTGACAACGCCGCCTTACCCGGCTTCAAGACTATCCGGGCAGACAGGGATGTTATAGGGAGCATGTGGTACTGGGATTTTACACCCTTATTGTGAAGTGCGGTGCACCACCCTATAAATAGCAGAGGGCATCCATTGGGCACGCTTTTTGACAGGTGCCCTCTACCTGGTGGCTGTTCTGTGTCTGTTGTGGTTCAAGCCTTAATAAAGCTGAGTTCACCCATTCACTTGGCCTCATCATTCCAAATGTATTTCTTCAGACATAACATTTGGCGATCGAGAATTGACTAATGGAGGCATGTATGGCACCACTTTGCCCCTTCCTGGAGCTCCCGGGTGAGCCGCCTGTGCCCTGGCCAAGATGGTTTGCGGCCTTTCAAAATTCCATTGTCACGCTCGACTTGGGTGAGCTCGATAAGAGCACTGCGCTCCTTGTACACAATTGAGGGATTAAGGGCCACCGTATCCTGTACACACTCGGGGCTTCGGACTTGTTTGAGGACATTGTCGGGTTGCTAGCAAGCCATTTTCACACCTCGGATAGCGTGACTGCCCGGAGGACTCGGTTCCGGCAGTGACATCAACGTGCAGGTGAGCCTATCCACTAGTTTGTCACTGACTTGAGTCAACTAACTAGCGTGTGTCATTTTGGGCCACTCAAGGAAGAAATGGTACGTGACCAACTGGTAGAGCACATGAACAGTGCTGCTATAAGAGCTAGGCTTCTCACGACGCCAAGTGACTTAACATTAGCCATGGCTGTCGAGCTAACTCTCCAAATGGAGACTGCAGACAAGCTAGCCTCTGTGCTAAATTGGTGCCAGTCACAACGGCAGCTGGAGCCTTCTGCCGTGGCATTACTAGCAGACCAGGATAGCAAGGATAGCTTGGATGATGGCAATGCAGAAGCCAACGCTACCAGCCAAAGTTCTGCCCTGGGAAAACCCCTTTGCATGGGCTGTGGGTCCACGAAACACCAATATAAGACTAAGGACTGCCCGGTTAGAGGGAAGTGTTGCAGCAAGTGTGAACACTTGAACCATTATGTTAGAGTGTGCCGTGTATCTGAACCCGAGAGCCCACGGAAGAAATCACACCACCCACCCCCGACAACTATCCACACGGTGTCCCGGAGTACCAAGGGGTACACGTTCTGCGCAGTGACACTGGACGGCATGGAGTGCCGCTCCTGCTTGACATGGGGGTGGAGGGGTCATTGCTGAATTGGGCCACGGTGAAGAAGTTTTCCCCACTAAAGGATGAGAGGTAACCCAGTGCCACTTTATTGATATGGAGGTTACAGGCTGTGCACAGTTGGGATGTTGGAGTTAACAGTTCGGTTCAAGTGTGTGATGATGGCTGACTTCACGTTTCACGTGACAGCCCGAGGTGACAACATCATAGGTTGTGATTTATTCTGCGGACTTATTCGGCAGCCTCATCCGTCGCCTAGGAGCTGCACAGAAGCCCCCTAGCCAAAGCCGAGCATCCGTCACACCCAACCAAGTTGCATCCCACCTACTGACTATCGCCAAAGCACCCCAAGACAAAGACACCAGAAGAGCAGTTACAACTGAGCTAAAAAAACACCAAAAAATGCCTGTAGAGGAAACGAACCCTGAACCCTTCGAGGCTGCTGAACTGGAGAAAGTCCTACAGGGCCTGAAATGTGGAAAGGCAGCAGGATACGATAACATCTTTCCAGAATTCATGAAAAATCTTGGCCCCCGAGCCCTAACCTGGTTGACACAATTCTACACAAGGATCACACAAACAAACTCGATCCCAAAGAAATGGCGGACAGCAAAGGTCATTGCCATCCCAAAACCTGGCAAAGACCACAAACTACCAGCAAGCTACCGCCCAATCTCCCTACTCAGCGTTCCTTACAAAATCATGGAGCGCCTAATACTGCAACGCATTTCCCCAGAAATAGAAGATATTCTAAGTGTGGATCAAGCAGGTTTCCGCAAGGACCGCAGTACAGGAGAACAAGTACTGGCCCTAACCACCTTCATCGAAAATGGCTTCGAGAGCAGACTGAAGACAGGGGCTGTGTTTCTCGATCTTACAGCCGCCTATGATACGGTCTGGCACAAAGGCCTCCTCCTGAAACTTATAAAGGCGATCCCTGCTTGGGCAACAGCAATTATAAAAACCCTGCTGACAAACCGAAGGTTCAGAGTCCACCTCAGTCAGAACACAAGTGCATGGAGAATGCAGAAAAACGGACTCCCACAAGGCTCAGTTCTAGCTCCAACTCTGTTCAACCTCTACATAAACGTCCTGCCTACTACAAAATCCCGCAAATTCATCTATGCAGACGACATCTGTTTGGCATTCCAAGCACCAGACTTTGAACCACTGGAACGGGTGCTCACGGAAGATCTTGCCAAACTGGACCAGTTCTGCAAAATCTGGCGCCTAAAACCAAGCCCAGCAAAAACCGCCTCCAGTGTATTCCATCTCCACAATGCAAAAGCTGCCAGAGAACTAAACATCCACCTGAGCGGACTCAAGCTTAAGCATGCCCCAAATCCAACTTATCTTGGAGTGACCCTTGATAGGACCTTATCCTTCAAGGAACATCTAAAGGGGACGGCTGCTAAGGTGAAGGTACGAAACAACCTGCTCTGCAAGCTCGCTGGTGCAAAATGGGGGGTGGCAGTCTCCACCCTGCGCACCTCAGCACTAGCCCTTTCATACTCTGTAGCAGAATATTGTGCCCCTGTCTGATCCAGGTCATCCTACACACACCATGTAGACACCCAGCTCAACTCAACCATGAGAACTATAACTGGAACAATCCGCTCAACACCACTCCCCTGGCTCTCTGTACTGTCAAACATAGCCCCTCCACACATCCGGCGAGCAGCATTAACTCAAAGGATGCTCCAAAAAGTTAAAGATTTTCCTCACTTGCCAATCCATGCAGATATCTACACCACACCCACTGCCCGACTTTCATCCAGACAGCCAATTTGGAAAAACCCTCCCCCAGCTGACTTTACCATCCAGACAGCTTGGCAAGAGGAATGGGAGACCAAGGAGGTCCCAAACAAACAGCTGGTGATAAACCCCAACCAACAGGTCCCGGGCACCAACCTCCCAAGGAGACAGTGGTCTACACTCAATCGCATCAGGACTGGACATGGCCCCTGCTTGGCCAGCCTTCACAGATGGGGCAGTAGCCCTAGCCCACTGTGCGCATGTGGAGAGGAGCAAACAATGGAACACATCATAGAGGTTTGCCCGCTCCAAAGACTGGAAGGAGGATTACACACCCTCCATACAGCAAACCAGGAGGCAACTGCTTGGCTTAAGGACTTTGCATTCGCTAAATAAATAAATTCTGCGGACTGGGTTTCACCATCAAAGATGATGCTGGGGAAGAATGGTCTGGTTGCGGCCAGTGGAACCCTCCTGTTCTGGTGGTAGAGGATGACGTTGTGTGGGATGAAGAACTAACGGACACCACAGAGGTCAAGCAGGACTAGCCTCACTCAGGTTTGGTGCAGGAGGGTTGCAGTGCCGGCGCTTGGGAAATGGTGGAGGGGTTAACGAGCGTGGCAGCGAGGCGCCTTCATCGGCGAGTGACGCCAATGTGCTAGCCCCAGATTTCTCCGGACCTTGGCTGCAGAGGGATGGAGGATCTGCAGCTATGATGGGGACAGCTGCAACAGCTTCAAAAGAGGTTGGGACCAGACCAACTGGCACAGGCGAACCGCATGCCAAGCAGCACCATATTCAGCCAAGCAGAGCCCCTCTTATGGTAATAAACTTGGTCTGGGTTCGAGGAGAGGAACATCCACGGCAAATACAGGCCAGACGACAGCCAGCAAAACACCAGGAACACCTTATCGTGGCTAGGCTGGGCGCAGCTTACTTCCAACTGTCTGATGGCTTGGCGAGACATGCCAGTGAGCTGTGGCATGTCCGGGAAGGGGCTTCTGGTGGCGGGGCTGGGTGAGAGCGGCAGTCGGTGGTGATGAGGAGAGTCGTTTTCATCCGAGAGATCAGCCACTATCCCGGGGTTCTGCTGCTTCCAGGGGCTCGTCTGCTGAGGGGCTTCCTTGGTCCCCTCCAAACCAGTTCTACCCTTTTCTACCCAAAGGACGGTGCTGTAAATTTTACTAAATACTTACAGTATAATGTTCATATGTTTATGCATGCAGTAAAATGTTAGTGTAAAATGTGTTTTTTTTTAGCAGTTTAGGAACACGGCAAGGATTTTAGTTTATTTAGTATTTAGTATTTTAGTATTTTAGTTTATTTAGTATCGATTTATTTAGTAAGTGGCAGAATAATCCACCTTGCTGTGTGGGCAGGACGGTAGTCCACCCGTCCTCCCTGTTTTAGGTTCTGTTGTGTGAATGTGTTAGGCCATTTAGGGACATTCGTTTTCGTTTGTTAGTTCGTGATTCAGGTCCCAAATTTGGGAGGGTCTTAACTGAGTGCGTGGTTTGTTGGGGTTTTACACCCTTATTATGAAGTGTGGTGAAGTGGCGGCCACTTCCTGTTCTGCCGCTGCACCACCCTATAAATAGCAGAGGGCATCCACTGGGCACTGTCTTTGACCAGTGCCCTCTGCCTGGTGGCTGTTCTGTGTCCATTCTGGTTCAAGCCTTAATAAAGCTGAGTTTGTCCATTCACCTGGCCTCGTCATTCCAAAGGCATTTCTTCAGACATAACAGAGCAGTAAAAGGAAGGGAGGAGGAATTGCACTTTTTGTGAATGAAAAATGGTGCAATCCCAGACATATTTAAAGGTAAAGGTAAAGCCAACTTTACTGTCATTCAGTCCATACAGCCAATCATGTACAGTAGAAAGAAATTATGTTTCTCTTATCTATAATGTTAATCACATCTAGAATCAGAGGGGTCGCTGCCATGCAAGGCACCACCACAAATTTTCCCTCCTCCGTTCCATCATTGCTGAGCATCAAGCTGGACGGCAGGAAGTTCGACTTTTATATGGTCTTCGGCATGACCCGGCCAGGATTTGAACCCCAGCCTCCTCAGGTGTGGGGCGGATGCTCTACCAATTGAGTCACTACTCCGGTAGCTCAGTTATGTTAAAGAGCGTCTCTGCAGCCCAGATATTGAACTGCTCACTGTAAGTATGCGACCCTATTACATGCTGAAAGAGCTCGTGTCCGCCATTCTGTCTGTTTACATTCATCCATCACCTGATGCAGCAGGGGCCTGTGACATCATCAGCTCCACTGCTGCCACTCTACTGGTGCAGCACCCCGACACATTTATGGCCATCATGGGAGATTTTAACCATGTCTCACTGGACAAAACATGACCAAACTTCCACCAGTTTGACTGTCCCACCACAGAAAATAAAACATTGGATCTACTGTATGCCAATGTCAGAGATCCACACAATGCCACAGCCCCCCCCCCCCCCTTGGCAGATCAGATCACAGCCTGGTTCTGTTAACCCTCAAGTACCTTCCCCCTGTGTAAAGGCAGCCTCCTTACACACAGACTGTGAGGAGGTGGACACAGGAAGCTGCTTCGAGACGACAGACTGGGATGTACTCTGTGGGCCACATGGGTAAGCCATAGTCAATATGACCGACTGCATCACAGAATACATTGGATTCTGTGAAAACAAAACCATGCCAGCCCACACCGTACGCTGTTTCCCCAACAACAACCATGGATAACCAGTGATCTGAAAGCACTTCTTAACACAAAGAAGAGGGCTTTTAGGTCTGGAGACAGGGCGGAACTAAGGAGAATGCAGCATGAACTGAAAGAGATGCTGAGGGTGTGTAAAGACAGTTACAGGAGGAAGCTTGATTAAATCTCCAGCAGAACAATTTGAGGGATGTGTGGACTGGAATGAAACACATTACAGGGTGTAAGGGGAGAGACAGACAGCCGGGAGCCATGAGAGAGCAGATGAGTTGAACCTGTTTTTAAAAGGTTCAATTCACCGTCTGTCACCCCCACAACACAGCCAGACCACCACACACCCCCCCACTCTCCTGTGCAGCACCTCTCCCCCCTCACCCTCTACTGAAGACATCATCACCAATCCCCACATCACTGTGACTACAGGCTAGGTGAGGAAACAGCTGGAGAGACTCCGTCAGCGGAAGGCTGCAGGCCGTGATGGCATGGGATCAGGACCTGGATCCCACCGGTTGGCACCGGTTGCATGGGATCAGGACCTGGATCCCACCGGTTGGCACAGGTCCTCAACCTGTGCCAACCAGCTATCTCTGGTACTGAAACACCTGTACAACATGAACCTGAGTCTGGAGAAAATACCGGTTTTGTGGAAGATTTCCTGCCTGGCTCCTGTCACCAAAAAGTCATCTCCATCTGACTTACAGTACATCCGGAAAGTCTTCACAGTGCTTCACTTTTTCCACCTTTTGTTATGTTAGTCTTATTCCAAAATGGATTACATTCATTTTTTTCCCTCAAAATTCTACACACAATACCCCATAATGACAACTTGAAAATTTTTTTTTTAGATTTTTGCAAATTTATTAAAAATAAAAAAACTAAAATCACATGTACATAAGTATTCACAGCCTTTGCTAAATACTTTATTGATGCACCTTTGGCAGCAATTACAGCCTCAAGTCTTTTTGAATATGATGCCACAAGCTTGGCACACCTATCTTTGGTCAGTTTTGCCCATTCCTCTTTGCAGCACCTCTCAAGCTCCATCAGGTTGGATGGGAAGCATTGGTGCACAGCCATTTTCACATCTCTTGTAGCATCAGCTCCCCTTAAAACCTATAAAACCACTCTTCAGCTTAAAGGAATTGTTTCACCCAAGAAGACCGGTCAGGAATTGTTTACTTCATCTCAGAACCACAGTGGAAACACATTCCATGGAAAAAAGGTACGAGACATAAGGATCCCATCTTGTGCAAGGAACGGATTAGTTTGCCTCATAAATAAACTCAAGCTTCCTCCCATCTGACAGTTTATGCCTTAACAACTCCTTTGACATTTCACAGACATACATAAAACTCTGAACTGCTTGTTACAGTCACTAAGAATAATCCACAGCTCAACACTACCCCCTGGTGGATAACTCTGGAATATGTTCACTTTTGACTCTACAGGTTGGACTGAATTGAATGAAATGACTATCTTGTTCCAAAACGCTCAATTCTCAGATTATTTCCTTTTCAGGACACCCTGGAAAATCAAGTGGGGCACTGACATACCATTCTATCCATCCAACCATCCATCTTCTTCCGCTTAATCCTTTTCAGGTCACGGAAGGGGGGGGGGGTGCTGGAGCCTATCCCAGCATCTTTGGGCAAGAGGCAGGGTACACCCATTCTATGTTGGATAAAGATGGGTTTGAAATATTTCATAAAGCTTTGAGTTAAATGTATGCATGAATGCTTAATGCTTAAATATCTTATTTTAATGCATGTTAATGATATAAGTACAAGCTTATAAATGTGCATGCTCACTGAATTACTCAGGAATCACTGAAGCAGCTCAGACTCTATGCATAAGTACTATATTAATGAATTTTCAGTGTTATTAAGATGTGTTCATCCTGAGGAAAGTTTACTCAAGTCATCTGACTGGCTCCGCCAATCACAAGCCAGTTTCTGCTGGGCCACAGCTCTTTAATTTTTATTGGTCAGTTACAGACAAAGAACTGTCTTCCTATTGGCCCAATGTTCATTCAACCCGCCCACGGTGTAAGACTATTGGTTCCTGGTCATGTCAGTCAAAGCAACCCCACAAAACCTGCTTAGTTTTTAAACAGGGAAACACCCTAGTTCTGTACCGAGTAAGAAGAGAACATTATTGTATTGTCTCATGTGGAGTCTGTGTGTCCTGCTTTTAATGTCTTTTCCTTAAAATGTATGGGAATTACGTTTCCTTTGAGCTCAGCTTTTATGGATTCAAACTTCTGTTCACAGGCGCTTCCTATTTTTATCCTTTTAAAGTTTTTCTAATCCCACCATGCGTGTGTTTTAAAGGGACTGACTGACATATCGCTCTCTCACTGCAAGCCATTTTCGCCAAACCTACAATGTCAGAAGAACTCCAGTCATTTCATGGTTTTAATTTTTATTAATCTTGTCTCTGATCCTGTAATTCTGATCAGACTGAGCTATATTCAATTTAATCGGACCTGAGGGGGAGCCGCTGAATGACATAGACCCTCTCGTGTTGTCTGCCTGGCATACGGCATCAGCAGCCAAAGAAGAATGAATGAATGAATGAATGAATGAATGAATGAATGAACCTTTATTTCGGATAGATTAAAAGTACAGATTAAAAGAAACTGAATAATATAACAAAGGGGGAAAGAAAATCCAACAAGGTCAAATTAAACAATAACTCCCCTGATTATACAGTTCAACATAAGTTATCCGAAATGGGTGATGGCTGAAGCCGCAGCTTATATTGCCCACCCATATTCCATCCAAGAATTCAAAAGAAAAACAAAACAAGAGCGATTAGACTTCCGGTCATGGCGGCTACGTGAGAGGACAGGTCTCACTCTGCTCTGTTCCTAGAGATAAATAATCGGCATATAACTCTCTTATTTGGAACAGAACCTATCCCAGCGTTTGGACAAGGATATGCCGGTGAAGCCTAAGGCTGGGAAATCAGGTGGAGGAAAAATTGAACCGCTGAAACAGTCCAAACTAACGGACTTTCACGTCTGTGGCGCAGCAGAAAAAGTTCCAGATATGGCGGCAGAGGAAGCTAACGGTGGTGCGGTGACTGCTGACGATGGCACAGGTGCAGTGCTCACTGCCATTAGTTCAATGAGAGCAGACTTTTCCGCTAAATTTGATGGGATTATAGCAGCGATAGAGGGAATGAAAAAGGAATTGGGTGATTGTGTGGAATGAATGGCGCAGGTGGAGCTTCGAGTATCCAGTGCTGAGGATGATGTCGCCGGCCTTCAATTAAAGGTGTGCACTTTGGAAAAAAAAAATAAATGTCTGGAAGATAATGTCCTGGACTTGGAGTCCCGGTTGAGATGGAACAACTTGAGGCTGGTGGGTCTACCGGAGAGAACCGAGGGTCAGGACCCATGTTCCTTTTTGGAAAAGTGGATTCCAGAAGCGCTGAACAACGCGGAGCTGCAATCATCAGTCGTTCTAGAAAGCGCACACCGAATTGGCCCACTGAGAGATAAGGGACCACCGAGGGCGCTAATTATGAAGTTCCTCAGCTACAGAGAAAGGATGGAGATCTCCAACGCTGCGTGAGCCAAAGGAGAAATTAAACACCAGGACCAGCAGGTGCGGTTCTACCCAGATTTGGTCACAGGAATCCAACAATTAAGGAAACAGTTTGACCCCGTATGTAAAGAGCTGCGCAACCTTGGGATCCGTCATGGATTGATTCACCCTGCAAGACTGTTGACCACGTATGGGGGCAGAACCCACATCTTCAAGACCCCTGAGGAGGCACAGGAGTTCATCAAGAAGATCCAAGAAGAAACTGGTGGGAGCTAAACATGAACAAAATATAAGGTAGCATATTTAAGCATTTGCACAGGCATCTAATTGATCTGAAGCAAATAGCAAGTTTACAAAATATAGATTGTATTATATATTAAAAAAAAACAAAAAAAAAACTCTATGATGTACAAAGTTGCTAAAAATTTTGGAGTTAAGTTGGAAAACTACAGAAGAGAGTTAATGTTACGTCATTAAAAGCAGTAGAGTTAGGGTGATTGGGAGGATGAAGAAGGAGTGGCTTTGGCTGTTCCTCGTGGGTGTGGAGCGGTCGATGGCTATATCGGGAGACGGAATTTTTCTTTTGATTTTGGGGGGATTACCACAAATGTGGGAAGGGGGAATTTGTTTGTGTGTAGTTTGTAGGATGAATGTTCAACCACTCATGTTTTTGCTTCTCTGTATGAGCATGTTTACACTGCGAGGTAATCCCAAACTCCCTATTGATCATAAACCAAAGCGTTAATCTTAATTTAACTTCATGGAATTGCAGAGGTCTACAAAATTTAAAAAAGAAACTTAAACAAGTTATGAATAAAATAAAAGACATGGGTTCAAAAATTGTGTTTTTACAAGAAACTCATCTAATAGAGGAGGATGTAAAAAGAATTAGGAGTAGATGGCAAGGAAGTGTATTCACCTCATCATTTTCATCCCGAGCCAGGGGAGTTATGACTCTCATATATAAATCAATCCCATTTCAAGTGAAAAATGTAATTGGAGAAAAATTTGGAAGATATTTAATCATTCAAGGATCTTTGCTATTAGAAAATATAAATCTGGTGAACTTATACGGTCCCAATATAGATGATCAAAAGTTCTTTGCTAATTTATTTCTTATCTTATCATCACTTACAGGGCAACATATAATAGCAGGGGATTTTAATTGTACATTGAATCCCGGTATAGATAGATCAACAGGACTGGACTGTACGCACAATGGATGTAGGATGATCATTAATCATTTTATGAAAGAATTGAGACTGCTAGATATATGGAGAGAAATGAAACCACAAGTTAAAGCCTACTCTTGTTATTCTAATACCTACAAGACATTCTCACGTATTGACTATTTTTTGATCTCTACAGAATTAAGGTCCAAGCTTCAAAACTGCTTTTATGATAACATTGTGATCTCTGATCATGCACCCTGCTGTCTAATATATGTAGATAAGAAATTGACAAAGGAACCAGGTAGGTGGCAATTTCAGCATAAATGGCTTCAGGATGAGGAATTTGTTAAGTACATAGAAAAACAGATGAGTTCTTTGATATCAATACTACACAAACAGCATGTATAAAGTGGGAGGCTTTTAAAGCTTTTATTAGGGGGCATATTATTAGTTATACAGGTTCAAAATCTAAGAAGACTCAAGAGGAGAGAGTCCAATTGGAACATAAACTAAAAATTCTTCAAGAAAAAGTGTATGTAGGAAGTGATCCAAAGTTAGAGAAAGAATTTTTGATTTTGATAGCTGAATATGACAAAAAATCAGCGAATAGAGCTGCCTCGAGTCTTCTAAGATTGAAACAATCTTTTTATGAACAAGGTGAAAAATCAGGAAAATTAGGGTTAGGGTTATGGTTATGGTTAGGGTTAGGGTTAGGGTTAGGGTTAGGGTTAGTTTAGGGCACTCGCGCACGCAGTGACCAGCAGCCGGTGGCTTGTCACCAGACTGCAAACCAAGTCTACCTACGGGTACAAATAAGTAACAAAAAAAAAAAAAATCTCTTTAACCTAGTAGTCACCTATGTAGTATATAAAGTTATCTAAGCATTTTTTCTTTACTTCCCTGGGTAACTCCTTTATCTATTGTGTTGTGTGTATTTCTGTTGGTTTGGTTGTCTACCGTGTCATGCTGCTGTTACACTGTAACTTCCCAGTTTGGGATCAATAAAGTATATCTGTCTGTCTGTCTTCATAAATGTGGCCCATACACCACAGTTGTAGAAGTTAAAATATTTTTCCTCAGGACTTCGTCTCTGTCCTCTGATCCAGGAAATACTGACCTACATTTCCCAGAATTCACCTCGTTTTACTGATGTGAACAGTTCTGATGTTTTTGTGTTGGTATTTTTGTAGTTGACTCGCTTTTCAGTCAGACAATATGAGCATGTTTTCATTGAAACATGACATGGTTTATATAATTCATGAACAAAACCAGTCGGTTTCAGAGGAACAACCACTAATTCAATAACATGAGAGACTGACTGTTTTAATGTGGAAAATTTGAAGCTTCTTGAAGATGAGTGAATGTAAATATTTCATCTCTCAATTTAGTTTAACAGCCTTTTAATGTGCAATAAAGACGGTTCTTCTTTTCAGACTCTTTGATGTCTCAGACATTCCTGTAACTGTCTCAGAGCTGCACAGGTTGTTGTCTTTTTATTGAAGCATAAATATTCACATCCTCCAGGGCAGGCAGGACGAGGTCTTCACAAGGCTGTGACATCAGAAACTTTGAGAGGAATCATGAGATCAAATAGAACTGACGTGAAGAGTTTAAATAATTTCACTAATTCAGCATCAGTTTGGTTTTGGTTAATCATGATATTACAGGAGTAAAAATCAATGTCTTCTCTAGCCACAGAAAACCATTTCTGGTCACTTTTGGATTTTCTGATCAAAGGTTTAAAATCTTTGAAAATAGTTTAAAATGTCCTGGATTATTCTACCTGCTAGAGAACAGAGTTTTGTTTGTTTTATGATGATTTCAGAATAGTTCTTGACTGTTGGAGTCATAACTGGATTAAATCAGATTTTCATTTAACCACTTGCACTCTGGTCAATTTCCCTAAAAACACCTAAAAATAATGTACCCAAAGTAAATCAAAAGCTGTTCTTCAACTCTTTGCAGCATCTTCATGGGGTTGGTCTCATTTAAAAGAAAATACTTTGAATTTTTTGACAAAACAGTCATAATCTCTCTAAGTGCTCCTGCCACTGAGTAACAGTCATCTAAACATACTGAACTTGAAGAAAATAAAGTTTGCCTGGGTGTTTTTTTAGATACAAATGCTTGCAAATAACACACAGCTGTCAGATACTGGCTGGAAAATGCAACAGAAATGTAGAACCAAGTGTTATCCAGCTGAGGTCAAAATTTTGTAACAATACCACAAAAAATGAATATATTACACAGCTTTTTTCTCAGGTTGTTCCCAGGCGTTTTTGAACTGTGCCAAATTGTGCCAAATGGCACAGTTTGTAAAAATGTCTATAACTTTTGAATGATTCAACAAAGAAGCTTCATCTTGGGCTCTAATGAAAGGTGACACTCAGGGCTGTGTGTGTCTGGGGGGGGGGGTTGTTTATTCATTCATGAATGAATGAATGAACAAACAAGCCCCCCACACACAAAGAAGCATGCCACATAAAAAATGTGTGGCCTTTTTTTTTTACAAGAAAAAATAACCTACAGTGCAATAAAAATTATGCTAAAATATCTGCAATGTAGAGGATAACAACTCCCCCCCCCCCGCTACAGAGGAGCACGGCGCACAAAAAACAGTCCGTCAACGGTCCGTCATGTGGCGATGACGCACAGTTGTAATTACTGATCAGTCAAAAGTCATTATTATTACTATTTTCAGTGATAAAGAATAATTTAACTTATAACACTTACCTGTCCACAACAGCAGTGTCGTTGGCGAACATCTGTTCCTCATTGTCAGACAAACATGACGCTGGTCCGCTTGTTACGACTCGTGGTTCTGGTCACGCGACCCGGTCAAACCATGATTCTATTATTGCGGTTTTGTGCTTCCATGATTGCGGTTTTGGCGAACGATTTTTCAAAACAAATAAGAACAGTAGTAATAAAAAAAGACTGGCGAATGCTACCGTTACACACAGCAGCTTATACAAAACAGATTTTATGCATGGGACGCACGCTTTCAATCGTCGAACTTCTCTGCTTCAATTGGCTCGTTGTATTCGCAGTCGTTGGTAGGCGGGTCCTTCTTGCTAGGTTTTCAGTCATTGGTTCTTCAAGGTTTCAGAAACCCAATTCAAGGCTCTTATTAGTCGAATGAGAGGTCAATCAAATCTAAACCAATCAAAGCACTCCTTTGGCTTTCTGTTCGCGGCTGTGTCTGTAGTGGAAGAACGGAAATGCAGCTTTTCTTTTTTTCAGTGCGCACTGAGACACAGTGCGCACTAGGACACACAAAGACGCTCTAGGACGCAGAGACATGACCGCCCGCGGTATCCCGGAGTGCAAGAGGTTAAAACGAACAGACTCATGCTTCATCGTTGAACTTCAGCTGACGATCATTTATGAGTTTGTTAATATTCTCTGTCACCTCATCTGTCACTTTAGTCAGAAAACTGGAATGAAAACAAGAGCCAATAATTTTCTTTAGAAGTCCAGCATGTGCAGGTCGTTAGTGCGTTAGCAGCACACATGTAAAGTCTGTCAGAACCAACTAACAGAAACCTCACTTGTAATATTCTCACCAATTTTGGTTCAAAAGGTCTGCATGGAGCAGTAAACAAATGTAACGGTTAAAAATAAATGGTTGACTAATCAGTAACAGTAGAGGTTTTAATATGAAACACAAAACTTCACTCAGAAATGATTTTGTTCTCCTTAACCAGGAACACTAAACCAGAACCACTGGGCCAAGAAGTTTCCATCATGCAGTAACACCAAACAGTCGCCCATCGACATCGAGGAGAACCTGACTCAGGTGAAACTTCAGTACCAGAACCTGAAGTTTGAAGGATGGAAGAATCCCACTGGAGACCAGACCACCATCAGGAACAACGGGAAAACTGGTGAGATGGATCATAAAGAAATCAGGTTTTCTAATGACATCTGGAACTTGAGGGCCCACTGCATGTAAGGCGCTGCCACTGTCCCAGGGTTGTTTTTCTGTTTCTATGAAGAAAACCAGCTTTGAAATTGTAGAAGATAATCAGATATATGAATAAAGTGTTGGACACAGACTGAAACGCAGTCACCATGAAATGTCAAACTGGACATAACTCTCGCATGAAGCTTGTTGCTGAGTATGTCTATTTTTTAGAAACAGGCAAACAAGGAAAACATAATTAAGACAATTAAGTCAATAAAGACAAACCACAGTTCTGTTGCTGTTTTAGGGGTTCTAAGTCCCTCCTAGTCCCTAAAAAAACAGAGTTCTGACATTTACCTAGAAGGAGATCGGTCTGCCCTAAATCTTAGCAATAGAGACTGAAATTAGAAACAATGACATATATGCCCCTTTGGGGTAGAAAAACAGACCCAGGTGCTGAATTGCAGTCATCATGATCATCATAGCAGTCTGTCGTGAGCAACAATGACTGTTTCATTTAGGTCTGATCAGATTCCTCCACACAGCTCTGTCCTTAGCCTTCCGTTGCCAGGAACTCCTGTCTATATCCAACTTCTTCAAGTTTCTTTTTACAGTGTCTTTAAATCTGAGCCTTGGTCTACCCTGATTGCGTTTGCCCTCACATAACTGAGTAGAGTAACTGCCGAGGGAGACGCTGGTGGGCCATCATCTCAACATGTCCGAGCCATCTCAGGTTCATCTGTATTAGCATGTCCTCCATTGATAGAAGACCAGCTCGTTTCAACACTTCTGTGTTGGTTATCTTGTCTTTCCATGAGATGTTCATTGTGGCTCGAAGGTGTCTCATCATGTCAGCGTGGAGTTTCTTCACCTGCACTCTGTAGACAGTCCATGTTTCAGCACCGTACAATACAGTAGCCAGTACTGTTGCTCTGTACACTTTGCATTTCACACGGATAGACACATAAGATAAGATAAGATAAGATAAACCTTTTTAGTCCCACAATGGGGAAATTCCAGGATTGCAACAGCACAGGGACAACAACACTCAGAGCAACAATCAAGAAGACAAGAAAACAAGAGCAGCGAATATACATATGTACACATAAATATATATATATATATATATACACACAGTGCGGAGCATTGTAGCTAGATGGAATAAACAGCATAACTGTCTACTTAGTTATCCTACATAGTATAATGTATATACATGTCGATTGTTCCACAATCTCTCCCTCAAGTTTCCAAACACAGTGCTCGCTCTTCCCATTCTAAGAAAGAGTTCATCCTCCAGCCTAGCATTCTCTGAAACAGTACTCCCTAGATACTTGAAAGTCTTGCACTTGACTAGTGGCTCTGTACCAATGCTGATCTCTTCTGGTAGTGATGTTGATAATTGGAAGTTTGGGGGTTGATGAAGGCACTCTGTTTTCTTAATGTTGATTTGGAGGCTGAATTGGCCAGCTGCTCTTGCAAATTTCTCCACTAAAGATTGCATATCTTCCACACTGTGTGCAACTAGAGCACTGTCGTTGGTAAAGAGCATTTCTCTTACTACCTTTATCGATGACTTACTCTTGGCTTTAAACTGTGCCACATTGAACAAGTCTGCTTCTTTCCTTGTTTGAATGTATACTCCTTCTAAAGTGTCTTTGAAGGCCACCTCAAGCATGGCTGCCAGATATAGCGAGAAGAGTGCAGGCTCCAGCACACATCCTTGTTTCACCCCGTTGCTTACTGAAAAGTCTTTAGACACTGAACCACTCATTGCCACGTTTGCTTGCATACCTGTATGGAGTGCCTCGATCAGGCTGACAAACTTCTCTGTACAGCCATATTTCTTGAGTACCTGCAAAAGTCCTTGTCGCGAAACAGTATCGAAGGCTTTACTGAAGTCTATGAAGACTACATAAAACGGCATGTTCTGTTCCATACACTTTTCTTGAACCTGTTTCAAGCAGAAAATTATCTCCATTGTGCTTCTTCCACTTCTAAAGCCGCACTGGGTTCCCGGTAGTACATTCTGCGAGATGTGTTCATTGAGTCTTCTCAGTAGTACACGTGAGAGAATCTTACCAACAGTGGCTAGCAGTGATATACCTCAGTAATTTCCAGAATCTTTCCTGTCACCTTTCTTGATCAAAGGCACAATACTTCCATCCTTCCACTCTTGAGGTACTTTCTGGGCATCCCATATCTCTTGGATGAGCTTGTGCAGGCAGTTGGTCAGCTGAACACCACCAAATTTTCTCACTTCTGCTTGAATTCCATCCGTTCCTGGAGCTTTACCATCCTGTATTGTCCTGATAGCTGCCATTAGTTCATCAAAATTTGGTGGTTCATCCAGACTTGATACAGCTGGTCGCTGCACCAGAGCTTCTTTAGCCTCTTCAGTGAGATCTCCAGGGTTGTTTCGTAGTTGGTCAAAGTGGTTTGCAAATCTGTCCAGGATCTTGTCTTTCTCCTGCAAAACTATTTCACCATCCATAGCCTTTAGTTGGATCAATCCTCTTGGCTTAGGGCCGTAGATTTCTCTCAAACCTGTGAAGAATGTTTTCATGTCCTTCCTGTCTGCTGCAGTTTGAAGTTCCTCCGCTTTTTCATCCCACCAGTTGGACGTCATCTCTCTACTGTACTTCTGTAGCTCACTCTGAGTCTTTGAGTATCTCATCTTCTTTGACCGTGTGTGACACTGTAGGTTTTCCTGCCTAGCTGTATTCCTCGCTTCTAGTAGTTTCTTCAGGTGTTCATCATGCTCATCAAACCAATCTTGATGTTTCCTCTCAGGAAGACCTAATACATCACTTGCAGTCTGATACACCATATCCTTCAGTGTTGCCCATTTCTCTTCTATGTCATTCTCTGAGTTGTTGCTGTCCCAGTCTTTCAAGTTTCCATCCATTTCCTGCGTAAGTTCTTCCTGCTTCTTTTGGCCTTTCAGTGCACTAGTGTTTAGCTTCCGTGGTGGCTTCGCACCCATCCTGCAGTGCTGTTTTCATTTCTAAATCCTTAATCTAGATCTCAGCATAACATGACCAGTACCACAGTCCGTGCCTCTCATTGCTCTGGTGTCCAATACATCCCTTGTGTCTCTCTGCCTGACTATGATGTAGTCTAATAAGTGCCAGTGCTTGGATCTTGGGTGCATCCATGTCTTCTTGTGTGTGTCCTTGTGCTTAAATAGAGTGTTGGTTATCACAAGGTTGTTCTCTGAACATAGTGCAAGTAGAAGGTCTCCATTAGCATTGCACTTGCCTACTGCATGACTGCCTAGTACTCCATTCCATTTCTCAGTGTCCAAACCAACTCTGGCATTAAAATCTCCAACGAGTATCAGCCTGTTATCAGTCGGTACACGCCTGATAGTCTCACGTAAATCACTGTAGAACTCTTCCTTCACTTCCTCTGTGTTGGTCATTGTTGGGACATATACACTGATGAGTGTGGCATACATCTTCCGTTGTAGTGGGAGTCTCATAAGATAAGATAAGCCTTTATTAGTCCCACAACGGGGAAATTCCAGGATTGCAACAGCACAGGGATAGCATAGTCATTATCCTGTCGTTGATTGGCACCGGTTCCTCATCAAGCATTGCTGCTATCTCCTTTCTAACTGCAAAGCCCAAACCTGCTTCTCTCCTTTCTTGAGTTGTTCTCCCACTCTAAAGCAAGATGTACCCATGGTCTTCCAAGCTGTCATATCCAGGAAATCTTGTTTCACTAAGTGCAGCTATGTCTACATTGTACCTGTTCATTTCCAGGGCCACAAACGCGGTCTGTCTTTCTGGGCGCTGTGATGTTGTTCTGTCCAACAGAGTGCCTCCATTCCATTCTGCTACACACAAGGCTGCTGTTTTCCTCTTCTTTTGGCTTCGTGCTCCTAGCTTACTTTTCGCTGCCTGTTGGATTGTAAACAGGTCAGCGCGGACCTTGTAAGCCTGGATGATGTCCAAGCCGGTATGAGTTGCTTTCTGATTTACCATTTCATTAAACTGCTTGCAAAGTATTTGAGTACTGCTAGCTTTTGCTGGACTAGCAGCACATTCTTGGCAAACTGACTCCAGTATCTGTTGCAGTGACTAACCAGATGATAAGTTTGTTTATCTCTGCTCTTTGTGTAGTGCATGTCACGATGCACCGACTGGCACAGTCCACCCCAGACCTTGCGAGAGATGTGTTTATCTGCCAGGAAGTCCAGTCTCACCCCGTGTAACTGGGAGTGGTCCACCACAGACCTGTGGCAGATATTGTTTTTAGTTCTGCCATGATGCCCTGTTTCACCCTCCACGCCCTCGGAACGGCGGGGATGCCGGTTGAGTCGCCGACGGTCTGACCCATGAGACAGGTAGTACCGGTTTTCATGGTTATCCGGTAGCAAGCAAGCCAATGCTTGACCTGACAAAAAAGGGGGGGGGGATGTAAGTCTCAGTTAAAAGCTGCCCATTTCTGACCAAAAAAAGTGGAATTTTATGGGTAAGAAGCTGCAACTTTAGCAAAAAAAAAAAAAAAGTGTAAATTTCCAACTGCTTACAACCTAAAATGTTGCAAATATAAGATTTGAGTAAAATGCTGCAAATTTAAGCCTTTTTTTTTAAACTGAAAATTCAAGAGTAAGAAAAGTTTAAATTCATGAGGAAAAAGCTGCAAAATTATGAATAATAAAAAGCTGCAAATTTTCAAGTAAGAAGCTGCACATTTCTGAGTAAAATGGCTGTAACCACCTCATGGATCATCACCTTAACGTGGTGGGGGGGTTTGCGTGCCCCAGTGATCCCAGGAGCTATGTTGTCCGGGGCAATTTGCCTCTGATAGAGTCACCCAAGACAAACTGGTCCTGGTTGAAGGGCCAGACTAAGAACGATCCAACAGACTCTCATGATAAATTCTATATCAAGGATTCAGTGTACCGCCCGGTATGGGGTTACCGGGGCTCCACCCTGGAGCCAGGCCTGGGGGAGGAGCTCGATGGCTAGCATCTGGCCGCCAGGTTTCCACCCATGGCACCCGGCCGGGCTCAGCCCGAAGGAGTTACATGGGTCCGCCCTCCAGTGGGCTCACCACCTGCAGGAGGGATCATGGGGATCCGGTGCTACAGTATATGGATTAGGTGGCGGTCAAAGGCGGAGACCTTGGTGGACTGCACGGTGGAGCAGTGGTTAGCACTGTGGCAGCACAGTTTACCCTCGGCCGGGGGATCGCGGGGGTCGTGACATCATGGGTTCGATCCCTGCCCCCGACCAACAGTGATCTGTGTGGAGTTTGCACGTTCTCCCCGTGTTGCGTGGGTTTACTCCGGGATTTCTCCGGTTTCCTCCCACATATCAAAAACATGCAGGTTAGGGATACGGGGCGCTTGCGCACGCAGCGACCGGCAGCTGGTGGCTTGTCACCAGACTGCAAAACAAATCTACCTACGGGTACAAAATAAGTAATAAAAAAAAATACAAAAATAAGGACTGATCCCAAGCTTTCTAAACTGGCTTTTGGTACGTGGAATGTCACCTCTCTGGTGGGGAAGGAGCCTGAGCTGGTGTACAAGGTTGAGCAATACCTGCTAGATATAGTCGGCCTCACCTCAACACACAGCTCCTGCTCAGGAACCAGTCTCCTGGAGAGGGGCCGGAGCTTGGCCTTTTCTGGAGTTGCCCCGGGCGAGAGGCGATTGTCACAACTCACCGTCCCCAGTCATCTGCCTCAGCTGCGCGCACACCTGCGCCTCATCAATCACGGACTATTTAACCCACTCGGCCCAGAACATCGGTCTGGAGCCGTCTGTTAATCAACGCTCTCAATCCCACTGCAGGACCGTTCCTTCCCGGCCTGCAGCATCTTCTACCAGCAAGTGAGCTGTATTTTCACTCACCTGTCTTCCAGTCTCTCCCCTGTGCACAGGTGGATTCCCTGGCGGCGGATTCCTCCCGTCCTTGCCACCTCCTCTTCCTCCTCATCCACTCCTCATCGAGCGCGCAGCAGGGCGCTGTCTCCCAGGCAAGGGTTCCTTTGCCAACACCCGCCACCGTACATCTGCAAGTAAGCAACACTCAGTACATTAACCCCGTATGGTGAAGGTTAACTCATATTCCTGTCTCTGCTCTGTCCATAGTGTTGCCTGGCTGCACGGTGTGTCATTCTGCCCCCAGCGCTCCTCGTTCACCGACAGACCATTCACATTCCGCATACATGCACCCATACATCTCTTGTTGTTGAATAAAGCCTTTGAATCTCACCTGAGCCTGCGTGCATGTTCCCTGGGTCAGTTATTATGTCAGTACGGCTCCAGCAAGGCGGCCCAGCGGACAGCGAGCTCGCACGCCGTCTTTCCACCCTCGAGGCTCGGGTGGACTTGATCACTCATCAACAACAAGTTATTCTCAGTCAATTAACTACAATTACTCACCGGCTGGATCGCCTCGACCCCCAGCAGGCGTTCCCCCCAGCTCATCTTGGTGGGTCAGCTTCCACCGCTCCCTTGGCTATCCAGCCTAGCTCGGGAGCGCAAACCCGGCTCACTCCAATCCCCACACCCGCTCGCTTTAACGGGAGACTCGGTGAAGCGCGGGGGTTCATCCTGCAGTGTGAGTCGGTGTTTCAGCACGTTCCCGGGGACTTTCCCTCAGACCACAGCTAGATTGGGTATGTGGCTAACCTCTTGGAGGGGCGAGCATTAGCTTGGGCTTACGCCGTCATGGCGAAGCCCGGCTACGCGAACCTTTCCTACGCCCAATTCGTGCGAGATTTCTTTGAGGTTTTTGACCACTCAGATCGTGACAGCGTTCTGGCCGATCGGCTCCTTAACCTTTGCCAGGGTAGCCGGTCGGCGGCCGATTACGCTGTTGACTTCTGGGTGGCAGTGGAAGAGGTTGGCTGGGGCGAGGCAGCATCTTCCTCCGCAGCCTCAGTTCTAGTCTGCGGGATGAGTTGGCTTGCCGGGATCTTCTGGGACAGTTATCTGAATTAATCTCCCTAACTATCAGTTTAGATAACAGGCTGCGAGAGCGGGCCGCCGAGCGGAAGTCCTACAACCGCTCGCGCGGAACCCCCGCCCGCGCCTCTCAGTCTCGCCCCCTGGTGTTACCCGCTCTGGAGTCCGCCGATGAGCCTGAGGCGATGTTGGTCGGGAGAACCAAGCTCCCCCTAGCGGAGAAACAGCGCCGCCGGGAGCTGGGCCTCTGCATGTATTACGGGGGCGACCAGCACTCCGTGGAGCATTGTCCGATCAAGCCAAACAGGGGGGTCCGCGAGTCACTGTAGGGGGCCTTACGGACGCCAGCCAGCCAAATCCCCTCTCAAATTGTTCACTGCCCATTAGGTTCTGTCACAATTCCACCGGGCACCTCACTCACGCACTGGTGACCTCGGGGGCAGAACAAAACTTTATTTCCAAGAGCCTGGCAACCCGCTTGGGCATCCCTTGTCAAGCATTACCAGCTCCCCTCAGCCTCGTCACTCTCTCTCGTTCTCCCCTGGAAGTAATGATGCATCGCACCAAGCCGGTGTCAGTCATTGTCTCTGGCAACCATCGAGAGGACTTCAGCCTGTTCGTCCTGTCCACCTCGGGTTCCCCCGTCATCTTGAGCTACCCGTGGCTGCGCCTCCACAACCCCGTGCTCGATTGGCAGTCCGGCAGCGTCCTCTCGTGGAGCTCGTTTTGCATGGGCACCTGCCTCCAGTCTGCGGCTTGTGCCCCATCCTCTCCTCTTCCTGCTCCTGACTCATCTCCCCCGGACCTCACCCATGTGCCTCCGGAGTTCCACGATCTGGTGCTCGTCTTTAGCAAGTCCAAGGCGATGTCTCTTCCCCCCCACCACCCATATGACTGCGCCATAAACCTCCACCCGGGGGCACCGTTACCATCCGGTCGCCTCTACAGCCTGTCTGCCCCGGAGCGGGAGGCCATGGACACATACATCAAGGAGTCGCTCAGCGCCGGCATCATCCGCCCCTCCTCGTCTCCACTCAGAGCTGGGTTTTTCTTCGTCTCCAAAAAGGATGGATCCCTGCGGCCGTGCATCGACTTCCGGGCCCTGAACGACATCACGGTGAAGGACAGATACACCCTTCCGCTCATGGACTCTGCCTTCCACTCCCTTCAGGGGGCCACCTGGTTCACCAAGCTGGACCTCCGCAGCGCATACCATCTCGTTCGGATCCGGGAGGGCAATGAGTGGAAGACGGCATTTCGGATGCCCAGCGGCCACTTTGAATACTTGGTCATGCCGTTTGGCTCACCAATGCTCCTGCCGTCTTCCAACAGCTCATCAACGACGTCCTGCGAGACTTCCTGGGGGTCTTCATATTCATATACTTAGATGACATCCTGATCTTCTCCAGGTCTCGGGAGGAGCACCAAGCCCACATGAGGCAGGTTCTGCAGCGGCTTTTGGAAAACAGACTGTATGTAAAGGCAGAGAAATGCGAGTTCTTCGGCAAGACGACCTCTTTCCTGGGTTTTATCATCTCCCACGATCAGATCCTCCCCGACCTCGCCAAGGTCAAAGCGGTGGTCGAGTGGCCCACCCCTTCTTCCAGGAAACAGGTGCAACAGTTCATTGGTTTTGCTAATTTTTACCACCGTTTTGTGCCTAACTACAGCTCCATCGTCACCCCCCTTACCTGCCTCACCTCTCCCAAGGTGCCCTTCCAGTGGACCGAGGAGGCAGCAGCAGCGTTTGAGATCTTGAAGACAGAGTTCTCCTCCTCCCGGGTCCTGACCCAGGTTGACCCTGCGCTGCAGTGCTTGGTTGGTTTGCCCCCCCCCCCTCCGTGTTTGCCCCACGTTTCACGTTTCCAAGGTCAAACCCGTGATCTCTGACCCACTCTGTCCTCCTCCTTGGCACCTCCCCCTCCCGTGATGATCGACGGCCACCCGGCATGGGGGGGTCGCATCCATCCTGGACTCCTGGCGCCGAGGCCGTGGGCTGCAGTACCTGGTGGATTGGGGGGGTATGGCCCGGAGTGGAGGTCCTGGGTGCGCTCTTCCTTTGTGCTGGATAAGGATCTTATCACGGAGTTCCACCGGGCGAACCCGGATAAACCAGCGCCAGGAGGCGCTGCTCGGGGGGGGGGGGGGGAGTACTGTCACAACTCGCCGTCCCCAGTCATCTGCCACAGCTGCGCGTACACCTGCGCCTCGTCAATCACAGACTATTTAACCCACTCGGCCCAGAACATCGGTCTGGAGCCGTCTGTTAATCAATGCTCTCAATCCCACTGCAGGATCATTCCTTCCCGACCTGCAGCATCTCCTACCAGCAAGTAAGCTGTATTTTCACTCACCTGTCTTCCAGTCTCTCCCCTGTGCACAGGTGGATTCCCTGGCGGCGGATTCCTCCCGTCCTCGCCACCTCCTCTTCCTCCTCATCCACTCCTCGTCGAGCGCGCAGCAGGGTGCTGTCTCCCAGGCAAGAGTTCCTTTGCCAACGCCCACCACCGTACATCTGCAAGTAAGCAACACTCGGTACATTAACCCCGTATGGTGAAGGTTAACTCATATTCCTGTCTCTGCTCTGTCCATAGGGTTGCCTGGCTACACAGCATGTCATTCTGCCCCCGGCGCTCCTCGTTCACCCACAGACCATTCACATTCTGCATACACACACCCATACATCTCTTCTTGTTGAATAAAGCCTTTGAATCTCACCTGAGCCTACGTGCGTGTTCCCTGGGCCAGTTATTATGTCAGCGATGAGCAGGGGTGGGTATTCTTGTATCCCCCCCACCTTGCTGCCTCTATATTGGAGTTTTCCCCGGTGGATGAAAGGGTTACTTCCCTGCGCCTTCGGGTTGGGAAACAGGTCCTGACCATCATTTGTGCCTATGCACCAAATCATGTTTCAGAGTACCCACCCGTTTTGGAGTCTGTGACTGGGGTGCTGGAGGGTGCTCCTCTTGGAGACTCCATTGTGCTACTGGGGGACTTCAATGTGCACGTGAGCAACGACAGTGAAACCTGGAGGGGGGTGATTGGGAGGAACGGACTGCCCGATCTGAACTCGAGTGGTGTTCAGTTATTGGACTTCTGTGCTAACCCCAGTTTGTCCATAACAAACACCATGTTCAAGCATAAGGGTGTCCATATTTGCACCTGGCACTAGGACAGCCTAGGTCGCAAGTCGATGATCGATTTTGTTATCGTGTCATCAGACCTGCGACCGTATGTCTTGGACACTCGGGTAAAGAGAGGTGAAGAGCTGTCAACTGATCACCACCTGGTGGTGAGTTGGATCCGATGGCAGGGGAGGAAGCCATTCAGACCTGGTAGACCCAAACGTGTAGTGAGGGTGTGCTGTGAGTGTCTGGCTTAGGCCCCTGTCCAGGAGGTCTTCAACTCCCACCTCCGGAAGAACTTCAACCACATTCCGAGGGAGTCTGGACACATGGAGTTTGAATGGGCCATGTTCTCCACCTCTGTTGTTGAAGCGGCGGCCCAGAGCTGCAGCCGCAAGGTGGTCGGTGCATCTCGTGGTGGCAACCCCCGAACCAAGTGGTGGACACCAGTGGTGAGGGGGGCAATTAAGCTGAAGAAGGAGTCCTATCAAGCTTGGTTGGCTTGTGGGACTCCCGAAGCAGCTGAGGTGCACCGGCAGGCCAAGCTGAGTGCAGCTCAGGTGGTTGCTGAAGCAAAAACTTGGGTATGGGAGGAGTTCAGGTTCAGGTTCAGGTTCAGGTTACTTTATTTGTACCCGTAGGCAGATTTGTTTTGCAGTCTGGTGACATCCATATATACAAGCCACAAATTACATTCAACATAGACACAAACACAGGCACATATGAAGCTGACTACAAACATGATAAAAATACTCAAGGCTCCATCAATCAGGGTATAAAAAGACAAAGAGATGGGAGAAAAACCAGAGGTAAGAGAGAAGCGTCATATTAAAAGTTAAAAACTAGTCAAAGGGGTTAAAAACTCAAAGGTCTAAAACCCAATAAAATATTTAGAACCCAAGTGACATCCTACAAAAATAAGTAAATATAAAATTGAGTTAATAAATAGGTACCTAAATTATGTGCAATATATTTTTACAGCTTGTTCAACTCTTTGACAGCAGCAGGGACAAAGCTGTTTTTGTAGCGCTGGGTTCTACTTTTTGGGACAGCAAACCTCCGTCTTGAGGGAAGAAGCTGAAAGTTGCAGTGCAAAGGGTGGGAGTCATCATTTAAAATGGAGGTAGCCATCCTCTGTACTTGTCTCGTGTACAGGGATGTCAGGCTCAGCTGTGGCTCACCAAGCAAACGACTGGACCATCTAACTACCTGATCCAAGGATTTCCTCTGTTTCAGTTTTATCTGACCAAACCATGACACTAAAGAAAAGGATAAAGCAGATTCAATAAAAGCCCGATAAAACATTGTCATTATGGTTCGGTCAACTTGGAAGCGTGCAAGTTTTCTCAAGCAATGCAAATGTTGCTGACCCTTTTTGCACACCCTTTCACAGTTCTCTTCAAACTTTAAACTACTATCAATAATCGTCCCAAGATATTTGTAGGATTGTACACATTCAGTGGTCTGGCCTTTTAGTACAGTGACTTTGTGCCTGGGATTTTTCCTCCTAAAGTCAATAATCATGTCTTTAGTTTTTGTCATATTCAGCTGCAGGTAGGAATCCTCACACCAGTGAACAAAATCATCAACTACTGGGCCGTGGCCACTCTCACCATCCTGGAGGAGACTGACAATAACTGAATCATCAGCATACTTTATAATGTGTCTGTTGTCATGTCTGCTCCGACACATGTTTGTGTACAGGATGAAGAGTAGTGGTGACAACACACACCCCTGAGGAGAGCCAGTAGAAGAGCACTTTAAGTCCGACAATGTACCATTGACCCTTACTCTCTGCGCCCTGTTGGTTAAGAAATCCAGAATCCAACCCACCAGATTATTGCTCAAATCAAATTGCTGCAGGAGCCTTTCAACTAAAATATGAGGTTGGATTGTATTGAAGGTGGAGGAAAAGTCCACAAATAAAAGTCTGGCATGTGTCCCATTAAAATCCAGATGTTCAAAAAGCATGTTAAACAGAGTGACAGTGGCATCCTCCACTCCTCTGTGAGGCCTATAGGGAAACTGCAGAGGATCCAATGCATGCTCAGTCTGCTTTAGGACCTCACATCTGACCAATTTTTCAAAAATTTTCATTAAAATTGAAGTCAAAGCAACTGGTCTAAAGTCGTTTACCGTTTTAGGACAGCTGCATTTTGGAACGGGAACAATCACGGCTTCTTTCCAGATCTTAGGCACATGTTGTGTCTGTAAGGACTTGTTGAAAATGTAATGAAATATAGGACTCAGTTCATGTGCACAGGACTTTATCAAGCGCCCACATATATTATCAGGGCCCTGACTTTTGTTCACTTTTACAGCGCAGAACTCCCTTTTAACATCCTGCACCTCAATATTAAAGTGCTGATTGTCTTTGAGTTTCTGTTTCAAATCAAGTTCGGTGAGGCCATGGAACAAGACTTTCGGTCGGCCTCGAAGAGATTCTGGCAAACTGTCCGGCAGCTCAGGAGGGAAAAGCAGCTCCCTGTCCACACTGTGTATGGTGCGGATGGGGCACTGTTGAGTTCTACTGGGGATATTGTCGGGCGGTGGAAGGAATACTTCGAGGATCTCCTCAATCCCACTGATACGCCTTCCACAGAGGAAGCAGGGTTTGGGGACGAGGGGGATGATTCGCCTATCACAGGGGCTGAGGTCGCCAAGGTGGTTAAAAATCTCCTTGGTGGCCGGGCCCCGGGGGTGGATGAGATTCGCCCTGAGTACCTCAAGGCCCTGGATGTTGTTGGGCTGTCATGGTTGACATGCCTCTGCAGCATTGCGTGGAGGTCGGGGGCAGTGCCTTTGGAATGGCAAACCGGGGTGGTGGTTCTTCTCTTCAAAAAAGGGGACCGGAGGGTGTGCTCCAACTTTAGAGGGATCACACTCCTCAACCTCCCTGGGAAGGTCTATGCCAAGGTACTGGAGAGGAGAGTCCGGCCGTTGGTCGAACCTCGGATTCAGGAGGAGCAATGTGGTTTTCGTCCTGGCCGTGGGACATCGGACCAGCTCTTTACCCTCTCGAGAATTCTTGAGGGTTCGTGGGAGTTTGCCCAACCAGTTTACATGTGTTTTGTGGACTTGGAGAAGACATTTGACCGCGTCCCTCGTGGATTTTTGTGGGGGGTGCTTCGGGAGTATGGGGTATCGGGCTTGTTGTTACGAGCTATTTGGTCTCTGTACGACCGTTGTGAGAGTTTGGTTCGTATTGCCAACACTCAGTCGGAGTCATTCCCAGTGAGAGTTGGACTCCGCCAGGGCTGCCCTTTGTCACCGATCCTGTTCATAATTTTTATGGACAGGATTTCTAGGCGCAGCCAGGGAATGGAGGGTGTCATGCTTGGTGACCACAGGATCTCATCTCTGTTGTTTGCAGATGATGTTGTCCTGTTGGCTTCATCCAGCAATGACCTACAGCTCTTGCTGGGACGGTTTGCCGCTGAGTGTGAAGCGGCTGGGATGAGAATCAGCACCTCCAAGTCCGAGTCCATGGTCCTCAGCCGGAAAAAGGTGGATTGTCCTCTCCGGGTTGGGGACAGGCTCCTGCCCCAAGTGGAGGAGTTTAAGTATCTTTGGGTCTTGTTCACAAGTGAGGGGAAAATGGAGCGAGAGATCGACAGACGGATTGGAGCAGCATCTGCAGTGATGCGGACATTGTACCGGTCTGTTGTGGTGAAGAGGGAGCTTAGTTCTAAGGCAAAGCTGTCGATTTACCAGTCAATCTACGTTCCTACTCTCACCTATGGTCACGAGCTTTGGGTAATGACCGAAAGAACGAGATCGCGGATACAAGCGGCTGAAATGAGCTTTCTCCGTAGGATTGCTGGACTCACCCTCAGAGATAGGGTGAGGAGCTCAGTCATCCGGGAGAGGCTCAGAGTAGAACCGCTGCTCCTCCACATTGAAAGGAGTCAGTTGAGGTGGTATGGGCATCTGATTAGGATGCCTCCTGGATGCCTCCAACTTGAGGTGTTTCAGGTACGTCCCACTGGGAGGAGACCCCGGGGCAAACCCAGGACTCGGTGGAGAGACTATGTCTCCCAGCTGGTCTGGGAACGCCTTGGTATCCCCTCTGAAGAGCTGGAGCAGGTGGCTGGGGAGAGGGAAGTCTTGGCTTCTCTGCTTGAACTGCTGCCTCCGCGACCCGGACCTCCAGAAAAGCGGTAGAAGATGGATGGATGGATGGATGGATGGATATTCACTGCTCTTATTTTCATATCTTCTAAATTATTGCTATGAGTGTTGCTATCCCTGTGCTGTTGCAATCATGGAATTTCCCTTCTGTGGGACTAATAAAGGCTTATCTTATCTTTTCTTAACTTCAAATTAGACATCCCAATTCAAATCTGACTCAAAATATTGGATTCAGTCGTATAACTCATTTCTCTTTACAGCTGCAAGGTCTGGGGACCTCTCGCAAACCAAGATTTTGCAAAATTGGACAAACGCCAAATTGAGACCCCGCATGCAGAACTCTGTAAATCCATCCTCCAAGTCCATAGGAAGACACCAAACAATGCATGCAGAGCAGAATTAGGAAGATATTCACTTAATAATAAAATTCAAAAGAGTGCATTAAAATTCTATAAACATTTTAAAAAAGTGACCCTGACATGCTCCATAACAAAGCCCTGACCTCCAGAGAGTCCTCAGAGATGTGCCCCCCCACACACCTGGTTCTGACTCTCCATTCACAAACAGAGCCCTCAGACAACCAGTCAATCGGAATCACAAACAAAAATACATCACACATTGGCAAGAAACAACCAAAACACAGAACAAACTAGAAAAGCACTCAGAAAGCACATACCTCCATCAAGGCTCCTTCTGTCCCCCATGGATCACCTCCAAAATGTAAAGGGTTTGTTTTTGGCTGTCTGTGTGGTGTCCTAAAAATGACGTGGGCTACATTGACAATTGGAGCTCTTTTTGGGGAAAACCTGGTCTTATGAGACGAGACAGCATTCATCCCACTTTGGATGGTGCTTCTCATTTATCTAACAATCTGGCATCTTTTTTATCCAAATTTCCAAAACCCTGACTACTCAGAGTTGGGACCAGGAAGCAGAGTCGCAGTCTTACACGCCTCTCTGCAGCTCCTCTTCATCCGCCACCCCTCAGCTTAGCCCCTGTCTTCCCCATCAGAGAATCGTTGTCTGCTCCCTCCAAAGTAAATAAAAATATAATGTATAAGCATCCCAAAGTGATAAAGCAAAATATTGGTAAAACTCAAATTAAACATAAAGCCTCTAAATTGAATGATTTGGCCTCTGTTCCTCCTCATAATTTAAAAATTAAATGTGGTTTATTAAATATTAGGTCTCTAACTCCCAAGTCTCTGTTAGTCCATGATCTGTTAATTGATCATCAGATTGATTTAATTTCCCTTACAGAGACTTGGTTAGGACAAGAGGATTATGTTGGTTTAAATGAATCAACTCCCTCTGGTTATTTAAACTGTCAAAATCCCAGAAGTTCTGGTCGTGGAGGAGGAGTAGCAGCAATTTACCATTCCAAATTATTAGTTAATGTAAAGCAAAAAACATGTTATAATTCCTTTGAGGGCCTGGTCCTCAGTGTTGGGCACTTTAGCAATTCCAGGTTAAACCCAATTTTATTTGCCATTGTTTATCGTCCCCCATCAACCTATTCAGAATTTTTATCCGAATTTCCTGATTTCTTAGCTGATTTAGTGCTGAAATCTGATAGAATAATTATAGTAGGGGACTTTAATATACATGTGGATGTAGATAGTGACTGCCTTAATGTGGCTTTTAATTCAATATTAGACTCGATTGGGTTTTCTCAGAAAGTAGGAAATTCTACTCATTACCTCCACCATACATTGGACCTTGTTCTGACATATGGCATAGAAATAGAAAATCTGGTAGTGTCTCCTCATAACCCTGTACTGTCAGACCATTGTCTGTTAACCTTTGATTTTACTATTTCTGACTATTTGGCTCCTAAAGAAAAATATTATCACAGTAGATGCCTCTCAGATGATGCTGTTTCCAAATTTATGCAGATTGTTTCCTCTATGCCATGTGTCAACACAACGGAAATAAGCTATAGACAGCTTGCTCCTTCTGTAATTGATAACATGGTGGATAGTGTTTCAGCTTCTCTACATCAGGCTCTAGACTTGGTGGCCCCCTTAAAAAAGAAAAAGTCTAATCAGAGATTTTTAACTCCTTGGTTCAACACAGAAACTCGTAGCTTAAAACAGAAGACTCGTCAATTAGAAAGAAAATGGCGCTCTACTAATTTAGATGAAATCTATTTAGCTTGGAGAAATCATCTTTTAATTTATAAAAAATCTCTGAGAAAAGCTAGAACGAGTTATTACTCTGCATTAATAGAAGAGAACAAGAATAATCCCAGGTTTCTTTTCAGTACTGTAGCCAGGTTGACAAAGAGTCAGGACTCTGTCAATCCTAGCATCCCCTTAGAGCTTACTAGTCAGGACTTTATGAACTTTTTCAATAATAAAATTTCATCCATCAGAGATAAAATCAATCAGATTCTTCCCACAGTTAACTTAAATACTGTAACTACTACAACTCCTTCTATTGATGTCTGTCTTGATGAGTTTACTCCAATCGACCTTTGTGAGTTAGACAAAATAGTTTCCTCATCCAAACCTTCAACTTGTCTTTTAGACCCTATTCCTACCAGGTTATTTAAAGAAGTCTTCCCACTTATTGGTAGCTTTATTCTTCATATAATCAATTCTTCATTAACTTTAGGCCATGTACCGCAGGCTTTTAAAACGGCTGTAATTAAACCCTTACTTAAAAAGCCAACGTTAGATCCAGGAGCTTTAGCTAACTATAGACCAATCTCTAATCTCCCTTTCATTTCAAAAATCTTAGAAAGAGTTGTTGCTATGCAATTATTTGACCACCTGCAGGGAAATGGTTTATTTGAGGAGTTTCAATCTGGGTTTAGAATCCATCATAGCACTGAAACAGCCTTAGCGAAGGTCACTAACGACCTCCTCATTGCATCTGATAATGGACTAGTTTCTGTACTTGTCCTTTTAGATCTTAGTGCAGCTTTTGATACTATTGATCATAATATTCTACTTGATAGATTAGAACACTATGTTGGACTTAATGGAACTTTGTTGCAGTGGTTTAGATCTTATTTATCTGATAGGTTCCAGTTTGTTCATGTAAATGATGAGTTTTCTCTCAGCTCAAAGCTTAGTCATGGAGTTCCACAGGGATCTGTGCTTGGCCCTACTCTTTTTAGTTTATATATGCTTCCGTTAGGCAACATTATTAGAAAGCACTGTATACATTTTCACTGTTATGCAGATGACACACAATTATACCTGTCAATGAAGCCAGATGATACTAATCAATTAGCCAAGTTAGAAGCCTGTCTTAAGGAAATCAAAGTTTGGATGACTTGTAATTTCCTGCTATTAAATTCAGATAAGACTGAAGTCATTCTTGTTGGTCCAAAAAACCTTAGAAATTCCTTTCCAAATCAAACTTTCAGTTTGGATGCAGTTACTCTTTCTCTTAATAGCTCTGTGAGGAACCTTGGAGTTATTTTTGATCAGGATTTGTCCTTCAATTCACATATTAAATTTGTTTCTAAGACTGCCTTCTATCATTTGCGTAATATTGCCAAGATTAGGAGCATCTTGTCTCAGAGTGATGCTGAGAAGCTGATCCACGCTTTTGTTAGCTCTAGATTAGATTATTGTAATTCTTTATTATCAGGTTGTCCTAAAACATCTTTAAAAAGTCTTCAGCTGATCCAAAATGCTGCAGCAAGAGTTTTAACAGGTACTAGAAAGAGAGATCATATCTCTCCGGTTCTGGCCTCCCTTCATTGGCTTCCCATAGAGTTTAGAATTAAGTTTAAAATCCTTCTTCTTACTTACAAAGCTCTAAACAATCAGGCTCCTTTTTATTTAAAAGATCTGATACTACCGTATCATCCTAACAGAGCACTACGCTCCCAAAATGCAGGTTTACTTGTAATACCTAGAATCTCCAAAAGTACAATGGGAGGCAGAGCCTTCAGTTATCAAGCTCCTCTCCTGTGGAATCAGCTGCCAATCTGGATTCGGGAGTCAGACTCGATCTCTGTTTTTAAGAATAGGGCTAAAACCTACCTTTTTGATATAGCCTACAATTAGGGAGGGATCATGTGTTTTCTGAACCCTCCCTTAGTTATGCTGCTAATAGGTTTAGTCAGCCGGGGGACCTCCAGTAATGCACTGGGCCTCACTCCTTTCCTCACTCTCTATGAAATATTTTTTTTTTTGCTGGTCATTAACATTTGTTTGTTCTCTCCCATAGATTGAGTCCCCATCGTGCTGTTTGCTCTCTACATGTCTGTTCTTTTCTTCTTCTCTATCCCCTCACCCCCCAGCCAGTCGCAGCAGATGACTGCCCCTCCCTGAGCCTGGTTCTGCTGGAGGTTTCTTCCTGTTAAAAGGGAGTTTTTCCTCTCCACCGTCGCCAAGTGCTTGCTCACAGGGGATCGCCTGATTGCTGGGGTCTTTCTGCAACTGTGGGGGTCCTCCCTACAGTTGATAGTGCTATGAGATGACTGTTGTTGTGAAATGGCGCTATATAAATAAAGTTGAATTGAATTGAATTGAATTGGAGGATTCTTGCTAATACGGTGTGAGAAGAGAAGAGCCTTGGTGGAGGTATACGTTCTCAGATCATCACCAAAGACAGAGCGAGAGAGACAGACATACAGTATATAGAGTGTGTGGCAGACACAGTCCAAGGATGGATAATTTTTGCAGTAGTGACATTTAATAACAAATCCAGAATAGTGCAAAAACACAAAAATGCAAGCAAAGTAACTTACAGAGAATGGCTCTCCAGAGCTGGGATTGCTCTGGAGGAGATGAGGAGAAGAAAGTGTAATCTAGTTGGTTGTTCAAACAATATTGCCACAAAGAAACAGTGAGCTGACAGATAATAATAATAGATTATTATTTGTCAGCTGTCAAATTATTATGATGACAATATGTATGGGTACATATTCATACTATGTAGGATAACTAAGTCGACGGTTATGCTGTTTATTCCATCTAGCTACAATGCTCTGCACTGTGTATATACAGTATATTTATATATTTATGTGTACGTACTATTCACTGCTCTTATTTTTCTTATCTTCTTAGTTATTGCTCTGAGTGTTGCTATCCCTGTGCTGTTGCAATCCTGGAATTTCCCCATTGTGGGACTAATAAAGGCTTATCTTATCTTATTTTATCTTATTAATTAATAATCCCAACCCAATTTAATTTGTTCTTAAATAACAGACAAATACATGAGCTGCAGGTGTGAGCGGCTGAGCGGGCAGATGACCTAAATATCTAACTGTCCACAGCTGAGGTGGCAAGAGAGCAGACTGTGAACAGTTTGTGGGAGTGTCTGAGAGAGGAGGGCACAAAAGGGATAAAAACCAAAATACACAGAAAACTGACAACAAAATACAAACAGACATACAAAGCTGAGAAATAAATTGAGTCTGAGCTGAGAGGGAATGACTAAGCTCAGACTCATTACAAAAAATCTGACCCACGGATGGCCCATATGTGCCCACGTCCCATGCTAACCACAAGCTAGCTACCTTCATGCAATGTCAGATGAAGAGATTCATTCACCATGAAGATTAATGTCTAATTACAGTAAATGTAATCTTCGGTCCAAATGTCCACATTGTGTGATGGTGATACTTCAGCAAACTGATATGAAACCCCAAATTTAAATAAAATAGCAAATTTGGTCATGTGTTGCACTAAAAACTGTCCAGGTGAAACAGCTGTTGCACATTTCAGGTTTCGCTATTACAGGAAGTGCCGTGGGGGCATTAAAATTCATGTTAACATTTTTCTAATCTGTTATTGGAACTACTGTAATTAATTGTGATAAAACGTTAATATTTAGAGTTAGATTCCTTTATTAGTCCCACAATGAGGAAATTACAGGGCATCCACATGAGTGGAAGAGGCAGCCACTGGTGCAGCGCCCATCCTGTTCACCATTTACTCACACATTCACACCTGAGGCCACTTTAGAGTATTCAATTAACCTGACTTGCATGTTTTTGGCGTGTGGGAGGAAACCGGAGAAATCCCGGAATAAACCCACGCAGACACAGGGAGAACATGCAAACTCCACACAGATCACTGTTGGTCAGGGGCTGGGATCGAACCCAGGATCCTCTGACCAAGGGTGAGTTGTGCTGCCGCAGTGCTAACCACTCCGCCACCATGCTGCCCCTTCAATTAACCTAACTTTCATTAGCTTCCCAAAACTAGAAATATTTCACTCATCTCTAAGGGAAAAGTAATATGTGGTGTTTGTATCGTGCTGTTTGCTCTCTACATGTCTGTTCTTTTCATCTTCTCTGTCCCCTCACCCCCAGCCAGTCGCAGCAGATGACTGCCCCTCCCTGAGCCTGGTTCTGCTGGAGGTTTCTTCCTGCTAAAAGGGAGTTTTCCTGTCCACCGTCGCCAAGCGCTTGCTCACAGGGGATTGCTGACATGGTTTTAGACCCAAAGAGCAGACACAACTCAAGAATAACACAATCAACTCTTTATTGAAGATAATGTGTGTGTGTGTGTGTGTGTGTGTGTGTGTGTGTGTGTGTGTGTGTGTGTGTGTGTGTGTGTGCGTGTGTGTGTGCGTATCTGTGTAGAAGTGTAATGTATGAATGTATCCGCTGGGGCGAGCAGAGCACCGTGCAACCTGGCAACCCTATGGACACACAAACAGAGGGAGAGTTAGAGGCTAACCTTGCAGGAGATGCACACAATAGTACTGTGCTTACTGTTTGCGGTGTGGAGGTGGAACACAGGTTTAGCTTAGCGGCTGCAGCCAGGAGGACAGTGCCCGCAGTCCCGATGGTGGTGAAATGGGCAGGTGAAGCAGTGTAGTTTAGTCCACCGCCAGGAAAGAGAAAAGTCCACCGCCATGGATCTCCATCTGTGCACAGGGGACTCAGAGTGGTAAAGGAGTAGATGTAGGCTTACTTGGATGAAGGAGAAGGCAGGTCTCGGTGTCGATGAGCAGGACTGGAGAATAGGTGAGGCTTGGAAGCTCATCTTTGGAGATTTGGCGAGAGCAGGTCTCGGGGTATGGAGACAGATGACTCCGCGCTGATCTCAGGGCCTCACGGTTTAAATAGCCAGGCTGGGATGGAGGGCAGGTGTGCGCGCAGCTGATGATGATTGGCAGCCATGACAATCGCCGGATTGCTGGGGTCTTTCTGCAATTGTGGGGGTTTCCCCTACAGTTGAAAGTGCTATGAGATGACTGTTGTTGTGAAATGGCGCTATATAAATAAAGATGAAGTGAATTGAAATTTAATTAATATGTTGTAGGTGACAAACGCTCACACTTCTGAGAGAAGTTACTTATTCATGTTAAAACATCTCTTACTAAAGTAGACAAACAAATTTATTGTAACTGAACTGTTTTATTTTCATATTAATGCTCAAATATATTATTGGCTCCTTTTATTAAAAAATGGATGAAAATAAGTCTGTGTGCTCCCAGTCTTTCTGAAGCTTGAAATGAAGCAGTGATGACTGAGCCGTTTTATATTTGAACAAACAGACATCTCAGCATGAGCCAATGTTTCCACCCAGAGAGGAAATGAGACTGAAATAATAAACCTGGTGACACTTCAGTTCTACTGTATTTACAGTACAAACCAGAGCCTATTCACACTGTTTGCAGTTAGGCTGTGTGTCCACCAAATGCGTTTTTTCAGCTCTGGGCGACTATTTTCCGTTCATTCTCTATGTAGTCCAGCGTTTACAGCGCTGAGCGCCCATGGCGCTGAAACACTCTCAGCGGTGGCCGTTTTTTGTCGTGGTGCTCAGAGTTGAAAAAAGTTAAACTTTTCATAGACTGCAGCTGAGCTCGTCAATGTCAGACCTTAAGCAGCCAATCAGAACTGCTGTGTGAGCGGGACATAGGACACCAGTACTAGTCTGTACTCAGACTCCTGCTTTCCATGTCATCTTGTTTTACATCCAGAGCTGCTAGAAAACGTTTCCTGTCCATTGTTATTTAGAGACTGCTATTAAAAAAATCTGTAGAAAGTCTGACAATAGGAAAAGTGGGAGTGATGAGCTGAGAGTGACAAGCTGTTGCTGGGATACAGGGCACAGACTTTTTTCCCCCCCAGAGCGCTGAAAAAAAAAGCTCAGGGCGGTTGGGCGACAAAAAAACGTGTTCGGTGGACACGCAGCTTTATGCCAGTTTATTCTCAGAACTCAGCTGTTCTACTCTGATTTCAATAAGGATCTCTCCATGGTAGAGGCTGATCTAGAACATCTTTAGTAAACTGTAGACAGACAGAATCTAACTAAAGAACATCACCATATCACCTTATCTATTGCATTAGAAGAATAACTACACCACTGTAGCACACTCAAGCCAGATTGAATGCCAAATTTGGACTTTTGTCAATTTATAAACTTAAGACTGCTTAACCCTCTCCTCCAAGTCCCCTCACAGAATTCCAACAGCTCTGGGATGCATCCCTAAGATGCATCCCCTGCCCCCTCTCCCTTCTCACTCTCCACACATCTTCTACACCTCAGTGCTGTCAGATAGAAAACAAAGGAGACTTTTGTTTTATGACTGCAGCTATCCCCAAACTTCACTGAAGAGCAGAAGAAACCCTGAGGAGTTTCTGACTGTGCTTATATTGTTGTTACAATAAATGTTGTTCGAAATGTTTTATTGGTGCAGGCTTTCTTAATTGTGAATATAATATGAATATGATAAATATGAACATTTATTTTTCAGTCCTTTCAGTCCTGAGGACCATGGACTCAGACTTGGAGGTGCTGATTCTAAGCGGCTGGGATGAGAATCAGCACCTCCAAGTCTGAGTCCACGGTCCTCAGCCGAAAAAAGATGGATTGTCCTTTTCAGGTTGGGGACAAGCTCCTGCCCCAAGTGGAGAAGTTTAAGTATCTTGGGGTCTTATAAACGAGTGAGGGGAGAATGGAGCGAGAGATTGACATATAGATCAGAGCAGCATTTGCAGTGATGGGACGTTGTGCCAGTCTGTTGTGGTGAAGAGGGAGCTGAGCTCTAAGACAAAGCTGTCGATTTACCAGTCAATCTACGTTCCTACTCTCACCTATGGTCACGAGGTTTGGGTAATGACTGAAAGAATGAGATTGTGGATACAAGTGGCTGAAATGAGCTTTCTCCTTAGGATTGCTGGAGTCGCCCTTAGAGATAGGGTGAGGAGCTCAGTCATCCAGGAGAGGCTCATAGTAGAACCGCTGCTCCTCCACATTGAAAGTAGCCAGGTGAGGTGGTTTGGGCATCTGATCAGGATGCCTCCTGGATGCCTCCCACTTGAGGTGTTTTGGGCAGACCCAGGACTCGCTGGAGAGACTATATCTCCCAGTTGGTCTGGGAACATCTTGGTATCCTCTCTGAAGAGCTGGAGCAGGTGGCTGAGGAGAGGGAAGTCTGGGCATTTCTGCTTGAACTGCTGCCTCCGGAAAAGTGGTAGAAGATGGATGAATGGATTGTTGGATGGATGGAAATTTATACCTACAAGAATCCTTACTGTTGTGCCCTGGAGTTCGCCCCCCACTCAATGCTCTCCCCAGTGAGTCAAGTGACTGGTCAAATAGACAACCACTCTCATTGGCTGAGACCTCCTGAAACTCCACCTACAAGGAGAAGTGGTCACATAGTGGTCAGCTCTTTCTTTTTTGCTGCCTGTTCCTAGTGTGAGAGGGTTGTCTCTTTCCACTCTCCTCAGAGGCCTTCAGGCCTCTTATCCACCTCTAATTTTAACTCAAGGTAACAAAGTTTTTTTTTTGTTCTTAGAATGCTCCTTAACCATTTCAACTTTGATACACTCTTGGAATGTTCTTCAAAACTTCGGCATCTTTTCTAGCAATCCATGATGAGTGGAAGTAATCTCCAAATTTTGATCCGTTTTAAAACAAACCAAGCTTTGATTTTTGTTTAATTTTAATTTTTCTGTAAGTCAAGCATGATCACACTTTTTAGAGCTTAATCCCTTTTTAAGGCTTTCTCCTGGCTGTCTCTCTCTTCTTGGTAGTCTCTCGGGAGCCGAGAATGACATGTTGGTGTTGTGCAGTCATCTGTGGACATGCATGTGGCTTCAGAGGCCGAAGTCCGAAGCACACACTCGGTTGCAAGTCGGGCATCACACTTCACCCTTACTCCACATATGCAAGACCTGTAAATATGTACATATTGCTGTTTCTTCATATATGCAAAATTACCACTGTTCATGCTACTTTTGGTTATCTTCCCATTTTACATGCTATACAAAGGTCTATTGGGATTTTGTTTTTTTTCTGTAATAAATTTACTAACCTGTTCACTGCCATCCTTTCTCTGTCCAGATTCAAGAATCTCAGTGTCAAGAACTGACACCCAGATTATGAGAATGATCAAATATTGCTAATTAAATTATTAATTAATGCTTAACTTATTAATTGCCAAATCCCTAAGTTAAGTTGGTTCTTAACTCTTGAGTGTGACTGTCGCCGAATTGCAACATAACCCCTAGTGGTCAAGAGTGGTAAATATTTTTTTTTTTTCATATCAAGTGCTATGATCGTGAGTGATGCCTGCCATTGATCACATAGTCAAAGATACCTGTCTATATGTCTACATGACATCGTATAGACATCCTATCTATAGATCATAGGGACATCATAGGTCATAGCAAGTCCTATGACCTATGAAGTCCTCACCTATGACCTGGTGAGTGATGCTTGTCGTTGATCCCATAGTCAAAGACACCTGTCTATATGTCTCTAAGGTGTCATATGGACATCATATCTATATGACAGCATCGCAAGTCTTATGATGCCTGAGATCATAGGATCGTGAGTGATGCCTGCCATTGATCACCTAGTCAAAGACACCTGTCTATAGGACATCACCTGTCTATAGACTATCCATCCAGCTGGCCCGCCGCATCTGCGGAGAGAGAGCCTAGACTTTCTGCTGCACATCCACCAACCACAATGCTCCGCACTGTGTGTCTATATATACTGTATATATTTATAGTAATATGTACATATGTATACTAGCTGCTCTTGTTTTTTCTTGCCTTCTGATTGTTGCTCTGAGTGTTGCAATCCCTGTGCTGTTGCAATCCTGGAATTTCCCCATTGTGGGACTAATAAAGGCTTATCTTATCTTATCTTCTTCGTTCAGACCACTGAACCCCCCCCCCCCCCCCCCGCTACAAACAGTTTATTAAATGCCCCACCAGAGGATTAAACACACTGGATCACTGTTACACCACAGTGAAAGACGCATATCGCGCTGTCCCTCGAGCTGCGCTGGGATTATCTGATCACGTGATGGTTCACCTCATTCCCACATACAGACAGAGATTGAAGCTCACTAAACCTGTTGTGAGCACTACGAAGATACGGACCAGTGATGCTGAGGAGAAGCTGGAAATGTGCATGGAAATATCTGACTGGGGCATGCTTAAAGGAGCCACGCATGATCTGGATGAGTACACGGACACTGTGAACTCATATATCCACTTTTGTGAAGAGAACATTCTTCCATCACGCACCAGGGTGAGTTACTCTAATGACAAACCCTGGTTCACAGCTAAGCTCAGACAGATCAGGAAGGAGAAGGAAGCAGCGCTGAAAAGTGGAGACAGGGACTGCTACAGGGAGGTTAAATACCGGTTTAACAGAGAGCTGAAGAGGGCTAAATCTGTGTACTCAGAGAGACTCCAGCAGCAGTTCACTGCTAATGATTCGGCTTCCGTGTGGAGAGGACTGAGGCAGATCACCAACTATCGGCCTCAGGCTCCTAAAGGTCAGGATGACAAAGCCCTTTGTCAGAGACTGTCCCAACACTATGCCCGTTTTGACACCTCGTCATCTGTGTCCAACTCCCCCCCTCCCTCCAGCTCCACAGCCTCCACATTCCCTACTTCATTTAAGGCACCCCCCCCTCCCCCCCTCCCCTTATCATCAGTGAGCAGGATGTGCTCAAACAGTTCTCCAGACTGAACCCGCGCAAGGCCCCCGGCCCAGACGGCGTGTCTCCCTCCACCCTGAGACTCTGTGCGAAACAGCTGGCTCCTGTATTCACAGACATTTTTAACACCTCCCTTAAGTTATGCCACGTGCCATCCTGCCTCAAATCCTCCACCATCATCCCTGTCCCCAAGAAGCCACGGATCACTGGACTTAATGACTACAGACCTGTAGCGCTCACCTCTGTAGTCATGAAGTCCTTTGAGCGCCTGGTCCTGTCCCACCTCAAGTCCATCACCACCCCTCTCCTGGACCCGCTGCAGTTTGCCTACCGAGCCAACAGGTCTGTAGACGATGCAGTCAACCTGGCCCTCCACTCCATCCTGCAGCACCTGGACTCCCCGGGAACCTACGCCAGGATCCTGTTTGTGGACTTCAGCTCCGCATTCAACACCATCCGCCCCGCTCTGCTCCGGGACAAGCTGTCCCTGCTCAACGTGCCTGACTCCCTCTGCAGGTGGATCATCGACTTCCTGACGGACCGGAGGCAGCATGTGCGGCTGGGAAAGACTGTCTCAGACTATACTAGCATCAGCACCGGATCACCCCAGGGCTGTGTACTTTCCCCCCTACTCTTCTCCCTTTACACCAACTCCTGCACCTCCAGCCACCAGTCTGTCAAGTTGATCAAGTTTGCGGACGACACCACCCTCATCGGGCTCATCTCCAACGGCGACGAGTCCGCCTACAGGAGAGAGGTGGCCCAGCTGGCGTCCTGGTGCAGCAATAACAACCTGCAGCTGAACGCTCTGAAGACAGTGGAGATGATTGTAGACTTCAGGAAAGTCACTACTCCTCTGCCCCCCCCTCACCCTCTCAGGCTCTCCCATCACCACTGCTGATTCCTTCCGCTTCCTAGGCACTACCATCACCAGGGACCTCAAATGGGAGCTGACCATCAGCTCACTCATCAAAAAAGCCCAGCAGAGGATGTTCTTCCTGCGGCAGCTGAGGAAGCTCAAGCTACCCACCAAGATGTTAGTGCAGTTCTACACAGCCATCATCGAGTCCATCCTCACCACCTCCATAACCGTGTGGTACGCAGGAGCCACTGCCAGGGACAGACTAAGGCTGCAGCGCGTCGTGCGCACTGCTGAGAAGGTGATCGGCTGCAAGCTCCCATCTCTCCAGGATCTGTACATCTCCAGGACCCGGAGGCGTGCTGGCCGGATCATAGCCGATCCCTCACACCCTGGTCACGTACTGTTTGCCCCCCTCCCCTCTGGTAGAAGACTTCGGTCCATCCAGACTAAAACCTCCCGTCACATGAACAGCTTCTTCCCCTCTGCCATTAGACTGCTGAACGCTAAGTGACTCTCGTGCACCATGTACAGCAGCTCAACCAGACTCATGTCAATCATCACTGTTTTCTTCCTGCATTACCGACTGCACTATATAGTTCTCCACAGTATCTGCTGCTGGCTAATATATATTTTAACTGTTGACCAGTATCACTTAATCTTATCCTACACTTTATTACATGTATAGTTTATTTCTCTTATCTTATCATGTTTAATGTTGCAGCATTGTACCGAGACAAATTCCTAGTTTGTGTACTACATGAACAATGGCAATAAACCTGATTCTGATTCTGATTCTGAAGGGTCTCCTCCTGTCTCAGACGGCTGTGTTGTTCACAGTCATGACTGCGGCGTACTGGTGGAACCTGAGGTGCTTCATGTTCACGGCATCCTTTCTGACGTGCAGCAGTTCTCCTCATTCTATTGCTCTCCATCTGGTGGGTCTTCTTCTTTGTTGAGGCCACTGGTTGAGGGATAGGTGCATCGTAATTCTAGTTCGTGGGCACGATCCTGAAAAAGTGGCTTTCGACCCTGTTCAGGAAGGCCCGTGCATGCCCGTAGAAACCAAGAAACTGGAGCACCCAGAGTAAATCAGCACTTTGCTTGGCATTTTACACATTTGTAGTGTAGACTGGCATTTGTCAAGGTTACACATTTGCTGTCATGTAGGCATGGCGAGTCGTCCTATGATGTTACACATTTGCAGTCATGGAGGCATGGTGAGTTGTCCTATGATGCCTGAGTTCATAGGACGCTCTATGATGATGAGGCAGAGATCATAGGCCGTCCTATGATGTCCTATGAAGCGTGACACACACACACACACACACACACAGATTTCTTGCTTTTATAGAGTGATAGAGTGATGACTAGTGCGTACCCGTAGAAACCAAGTGTAATCAAGTATTTCTGCATGCCCTTTGCTGAGGGGTCTCCTGTCTCAGACAGCTAAGTGTTGTTCACAGTCATGCCTGCAGCGTACTGCTGGAACCTGAGTTGTTTCATGTTCAGGGCATCCTTTCTGACGTGCAGCAGTTTTCTCCTCATTCTATTGCTCTCCATCTGGTGGATCTTCTTCTCCATTCAGACCACTGGTTGAGGGATATGTGCGTTGTAATTCCAGTTCATGGGCACGATCCCAAAAAAGTGGCTTCCGACCCTGTTCAGGAAGGCACGTGCATGCCCGTAGAAACCAAGAAACTGGAGCACCCGGAGAAAATCAGCACTTTGCTTGGCATTTTACACATTTGTAGTGTAGACTGACATTCGTCAAGGTTACACATTTGCCGTCATGTAGGCATGGCGAGTCATCCTATGATGCCTGAGTTCATAGGACGCACTATGATGATGAGGCAGAGATCATAGGCCATCCTATGATATCCTAGAAATGTGCTTTAAAGTCTGTCGTACCCTGTGCTGGTGAAGGGTGTCCTCCTTTCTCAGACGGGTGCGATGTACTGCTGGAACCTCACGTGTTTCATCTTCATGGCATCTTTTCTGATGTGCAGCAGGTGTCATCATTCTATTGCTCTCCATCTGGTGGGTCTTCTTCTTCTTCGTTGAGACCACTGGTTGAGGGATAGGCGCGTCGTAATTCCAGTTCATGGACAGGATCATGAAAATAGATCTGAGCAAAAAGAGGCTTTCCTGCATAGACTCACTGTATATGGCATCATCAAGACATGAAGGCAGCCTTGATGTATATGACATCATAAAGACATGTTCATAAAGACATGTTGCCTGATGTCTGTCACTGTATATGACATCATAAAGACATGAAGGCAGGCTTGATGTATATGACATCATAAAGACACATTTATCTATGTTCTGTCATATAGGCATCGCAAGTCATCCTATGATGCCTGGGTTCATAGGACGTCCTATGATATTCAGGTAGAGATCATAGGTTCAGGTTCAGGTTCAGGTTACTTTATTTGTACCCGTAGGTACATCATAGGATAGGCCATCCTCCATCCATCCATCCATCCATCTTCTACTGCTTAATCCTTTTCAGGTCGCGGGGGGGCTGGAGCCTATCCCAGCGTCTTTGGGCGAGAGGCAGGGTACACCCTGGACAGATTGCCAGTCCATCGCAGGGCCAACACAGAGAGACAGACAACCATTCACTCTCACAGTCAGACCTAAGGACAATTTAGAATCCCCAGTTTGATGCCAATTAACCTAACTTGCATGTTTTTGGTATGTGGGAGGAAACCGGAGTGCCCGGAGTAAACCCACGCAGACACGGGGAGAACATGCAAACTCCACACAGAAGGGTTACCGATGGTCTGGGGGTGGGATTGATCCCATGACCTTCTCGCTGTGCTGGCACTGTGCTAACCACTGCGCCACCGTGCTGCCCTGATAGGCCATCCTACGATGTCCTATAAATGTGACAGACAGAAACACAGATTTCTTGCTTTTAAAGAGTGAAGATGCATATTATAGGAGTTAAATGATGTTATTTTCTCTACATTTGTTCCACTCTGAATTGTATATGGTCTGCTTTGATAAAGTCCTTGCAAAATGTATGTATGGTTATTAGTTTTATTGCAGATTTACACTATATGGAATCATGAATTTGTAATCGATGGGGGTGAGTGACAGTGAATGATGCAGATGGTAGTGATGGTGGTGATGGTGATGAGTGACAGTGAATGATGACGTTAATAATAATGATGATGATGGTGGGGAATTGATGATTATGATGGTGATGGTGAATTGATGATTATGATGATGTTGATGATGGTGAATTGATGATGATGATGATGGTGATGATGGTGAATTGATGATTACTAGTACATACCCGTGCATACCCATCCATGCCCGTAGAAACCAAGTCTAAGGAAGTATTTCTGCATGCCCGGTGCTGAAGGGTGTCCTCCTGTCTCAGACGGCTGTGTTGTTCACAGTCATGGCTGTGGTGTACTGCTGGAACCTGAGGTGTTTCATGTTCACGGTATCTTTTGTAATGTGCAGCAGTTTTCCTCTACACAGCAGTTCTGTGTCCAGTCGAACCTCAACTCTATCTTCAGACATCACTCTTCTTCGTCTCCTCATACTTTATATCATCACTTCACTCTATATCATCACTCTACACAACTGCCATGGCCAAGATGTCGGCCACACCATGGTAATGATGATGATGAATGAATTGATGATGATAATGATGATGATGATGATGATGATGGTGAACTGGTGATGATGGTGATCCTCCTTTAGGATCCTCAGATCACAACTGTGTACATTTGCTGCCCACATATAAAACTGCTCTCAAAAGAGAGAAGACAAAGACCAGGGACATAAACGTTTGGACAGATGATTCAGTGCCCTGCCTCCAGGTATGTTTTAACTGTACGGACTGGGAGGTGTTCACACTGTCCTGCGGGGATGATTTGGACTCTTTGGTGGACATCACATGCTCTTACATGGCTTTTTGCAGGGATATGATCGTTGCACGTAAACGTGTCAAAATATATCCCAACAATAAGCCATGGGTTACTAAATCAGTTAAATCCTGCTTACAGAGGAAAGCACTGGCCATTAAACAGGGGGTTGTTTCTGAGCTGCAGGTTACCACAAAAGAGCTGAAGTCCGAAATTTTAAGAGCAAAACAGAATTATAAACGAGGTCTGCGCATTATCATCTGAGCATTATCATCAGAGCATTATCATCATAGTTACAATAATAGGTATCATCATCATCATCATCATAGTTACAACAATAATAGGTATCATCATCATCGTAGTAACAATACAGTGGTACCTCTACTTACGAACGTCTCTACATACGGAATTTTCAGGTTACGACACGCCTCAACGGGAAAATATTGCCTCTTGTTACGAACGAAATTTCAGGATACGAAAGGCAAAAAAGTACGCGCTCCTCGCAGCTCCCGTAGTTTACCGAACGTAAACATACCTGTAGCTGCTCTGCCATTGGCTATCACCTAGCATCTTCAGGCAGCATGTTCGGGCAGTTTTACGTGTGTGTATAGTACAGAATTAACATTTATTCTCTATGGGCCCCAAGAAAGTGACGGAGATAAGTGGAAAAGGAGAAAAGAAGAAGAGAGTTTTTTTGTCCATACAAAGAAGGAGATAATCGAAAGGTATGAAAAGGGGATGCGTTTGGTTGATCTCGCCAAAGTATATGGCCGTAATACATCAACGATCAGCACGGTATTAAAACAAAAGGAAGCCCTTACAAGCCGACAAAAGAAAACGTCCTTGGATCGTTTCTTCACAAAACGTCAGGCAAAAACCACTGATGAGACGATAGCAGTTAAAAGGTAAATGAACATAATTTTTATTATTCTTTCTCTTTTATTATTCTCTTTTATTATTCTTTCTCTCATTTTAAACTCTCATTTTATGTTTATTGTGCAGTAATCTAATTGTAACATGTATTTGTTACATGTTTTGATGCGTTTTTATGATTTATAAAAAATTTATGCCCGAATTTTGGGGGGCTTGGAACGGATTACGGCATTTACATGTAAAACGCGCCTCTACTTACGGAATTTTCACGTTACGAGAATACTTCCGGAACGAATTAATTTCGTAAGTAGAGGTACCACTGTAATAGGTATCATCATCATCGTAGTAATAATAATAGGTATCATCATCATCATCATCATAGTCATCATAGTCATCATATCATCATCACGATGATGATGATACCTATTATTGTAGATATGATGATGCTCATGATCGGTGATCCGGATCATCCCCAAAATTTAATCAGTTCTTCCTTGTACCATTTCCAACAACGCCTGAAAGTTTCATCGAAATCCGTCCAAAACTTTTTGAGTTATCTTGCTAACCAACAGACAGACAAACAGACAGACAAACAAACAGACAGACAGACAAACCCTGGCAAAAACATAACCTCCTGGCGGAGGTAATCAGAGTTGAAAAGCAAGATGGCAGCAAAGAAGCTTGGTTCAGCCTGGGCTAGTATAGATAGATAGATAGATAGATAGATAGATAGATAGATAGATAGATAGATAGATAGATAGATAGATAGATACTTTATTTTGAACTAAAAAGTATAACAAAAACAAAACAAATGACACATACAATAAAGAAACAGTATACAGTGTTCGAAACGGAGAAGGAAGAAGTGAACACTTATTAATTCCATCTCCTCTTTTCCATAAATACACCCATGTGAATTATATACAAATTACCACATTTAAGACCCCAAGTAAACAATTAACTGTATTTTGTACATATCAACATTAACACCCATCCATCCTAGCATACATTGATGTCCATACATCAAAACCAGCCTCAAACAACACAGATATACACAGTGCTGTCCCACCCACCATTCCATAGTGTCCCATAGTGTCCCAGAGTGAGCATAGTGAATCGTACATATAAATACTACCCTTCTAACATTTATCCTTTCAGCAAATCCTTTCAGTATGAAAACTATTGCAGGCCTTCAGATCACAGAGCGCAGTAATCATGTGTTTTTAGATAGTTTTAATTCAGACACAGAGCTGGCTAATGCTCTTAATTGTTTTTATGGTCATTTTGATTCTTTTGATTTTAGCACAGAAACCCAAGATTTGAAACAGAAACTCAAAGACAATCAGCACTTTAATATTGAGGTGCAGGATATTAAAAGGGCGTTCTGTGCTGTAAAAGTGAACAAAAGTCAGGGCCCTAATAATATATGTGGACACTTGGTAAAGTCTTGTGCACATGAACTGAGTCCTGTGTTTCACTATATTTTTAATAAGTCCTTACAGACACAACATATGCTTAAGGTCGGGAAGGATGCTGTGGTTGTCGCTGTTCCAAAATCCAGCTGTCCTAAAACGGCAAATGATTTTAGACCAGTTGCCTTGACTTCAATTTTAATGAAAACTTTTGAAAAACTGGTCAGATTTGAGGTCCTAAAGCAGACTGAGCATGCATTGGATCCTTTGCAGTTTGCCTATAGGCCTCACAGAGGAGTGGAGGATGCCACTGTCAGTCTGCTTAACATGCTTTTTAAACATCTGGATTTTAATGGGACACACGCCAGACTTTTATTTGTGGACTTTTCATCTGCTTTTAATACAATCCAACCTCATTACCTCCGCCAGGAGGTTATGTTTTTGCCGGGGTTTGTCTGTCTGTCTGTTGGTTAGCAAGATAACTCAAAAAGTTTTGGACGGATTTCGATGAAACTTTCAGGCATTGTTGGAAATGGTACAAGGAAGAACTGATTAAATTTTGGAGATGATCCGGATCACCGATCATGATCATCATCATATCTACAATAATAGGTATCATCATCATCGTGATGATGATATGATGACTATGATGATGATGATGATGATACCTATTATTGTTGTAACTATGATGATGATGATGATGATGATGATGACACCTATTATTGTAACTTTGATGATAATGCTCAGATGATAATGCGCAGACCTCGTTTATAATTCTGTTTTGCTCTTAAAATTTCGGCCTTCAGCTCTTTTGTGGTAACCTGCAGCTCAGAAACAACCCCCTGTTTAATGGCCAGTGCTTTCCTCTGTAAGCAGGATTTAACTGATTTAGTAACCCATGGCTTATTGTTGGGATATATTTTGACACGTTCCGCTTGGCGGAGGTCTGTGCTCTCCGAGTGCTTTTCTAGTTCAACTCTTTGACAGCAGCAGGAACAAAGCTGTTTTTGTAGCTCTGGGCTTTACATTTTGGGACAACAAACCTCCATCTGGAGGGAAGAAGCTGAAAGTGGCAGTGCAAAGGGTGGGAGTAATCATTTAAAATGGAGGTAGAAATCCTCTGTACCTGTCTGGTGTACAGGGATGTCAGGCTCAGCTGTGACTCATCAAGCAAACGACTGGACCATCTAACTACCTGATCCAAGGATTTCCTCTGTTTCAGTTTTATCTGACCAAACCATGACACTGAAGAAAACGATAAAACAGATTTGTGTATCATCATCATCGTAGTAACAATAATAGGTATCATCATCATCAATCATTATCATCATAGTAACAATAATAGGTATCATCATCATCGTAGTAACAATAATAGGTATCATCATCATCATCATCATAGTCATCATAGTCATCATATCATCATCACGATGATGATGATACCTGTTATTGTAGATACGATGATGATCATGATCGGTGATCCGGATCATCCCCAAAATTTAATCAGTTCTTACTTGTACCATTTCCAACAACGCCTGAAAGTTTCATCGAAATCCGTCCAAAACTTTTTGAGTTATCTTGCTAACCAACAGACAGACAGACAGACAAACAAACAGACAGACAGACAAACCCCGGCAAAAACATAACCTCCTGGCGGAGGTAACAAGATGTAGCAATATATTGCACATAATTTAGTTATCTATTTATCAATTTTTATTTTATATTTATTTATTTTTGTAGGGTTTTTATTTGGGTTTCAAATCTTTTATTGAGTTTTTACTCTCTTTGACTTAGTTTTTAACTTTTTTAATATGACCCTTCTCTCTTATCTCTTTTTTTGTACTATGTCCTGATTGGTGGAGCCTTGAGTACTTTTATCGTGTTTATAGTCAGCTTCATATGTGCCTGTGTTTGTGTTCATGTTGAATGTAATTGTGGTTTGTAAATATGTGTCTAAAAGAATGTCACCTGACTGCAAAACAAATCTACCTACAGGTACAAATAAAGTAACCTGAACCTGAACCTGATGGTGAATTGATTATTACGATGATGATGATGATGATGATGGTGAATTGATGAATATGATTATGATGATGGTGATGATCAACGAATTGATGATAGTGATGATGGTGAATTGATGATTATGATGATGATGATGGTGATGTTGATGATGATGATGATGATGATGATGATGATGATGAATAAATTGATTATGATGATGATGATGATGATGATGATGATGATGATGAAGATGATGATGATGATCAATTGATGATGATTGATGATGATGATGATGATGATGATTATGATGAACTGATATACTGATGATGACGTCATTTACCTCACTGAGCAGATAATTGTTTTTTTCAACATTATACAGAGCAGCAGGTTCATTCAGCGTTTTCTTCTTTCCTCAGTGGCGGTCCACGTGGATGGAGATTTTTATGTCAGCGGTGGTGGTCTCAGGTCAGTGTTCAAGGTGGACCAGATCACCTTCCACTGGGGGCGCTGTAACGCCTCCTCTGAGGGGTCTGAACACAGCCTGGAAGGAGTCAAATTCCCTCTGGAGGTGAGAGGAGAAAAAAATCAAATCTGGTTTTAGTTGTGACAGAATGCTGCCATGGTCGTGGTGATGTCTTTTTAATTTCTCATTAATTGATGTTTGTGAAGTGATAGAGGAGCATCTAAAAAGGAAAAACAAATTTTAAAAAACACGAATGAAAAAGATGAGAAAAATGTTTTGAAATTTCCGAAAAAGTAAGTTAATGTAGTTTCATATGTCTGAAAAAAAATAGTTTCAAATTTGAGAGCAAAAATGTTCCTGTTGCTAATACCATAGTCCTGTTGATTGTATTAACTTTACTGTTTTACCTTCATTTTAACACTCAGATGTCTTTACCGTCCCCATGATGTTGTTACTGTAACTGATGAAAATGTGTCTTTACTCAGAGCTCACTGACACTTGGTTTGTCAAACTATTATTATTATTATTATTATTATTATTATTATTATTATTATTATTGTCGTTGTTGTTGTTAATCAAACTGATGTTTATTCAGAGTTTTGAACATCAGGTCACGCAAACTCAAAAGTCTTTGTGTAACTTAAACAGTTAAATATTAAAATGGTCTCTATGTCTCAGCCATGATTTGTTTATCATATGTGAGCCAAAAAACCGCAAGATGTCACCAACAATAGACAAAAAAAAGACAAGATATATCTGCACATCAGCAGGGCCTTTGACAGAGTGTGACACAAAGGTCTCATAGCCAAACTGGAAGCTAGTGGCTTTAGAGGGGTTTTTCTGAAATGACATAAAAAATATCTGACAGACAGAGCACTGAAGGCTACCATTAATCAAAAAGCATCTTGGCCAAAATCTATCAGTGCTGGAGTTCCCCAAGGTTCCATATTCGGCCCACTATTGTTCATCATCTACATCAAAGACCTCCCAGAGAAACTGTCAAGTGCAGCAATCTTGTATAAGATAAGATAAGATAAGCCTTTATTAGTCCCACAATGGGGAAATTCCAGGATTGCAACAGCACAGGGATAGCAACACTCAGAGCAACAATCAAGAAGACAAGAAAAACAAGAGCAGCGAATATACATATGTACATATAAATATATAAATATATAAACACACAGTGCGGAACATTGTCACTAGATGGAATAAATATATAAATATATATACACACAGTGTGGAGCATTGTAGCTCGATGGAATAAACAGCATAACCGTCTACTTAGTTATCCTACATAGTATAAGATAAGATAAGATAAGATAAGCCTTTATTAGTCCCACAACGGGGAAATTCCAGGATTGCAACAGCACAGGGATAGCAACACTCAGAGCAACAATCAGAAGGCAAGAAAAAAAAACAAGCAAGCAAGAGCAGCTAATATACATATGTACATATTACTATAAAATATATATATACACACACACACACAGACACACAGTGCAGAGCATTGTAGCTGGATGGAATAAATATATGAATATATGAACACACAGTGCAGAGCATTGTAGCTAGATGGAATAAATATGTAAATATATAAACACCCACAGTACGGAGCAATGTAGCTAGATGGAATAATATGTAGATATATAAAAACACAGTGCGGAGCATTGTAGCTAGATGGAATAAATATATAGATATATAAATATAAACACACCCAGTGCTGAGCATTGCAGCTAGGTGGAATAAATATGCAAGTATATAAACACACACAGTGCGGAGCAATGTAGCTAGATGGAATAATATGTAGATATATAAAAACACAGTGCGGAGCATTGTAGCTAGATGGAATAAATATATAGATATATAAATATAAACACACCCAGTGCTGAGCATTGTAGCTAGATGGAATAAATATGAAAATATATAAACACACACAGTGCAGAGCATTGTTGCTAGGTGGGATGAAACAGCACAACCGTCTATTTAGTTATCCTACATGGTATGATTATGTGCCCATACATATTCTCACCCTCCATAGCGACCGGTATGTTCCTAGTTGTATGCCGGAGAGGACCATTGTGTAAGTCTATTGCATCTTTTGCATTCAAAAAAACTATTAGTTTGTTACGTCTTTTTGCTATCTCTGCGAGCAGCCCTGCTTAGGTTGTACAGTCTGACAGCTGTTGGTAGGAAGGACCTACGAAACCTCTCGGTTGTGCACCTGGGATGATGTAGTCTGCTGCTAAATGAGCTCCTCAGTGCATCCAGTATGTCCTGCATAGGGTGGAACTCGGACTCCAGCAGAGATGACAGTTTAGCCACCGTCCTTCTCTCTCCTATCTCCTCCATCGGATCAAGGCGCTGCCCCAGGACAGAGCTAGCTTTCTTAATCAGTTTGTTCAGTCTCTTCCTATCGGCTGCAGTAATGCCACTGCCCCAGCAGACCACTCCAAAAGTGATGGCTGATGCCACCACCGTGTCATAGAATGACTTCAGCAGCGCCCCTTGTACACCAAAAGACCTGAGTCTCCTCAGCAGGAACAGCCTGCGCTGTCCCTTCTTGTAGAGTGCGTCAGTATTGTGTAACCAGTCTAGTTTATTGTTCAGATGAATACCCAGGTACTTATAGGATGAATATGAATATATATATATATATATATATATATAGTATGAATATGAATATGTACCCATATATATTGTCACCCTCCGTAGCAACCGATATTGTCCTAGTTGTAGACTGGAGGGGACCATTGTGTAAGTCTGTTGCATCTTTTGCATTCAATACTATTAGGTCGTCACGTTTTTTTGCTATCTCTGCGAGCAGCCCTGCTTAGGTTATACAGTCTGACAGCCGTAGGTAGGAAGGACCTGCGAAACCTCTCGGTTGTGCACCTAGGATGATGTAGTCTGCTGCTAAATGAACTCCTCAGTGCGTTCAGTATGTCCTGGGTGGGACTCAGACTCCAGCAGAGATGACAGTTTAGCCACCATCCTTCTCTCTCCTATCTCCTCCACTGGATCAAGGCGCTGCCCCAGGACAGAGTTAGCTTTTTTGATCAGTTTGTTCAGTCTCTTCCTATCGGCTGCTGTAATGCCACTGCCCCAGCAGACCACTCCAAAAGTGATGGCTGATGCCACCACCGTGTCGTAGAATGTCTTCAGCAGCGCCCCTTGTACACCAAAAGACCTGAGTCTCCTCAGTAGGAACAGCCTGCACTGTCCCTTCTTGTAGAGTGCATCGGTATTGTGTGGCCAGTCTAGTTTATTGTTCAGATGAACACCCAGGTACTTATAGGATGTCACCATCTCAATGTCTGTTCCCTGTATGTTTACTGGTGCTGTGAGGGGTTGTCCTTGCCTGCGGCAGTCCACCACCAGCTCCTTAGTTTTCCTCGCGTTGATCTGGAGGCAGTTCCGATGGCACCAGTCCACGAAGTCCTGGAAAAGTCCTCTGTACTCAGCTTCATCTCCGTTGGAGATGAGGCCGACAATCACAGAGTCGTCAGAGAACTTCTGTAGATGGCAGTGTGTTGTGTTGTGTGAGAAGTCCGCAGAATAAAGGATGAACAGGAAGGGACCCAAAACCGTTCCCTGGGGGGCCCCCGTGCTACCGATGATGGTGTCGGACACACATTCCCGGGTTCTCACAAACTGTAGCCGGTTAGTGAGGTAGTCCAGGATCCATGATGACAGGTGCTGGTCCACCCCTGCGCACAGCAGCTTGTCCTTCAGGATCATCGGTTGGATGGTGTTGAAAGCACTGGAGAAGTCAAAGAACATGATCCTCACCGCATTCCCGGGCTTCTCCAGGTGGGACAGAGAACGGTGAAGGAGGAAGATCATTGCATCCTCCACCCCAATGCCATGCTGGTAGGCGAACTGGAGTGGATCCATCGCTGGTCCCACCAGGGGGCAGAGGTGAGCAAGGAGCAGTCTCTCCAGGGTCTTCATCATGTGAGACGTCAGGGCCACCGGTCTGTAGCTGTTCAGGTCTTTGGGGCGGGAAGTCTTTGGTACAGGTACCACACAAGATGTTTTCCACAACTGTGGCACCCTCCCCAGCTTCAGACTCAGGTTGAAGATGAGCTCCGCAATCCCACACAGCTGGTCTGCGCAGGACTTGAGGAGCTTTTTGCTGATGCAGTCCGGTCCCGACACCTTCCTCGCCTTGATCTTCCTCAGACTCCGTCCTCACCTGGGTCTTAGTCAGGGTCATGTTGGGGGGCTGTGTGCTGGGAGTGGGGGGGTGTTGGTGGAGTGGGGTGTGGACAGCAGGACTCGATGTCTTTAGAGGCAGCAGTGGTTGTTGTGCAGTCGGGGGGGAGGGCGGTTGGTCAAACCTATTAAAAAACAGGTTCAGATTGTTCGACCACTCCCTGCCCCCCGTGGCCTGGGGGGAGGTATTCTGGAGCCCAGAGATGGTTTTAAGGTTTCTCCAGACCCCACCGATGTCGCTCTGTTGCAGCTTGTCCTCCATCTTCTTCCTGAAGCTGTCCTTGCCTTCTCTGATCTTCCTCCTCAGCTCCCTCTGTACGGACTTCAGCATCTCCCTGTTCCCCAACCTGAAGATCCTCTTCTTCTCTCTCAGAAGTGTTTTTATCTCAGGGTTGATCCAGGGTTTGTTGTTCGAGCAACACCATATGGTCTTGGTGGGTACGGTGTTGTCCACACAGATGCTGATGTAGTCCGTGATGGTGTGAGTGAGGCCATCGATGTCCTCACCATGTGGATCACAGAGCTGCTCCCAGGCAGTGGTTTCAAAACAGTCCTTTAGAGCGTCCATTGCCTCCTCAGACCATAACTTCACTGTGCGCATGACCGGAGGTTGTCTGTGCACTAGGGGTTTGTACACCGGCAGGAGATGAACCAAGTTGTGATCCGATCTCCTGAGTGGGGGGAGTGGTGCTGAGGTGTACGCCTCCTTAGTGTTTGCATAGAATAAGTCCAGTGTTTTATTGTCTCTAGTGTGGCATGTGACATACTGGGTGAACGTGGGTAGAATGGGAGACAGTGAAATGTGGTTGAAATCGTCTGAGATGAGGAGAAGAGCATCTGGGTGTTCTGTCTGCAGCCTGCTACTGAGTGGATGATGTCACGCGCTGTCCCAGCGTTCGCCGTCGGATTTGCATAAATAACAATGCAGATCACGTGTGAATATTCCCTCGGGAGATATGTAGGCCGCATGCTAACAGCTAGCAACTCCATGTCTTTGTTGCAGTGTTGTTGTTTAACCGTGATATGTCCCGGTCTGCACCAGCTGTTATTGACATACATCATCACTCCACCGCCCCTTGCCTTCCCACTGTCTGGTGTTCGGTTTGCCCGTATTGTGTGGAAACCCTCCAGTTCAATGTTAGCATCTGTTGCTAGTTCTTTTAGCCACATCTCTGTGAATAACATTAGACTACTCTTCTTGTATATGCTATCGTAGCAGGAGATAGCCACTAGCTCATCTGTTTTCCTGAGTAGCGATCATACATTCCCCATAATCACAGATGGGAGGGCGGGTCTGTACCCTATATTCCTCACCCGTCGTCTTATTCCAGCACGACACCCACGTCGTTTTCGTCTTATATCTCCCGGTATGTCGAGTTTTTGCATTAGCATCGTGGGCCGGTTAGGTGCTAACAGATGGTCCCTATTGTACTTTCTCCTACAAGAAACAGTAGATCCGTCCGCTGGCTCAGGAGACATTTGGGAGATCTACGTGTCTGTGATGGATCAAGGTGTCGCCGAAACAGAAAGATTAGCAAGAGAGCCAGATAGTAAATAAATACATAATTACAATAAATACATAATTGTATGTACTGATGACACATCAGTGTTGGACATCATAAGAAACATGAAATGGAATGTCCTCTTTGGTCAGGGGTGTCCAATCACGTGCCATGGAGGGGCAAGACCCTGCAGGTTTTCTCTTCTACCCAGTCTCTTCAGCAGGTGTTTTCACTTATCAGCAATTAGTGGGAAGAAATTCAGTGAAATCTGCTGTTGAAGACACTGGTTGGAGGTAAAGCCTGTAGGGTCTTGGCCCTCCATGGCACATGATTGGACACCCCTGTCTTAGGTGTACCCTGAATTAAAACCAATTCCTGCCCCTGGAGCATAGGAAAAGTGTTAGAGCTCTCACATTACTCCACCTTATGTACCATCAAGAAGCACCAGCTTTACTAAACAGCCTGCTTCCAGAGCAATATAAAGAACATAAAGATGAATGCCAGACAGGGCCAGATCTAGGCATGCATATAGCATACACTATAAGGGGCAGTCAGAAATGTGAAAGGGTATCATGGGCTCGCTTCATGGTTTCACAGCAATAATGATGGGGGGTGCTACACACATCTGTGGAGGGTCTTTTTTTCTATATCCTTATATCTTTATCTTTCCTTTCTTTGATTGAACTTGGTCAGGCCTCTATCCTAAGACTTGTCCAACTTACATATGTAGATTAAGATCCTGCTGGAATAGCTCTGAGGGTCTCTGAAGCACCAAACCCCCTGACCATGATAAGGTAACAATGCCTCAGGGGGAAAACTGAAAAGTAGCATAAAAGATCCTTAATCCAGATTTAACAACCAACACCATAACTTATCTGAATTGGATGAGATAAACAGATGAAGAAACAGCTACCTCTGTTTCCACAGTGGCCCTGACAGAATCATGGCTGACAATCCACACCAACGGTCTCTCTGACCGCTACCGAAGATTTATTCACATTCATACATCAGTGTCATGAACCATGAACACACTGGAGCCAAGATGGGAAAAGAGTCTTGACCCAGGACACAACAGCAAGGTGGGGGGAGTGGGATTCAAACTGACAACCCTCCAGTTATTGGGCGACCTGCTCTACCTCCTGAGCCACTATGGCCTCATTTTTGTTTCTCTGTGAGAAATAATGTAACTGTGAGCTAGAAAACACAGCTACACTGCAAAAAGACAAATATAAGTAAAATGAAATAAATTAAAGCTGTTTATGGTTGTTTTTTGTCTGACAAGATGTTCTTGCTGTGCATTTTATCCATCCATCCATCCATCCATCCATCTTCTACCGCTTTTCCGGAGGTCCGGGTCGCGGAGGCAGCAGTTCAAGCAGAGAAGCCAAGACTTCCCTCTCCCCAGCCACCTGCTCCAGCTCTTCAGCGAGGATACCAAGGCGTTCCCAGACCAGCTGGGAGACATAGTCTCTCCACTGAGTCCTGGATCTGTCCCAGGGTCTCCTCCCAGTGGGACGTGCCTGAAACACCTCAAGTGGGAGGCGTCCAGGAGGCATCCTAATCAGATGCCCATACCACCTCAACTGACTCCTTTCAATGTGGAGGAGCAGCGGTTCTACTCTGAGCCTCTCCCGGATGACTGAGCTCCTCACCCTATCTCTGAGGGTGAGTCCAACAATCCTACGGAGAAAGCTCATTTCAGCCACTTGTATCCGCGATCTCGTTCTTTCTGTCATTACCCAAAGCTCGTGACCATAGGTGAGAGTAGGAACGTAGATTGACTGGTAAATCGACCGCTTTGCCTTAGAACTAAGCTCCCTCTTCACCACAACAGACTGGTACAACGTCCGCATCACTGCAGATGCTGCTCCAATCCGTCTGTCGATCTCTCACTCCATTTTCCCCTCACTCGTGAATAAGACCCCAAGATACTTAAAGTCCTCCACTTGGGGCAGGAGCCTGTCCCCAACCCAGAGAGGACAGTCCACCTTTTTCCGGCTGAGGACCATGGACTCGGACTTGGAGGTGCTGATTCTCATCCCAGCCGCTTCACACTCAGCGGAAAACCGTCCCGGCAAGAGCTGTAGGTCATTGCTGGATGAAGCCAACAGGACAACATCATCTGCAAACAACAGAGATGAGATCCTGTGGTCACCAAGCATGACACCCTCCATTCCCCGGCTGCACCTAGAAATCCTATCCATAAAAATTATGAACAGGATCGGTGACAAAGGGCAGCCCTGGCGGCGTCCAACTCTCACTGGGAATGAATCCGACCAAGTGTTGGCAATACGAACCAAACTCACAACGGTTGTACAGAGACCGAATAGCTCGTAACAACAAACCCAATACCCCATACTCCCGAAGCACCCCCCACAAAAATCCACGAGGGATGCGGTCAAATGCCTTCTCCAAGTCCACAAAACACATGTAAACTGGTAGGGCAAACTCCCACGAACCCTCAAGAATTCTCGAGAGGGTAAAGAGCTGGTCCGATGTGCCACATCCAGGACGAAAACCACATTGCTCCTCCTGAATCCAATGTTCGACCAACGGCCGGACTCTCCTCTCCAGTACCTTGGCATAGACCTTCCCAGGGAGGCTGAGGAGTGTGATCCCTCTAAAGTTGGAGCACACCCTCTAGTCCCCTTTTTTGAAGAGAGGAACCACCACCCCGGTTTGCCATTCCAAAGGCACTGCCCCCGACCTCCACGCAATGTTACAGAGGCGTGTCAACCATGACAGCCCAACAACATCCAGGGCCTTGACGTACTCAGGGCGAATCTCGTCCACCCCCGGGGCCCGGCCACCAAGGAGGTTTTTAACCACCTTGGCGACCTCAGCTCCTGTGATAGGCGAGTCATCCCCCTCGTCCCCAAACCCTGCTTCCTCTGTGGAAGGCATATCAGTGGGATTGAGGAGATCCTCGAAGTATTCCTTCCACCGCCCGACGATATCCCCAGTCGAAGTCAACAGTGTCCCATCCGCACCATACACAGTGTGGACTGGGAGCTGCTTTCCCCTCCTGAGCCGCCAGACAGTTTGCCAGAATTTCTTTGAGGCCGACCGAAAGTCTTGTTCCATGGCCTCACCGAACTCCTCCCATACCCGGGTTTTTGCTTCAGCAACCACCCGAGCTGCACTCCGCTTGGCCTGCAGGTACACCTCAGCTGCTTCGGGAGTCCCACAAGCCAACCAAGCTTGACAGGACTCCTTCTTCAGCTTAGTGGCCCCCCTCACCACTGGTGTCCACCACTTGGTTCGGGGGTTGCCACCACGAGATGCACTGATTACCTTGCGGCCGCAAGGTAATCAATTTCAGATAGTTAAACTATTTCAGATAGTTTTAACTTGTTTTACGCAATTTAATAAGTCAAATTTTCTTGCTCTGTTGGCAGATAATTTTACTTAAAATCAACAAAAACAAATTCTGGCAATAGATAATTTTAGTTAAAATTAGAAAAAAAAATTGTTGACAAAGTAAGATTAAATTGCTTAAAACAAGTAAATAAAATTTTATAGAAAACTGCACAATAAAAAGAAATTCTTGTCTTGTCAAAATTATCTTGTGAGAGAAAAACAAGCATAAAGCCTTGATTAAGGATATTTTATCTTACTGAGATTTCCCTTATTACAGTGGAACAGATACTGCCTATGGCGACCTTGGAAATGCCACCTCCGTCTATCCACCAGGGGGTGCGGATCGTTCCCCCGGACAGCAGCATTACTGTGGAGGAGGTGCTTCTGGCTGTGGGTGAGCAGGTGGGCCATGATGCATTCTGCTTTGCGTCCCGAATGAATAGAGCTGTAGTTGTGTTTCTGGCTGCTGAGGAGGATGTCCACGCTCTGGTTGGAAGCGGTGTTGTTATCGGGGAAACGTATGTACAGGTGTCCCTTTATCTGTCCCATCAATGCATTTCACCGTCTCAGGTGTTCCCCCTTTCATCACTGACGAGCAGCTGGAGACGGAGCTCCGCAGATTTGGGAAGTTTGCGGGCCCGTTTAGAACTGTGACTTTGGGATGCAAGGAGACCAAGTTAAAACATGTGAAATCACTCAGGCGACAGGTGTTCATATTTTTGGACTCGCCAACTCAAACTCTGGAAGTGTCCTTCCGGGTCAAACATGGGGACGGCTCCTATATGGTGTATGCGAGCTCAGGACAGATGAAGTGTTTTGAATGTGGAGACGTGGGCCATAAACGGTTCGCCTGTCCGCACAGGCAGTGGGCGGGGGGCTCTGATGGAGCTGTGGCTGGAGCCGCGGCTGGAGCCGGCGGTGCGGCCTCCGCTCACGCCGCTGCTGCGGATGTCGTGGCGGGGCGTTCCGCCGCAGCTGAGGCCGGTGGTGCGGCCTCCGCTCCCGCCGCTACTACGGACGACGTTGCGGGGCCTTCCGCCGGTCCTGCTCCGGAGCCTGCCGCTGTGTCTGTGGACAGCCCGGCTGTGGCACCCACAGCCCAGCTTATGGCTGGGAGCGTCGCTGGTGATGGCGCCCAAAAAGTCACTGATGATGCGTCAGAATCTCGCTGTGTGACATCAGCAGCTATGCTTCCGGTGGCTGCTACCGTTTCAGAGCAGCAGACGGAACAACGCCAGTCAGCTGCTGTGGGTGGCGTCCAGGAAAATGTGGCTCATGATGAATCCGCTCGGCCAGCTGAATCAAACAGTCAGCTGAGTTGTGCTGATGAGGAAATGGATTCTGATTCCAACACTGTGTTTAATACTGAGTCTATTGGGGCAACTTGCAGTACAAACACGAGTTTGTATTCACTGGAAGAAATAAATGCTTTTCTGGATGAAACCTATAACAGGGCCATTAAAGTCACTGATTACTTCAGTGACACTGATAAATTTATTAAGTCTGTTAATGTGCTAAAAAGGCAGGTTGGTCTTGACCTCCTGGATGAAAGGAAACGTTTTCGCCTCAAAAAGCACCTAACAGCCCTGCGTAAAGCAGCGGGAGGGCAAAAGGTCAAGCGTGCCCAACAGAAGGAATAAATGACGGTCTTTACTCTGACTTTTTTAGGCATTTTTGGGGTATTGTTGGATCAGACTTTTATGACGTTCTAATTGACTGTTACAGAACTGGATCTTTACCGGTCTCCTGCCGGCGCGTGTAATATCTCTGCTGCCCGGCTCTTTGCACGGACTACAAGGTCACGGTTTACTCGCCTGCAGGACATGGATGCCCCAACATCTTTTTTCTACAATCTGGACAAGACTGCTGCAAAGATGACCTGCTTAAAACTCCCACATGGTCAAAGGACTACAAATCCATCCGAGATGAGGAGCCATGCAGATGCAGTGGATTTTTACGGGGCCCTGTTTGGTGCAGAACCATGTTGCATAGACTCTCAACACCAACTCTTTGGAGGTCTTCCCAGGCTCAGCCCAGAGAACAGGCCTGTTCTGGACTGTGAACTGACTTTGGATAAGTCAACTGTAGCAGTTAATCACATGTCTCTGGGACGTGCACCTGGACTTGACGGCTTTCTTCTGACTTTTTTAAGCACTTTGGGGATGTTATTGGATCAGACTTTTATGGCGTTCTAGTTGACTGTTACGGAACTGGCTGCGGGCGCGCAGTGCTGTCTCTGCTGCCGAAGGAAGGGGACTTGGCCTTGCTTAACAACTGGAGGCCTGTGGTTCTTCTTTGCACGGACTGCATGGAAGAATCGGACTACCAACGCTGGCACTGTGGATCCTGTTTTTGTTTTCCTTACTATAAAATGGTGGACAATTTGGAGGCATCCACCAATAGATGGACTGGTGTTTGTGCTGCATTTTGCCTCAATAGACTCAGCATTAGACACAGTGTCGTTCTCAGATTCCACTTCCTCGTCAGCACAACTCAGCTGACTGCTTGGTTCTCCCGGGCCAGTGGATTTATCATGGGCCACATTTTCCTGGACGCCACCCTCAGCAGGTGACTGTCGCTGATCCATCCCCCGCCGTGTAACGGTAGCAGCTTCTGGAAGCACAGCCACTGATGTCACACAGCGAGATTCTGACGCACCAGCAGGTCAGTGCTCCTTCCCCTCCTCCGATGCGGCAGCAGCTGGCGGAGGCACAGCCGCTGACGTCACTCTCCCTCTCTCTCTCTCTCTCTCTCTCTGTCTGTCTCTCTCTCTGTCTCTCTCTCTCACACACACACACACACACACACACACAGAGCAGCACGTCCTAAACACCAGGTATCAGGATGACACTGATCAACAGTTACAGTCTAATGATGACAGCAGAACACAAAGTTACGTCAGTGAAGTATTCTTGATTCAAACAACAGCAGCAATCAAAAACCTGCACAGGTGGCTGGAAACACTGCACATAGCATGTCTTACCTTTTTAGAAGGACTTTCTTCTGGCCTTCTTTAAAGAAAAATCCTCCATTATATCCTTTAAGACCAGCTTACGAATACCGTCATACTCTATTGATGCATGCTTGATCCAGTCTACTTTTTACCAAGTTTGGAGTCCACTGTCCCATGCACAGCTGTCTGATGGAAGCAATTATGACCTTTCCCAGTAGCCAAGCTTTTTTTTTGTGATGATCTCCATCTCTCATCTTGCCTTCTCCACTGCCCTGATCTCTTCTGGATCTGGGTGTCTTCTCCTCCAGCTGAGTGCTATAATGGCCCAACGGTCTCCTCGATGCAGTAATTAGCAACCTCCTCCACTCAATACTTCAGCTTAGAAAAATCCTTTACACGTCGGGATATTTTGAGCAATTTGTTTTCACTAACCTCTTTTCCTCTCAATAATTTTATTAGCACCACTCTCAAACTTTTTTCTGGACATTTTAATTGAGCTAATCACTTCTCACTGGTGATTGCATAGTCACATGTCAAAACAATTCCTGTGATAGGCTATTGTTATGTGGTACCCATATGGGGCACGTATACATTAAACCAATCAGCAGCCACACATGAATATCAAGTGATGGACATAAAATTTGACTAAATAACAACAAATTGATCTCTTTTACTGACTCATGATTGGCCCTGATTTCTGTAGGGTTCATAGGCTACTTGGTAGCTTGTTTGCAAACTGACGTTTAATTGGATGTTTATTGAGGGCTCAACCCGGGGTAAGGGGGAAAGGTTTTGAAGGATTCTGATGCACAGACAGTGGGGATGGAAAAAAGGGTTGCATTTTTCAGTGGATTTTTCATAACACATTTTCTTAATTTCATTTGAGGGGGAAAGACATTTGTTTGAGAGGGTATTGCCCCCTCTTGCCCCTGCCTAGAACCAGCTTTGATGCCAGTCTAGATCACAGCACACAGCTGTTGTAGAACCAATCAGATGGCTTACCACCAGCCACAGCAGAACATTCCTGCGAGCCACAGAGAGACTATGGAACAGCTTGAAACAGGAAATGGTGGATGTCAGCGATAGGCAGAGGTTCAGAAGTACACACCCACCAGAGCTCTAAGTCCTGTCAAGTGAACTGACCACCCTGCTGCTAAGCTGAGGGGTAGGATCATCATTAAAAAAAACAGAAAAGGTCAACATGTAATTGGTGTTAATGTTTCTGTTTCCTCCCTCAGATGCAGATCTACTGCTATGAAGCTCATCGATTCAACTCTTTAGACGAAACCATCAAATCTGGAGGTCCAATTACTGCCCTTGCTGTGCTCTTTGAGGTGATCATGTGACCTGCTGACTCATGTTTCACTCCTTGTGGAGGACGGGTTGATTAATTCAGTCAACAGTTTAACAGCAGCTCGTTACAGACTCCAAACATGATTAATGAAGCAGACTGAAGTCATCATACACTGCACATTAGAGATACAGGCATATTTTACCCAGACATCATACCAGTAGAAAGACAATGTTTTCAAGAGTCTGAGTAAGTTAGTCTGACCTGGTCCTCTGATGTTTAAGGTTTTCTTTCAGTGAAGAAGTCTTTAACTCTCGGCAGCTTTTCGGACTTCATCATTAACACAGGAAGCGTTTCAAGGGCCCTGATTATTTAGAGCTTTCTAAGTGAGAAGAAGGATTTTAAACTTAATTCTAAATTCTATGGGAAGCAATGAAGGGAGGCCAGAACCAGAGAGATGTGATCTCTCTTTCTAGTACCTGTTAAAACTCTTGCTTCAGCATTTTGGATCAGCTGAAGACTTTTTAGAGATGTTTTAGGACAGCCTGATAATAAAGGTGGATTCACATTACAATGTTTGTGTCATAAACTGCCCTCTTCACAAGCTACTGAAGGACACCAAACGCTCGCTGTGGTTTTGCACATTTATTAACATAAAGACGAACACAACACGAAACACTAAACTTGCATATAATGAGAAAAGTCACCAGAGAAGAGTGGGGCTCACGACCAGGAGGGGATAAAACAGCCTGGGAAAAATACTGGCTGAGGCTCTCGGGGACGCCGGGGAAAAGAGACAACTTCAGTCGGTGCACACCCAAACAGAAGTGGAGCTCACAGCTGAGGGAATTTGAAAAAGGGATAAATTACCTGGTCGGAGCTCTCCCATTGATCTCTATGGCAACCCTAAAAACATTCATTGTCTAGCTGAGAACTACTAAGGAATGAAGCAGTAGGACACAACAACGGGGAACATTTTCATGCCCTTAAATAGTGACATGACCATCTGATAAATGAGTGAGAGGTGTGGATAAATGAGTAGAAACGTAACATAATCAGTGACAGCTGTGCAGCCCACAAAACAAAGTTTGACAGCGGGAAGATGCAGAGCACTGTCAAAGTAAAAGCACAAAACTGGAAACTAAATAATAATACAAAAGTAAGACAACAACGATCCTGTTCATAATTTTTATGGACAGGATTTCTAGGCGCAACCAGGGAACAGAGGGTGTCATGCTTGGTGACCACAGGATCTCATCTCTGTTGTTTGCAGATGATGTTGTCCTGTTGGCTTCATCCAGCAATGACCTGTAAGTCTTACTGGGATAGTTTGCCACTGAGTGTGAAGCGGCTGGGATGAGAATCAGTACCTCCAACTCCAAGTCCATGGTCCTCAGCCGGAAAAAGGTGGATTGTCAAAGTCAAAGTCAAAGTGCCTTTATTGTCATTCCATTGCTAATAAACAATGCAACAAAATTGAGATACTGCTCCCTAAAAACAAACTATCACACTCACAGTTCACTCATGCATTTAACATTCTTATAATTACAACAATAAATAATGTTTGAAACAATATTACCTAAAAGTTGAATATAATATGTACATAGCAATAATGAAAACATACTGAGCGATAAATATATAAGACCAGCTTATACACACAGGGTTATTGCCACAAAATAACCTAAAATAACCTAAAATAATATCAGCAGTCTGTGCATGTTACATAAATCCATTCAAAATATGTACTGCTGCTGGGAAAAAACTATGATTAAACCTGGTAGTCCGGGTTTTATGGGATCTGTACCGCTTTCCCGAGGGGAGCAAGTGAAAGAAATCATGGCCTGGATGAGTGCAGTAGCTCTGTTGAGGTACCGAGACCTGGAAATCTCTTCCAGAGAAGGTAGAGAACAGCCAGTGATTTTTTGCGCAGTCTTGATCACTCTGGAAGGCTTTGCAGTCTGCGGCTGAACAGCCCTCATACCAAACCGTGATGCCATATGACAGAATGCTCTCAATAGCAGAGCGATAAAGTAAAACCAGCAACTGTGCATTCAGGCCATTCTTCTTGAGGAGCCTCAGAAAGTGTAGACGTTGTTGAGCCTTTTTTATCGTAGCTATGGTGTTAACTGCCCAGGTAAGGTTGTGAGAAATATGAACACCCAGAAACTTAAAAGCCTCCACCCTCTCCACACAGTCCTTGCCTATACTGTATATAGAGGAGGCGGCTCACTGCTATGCTTCCTAAAATCAATAATGAGTTCTTTTGGGGTTTTTTGTATTCTCCTCGTCGGCCTCCGTCGGTCTATGATGACCATGGAAGAGAATCCTAAACGTCTACTCTGCTAGAACAGCACCACCTGTGGCTGAACAGGCCAATGCGCGAATGGCAGTCCCTGTCACACAGGTCGCACTTGTGGGTGGTCTCCGTGCTGCTGGGTCTGTGGCGGTTCTTCCTGCGGGTCCTTTTTTCATCTGCTGCAGCAGTCAGTCTCTCTTCACCCGCCTTGAGCTGTCTGGTCAGGGTGCCTCTCCATTTGGAGCGGTCCGTTGCAAGGTCATCCCAGCACTCTGTGTTGATCTCCAGGGCCTTCATGTCTCTCTTGCAGACGTCTCTAAAGCGCAGCTGTGGGAGGCCAACGTCTCTCCTGCCAGTCGCCAGTTCTCCGTAGAGGACGTCTTTGGGGATTCTGCCATCCTCCATACGGTGAACGTGGCCTAGCCAGCGGAGCCTGCGCTGCCTGAGTAGAGTGAACATGGAGGAAAGGCCGGCACAGGACAGAACTTCTGTGTTGGGCACTTTGTCCTGCCAGGATATGTCCAGGATGTGGCGAATGCAGCGCAAGTGGAAGGAGTTCAGTCTCTTTTCCTGCCGGGCGTATGTTGTCCACGTCTCACCCCCATAGAGCAGTGTGCTGATGATGCAGGCATTGTACACTGCCATCTTCGTCTTGACAGAGAGTTTGGGATTCTCCCACACTCGTGTGGTGAGGCGAGCGAGTGTGAAGGCTGATTTTCCAATCCTCTTGTTGATCTCTGTATCAAGGGAGAGGTTGTTGCTGATCGTGGACCCCAGGTACGTGAACTGATTCACAACCTCCAGCTCGTAGTCGTCGATGGTGATGGTTGGTGGTGCTTCCGTGCCTTGCGCCAAGACGTTAGTCTTCTTCAGGCTGATGGTAAGCCCAAAGTCCTTGCATGCCTGGGAGAAGCGGTCCATCAGGGTCTGAAGCTCCTGCTGTGTGTGGGTTGCGACTGCAGCGTCGTCTGCGAACAGCATGTCCCTGATTAGAGCCTTGCGTACTTTGGTTCTGGTTTTCAGGCGGGCGAGGTTGAAAAGCCTGCCGTCAGATCTTGTGTGCAGGTAGATTCCCTCTGTTTCTGTGCTGAAGGCATGCCTCAGGAGCATAGCAAAGAAAATCCCAAAGAGGGTTGGCGCAAGTACACAGCCCTGTTTCACTCCACTGCGTATGTTGAATGGCTCTGAGACATTGCCGTTGTGCTGCAATATCCCCTGCATGTTGGTGTGAAACGATTCGATGAGGCTTTGCAACTTTGGTGGGCATCCTATCTTTAGCAGGATCTTGAAAAGGCCCTCTCTGCTGACCAGATCGAACGCTTTGGTGAGGTCGATGAAGGCGACGTACAGGGGCATGTTCTGTTCTCTGCATTTCTCCTGGACTTGGCGGATGGAGAATATCATGTCTACCATCGATCGCTCAGCACGGAAGCCACGCTCAGACTCAGGGTAGACACGTTCGGCAAGCTTCTGTAAATGAACGAGAACATCTCGTGCGTAGACTTTGCCAACAGCGCTGAGGATGGAGATGCCCCTGTAGTTGTTGCAGTCGCTTCTCTCCCCTTTGTTTTTGTAGAGGGTGATGATCTTGTCGTCCCTCATGTCCTGTGGTACGGCACCTTCTTTCCAGCACTGGCAGAGGACATCATGCAATGGCAGCAGTAAGGCAGTCTTGCAGTGCTTGATCAGGTTGGGGGGTATGCCGTCGTTGCCGGGTGCCTTGCCAGCGGCCAAGCTATCAATGGCCTTGCTGAGTTCGTCGATGGTTGGCTCGGCGTCAAGTTCATCCATGGATGGCAGGCAGTCGATGGCATCAAGGGCTGACGGTGTCACGGTGTTCTGTCTGGAGTAGAGGTCGGAGTAGTGTTCCACCCATCTCTCCATCTGCTTGTTCTTTTCTGTGATCATCTCCCCAGTGGAGGATTTGAGGGGGGCCGTCTTGCTCTGAGCCGGACCAAGTGCTTTCTTGATGCCATGGTACATACCACGGATGTCCCCTGTTATGGCAGCGGTTTGAATGCCTTGGCTGAGCTGAGTCCAATACTCGTTGGCACAGCGCCGAGCAGTCTGCTGAACTTTGCTTCTCGCAGCCCTGAGAATCTGGAGATTCTTCTCGTTTGGGTACTTCTTGTACACAGCAAGTGCTGAGCGCTTGGCTTCAATGACGGGGGTCATCTCGGTCAACTTGGCATCAAACCAGTCCTGTGACTTCGAGGTCTTCCTCCCAAAGGTAGCCAAGGCTGTGCGGTGGATGGTGTTTCGCAGCTCTTCCCACTTCTGCTTTGCAGATTCTCCTTCTTGTGGTACACCAAGTTCCTTCTCAAAGGTGGAGGCAAACTGCTCAACAAGTTCTGGTTGGGCCATCTTGCTGGTGTCAATCCGTGCTTTTCCAGGTTGTCTAGCACAATGGAATTTCTTCAGCTGCAGCTTGACCTTGCAACACACCAATGAATGGTCTGTGTCGCAATCTGCACTCTGGAACGAACGGGTGATTAGCACGTTCTTCAGTGAGGTGCGCCTGGTCAGGATCAAGTCCAGCTGGTGCCAGTGCTTTGAGCGCGGATGTTGCCAGGAAACCTTGTGTTGGGGCTTGGTCTTGAAGAACGAGTTTGTGATGCATAGATCGTGATATGTGCAGAACTCGAGCAGCCACTGTCCGTTGTCGTTCATTCTGCCCACGCCAAATGGTCCAAGACAGGAGGGCCAGGAGTCGTGGTCAGCACCCACTCTGGCATTGAAGTCTCCAAGGAGAATGAGTTGTTCAGAGTTGGGGATGATCCTGACAGTTGTTGCGAGATTCTTGTAGAACTCGTCTTTTGCCTCTGGTGTGGCTGTCAGTGTTGGGGCATACACACTGACGAGGGTGACTGGGCCTTGAGCGGTGTTCAGGCGGAGGGTGAGGAGTCGTGAAGAGCCATTGCTGCCCGGTTCCACCATCTTCAGAAAGGTGTTCAACACTGCGAAGCCCACTCCGTGTTCCCTGTGTTCGTCACTGCCCTTTCCCTGCCAGTAGAACGTGTAGTCCTTCTCTCTCAGTGTGCCTTGCATCAGCCAACCGTGTTTCCTGGAGAGCGGCGATATCCACTTCCAGTCTCTTCAGCTCATTATTGATGATGACAGTCTTCCTGGTGTTGTTGATGTCCTTGAGGTTAGCAGCGAGTCCTGTCATCATAGTGCGTACGTTCCAAGTTCCCAGTTTTAGAGTTGGTCTCTTTTGTTTTTTTGTCTTGCCTGGTGTGAAGGTTCTCAGCCTGCCGTTCGGACTCCTCCTCATCCCCATGCACCCAATGAGGAAAGCAAGCTGTGGCGGGACAACACCTTATTGGCTGGGGGCTGCCCAGCTTGAGGTGGGCGGTAGCTGTCCAGTGAGATCCGATGATCCCTCCCACCGTCGGGAACAACCCCTGGTGCCGCGCTCTACGCCAATTGAGCGGTGGCTTATAACCGGTAACTGTCATTCCTCGTGTTTTGTCTACGCCAAAGGCGAAGCTGGAGTGTCCTCTCCAGTGATCCGGTGTTCTACCTTCCAGCGTTAGGCGTTGGTAGGATTCAAGCCTGGGCAGGAAGATGTGGAGGACAAGATGTTGCCCATGCAGCATGTCCCCCCTCTCCACGTCACTGATGAATCCAAAGGAACAGCAGGGCTGCTACAGTTTGGCACCAGCGCCGTCGCAGGAGCTGCCAGAACAATGTTGAGCACAACAGAGAACTGCCTTAGGGGCTCCGACTCCGGATTTTTCCTCAGGGTTGACTCCCGAAGCCTTTCCCGTGACCGGGTGTGCTGCAAGGCAGCAGAGGTTTGAAATCAGGGTTTACCTTCCCCTAGATGGGCTACCTTCCCAGGTTGACGAGTCACCATCTACCCGAAGCATCTGGTTTTAAGGTGCCAGAGATCTGCCCTTGCCCCTTCCAAGGTCTGGTTTTGGTTCCAAGGTTGGAACCAACCTTTGGTTCCAAGGTTGTCATAGCCAGGAGCGGCACTGGGGTTAAGCTCCCAGTGCTCATAAAATGCTCCTTATGGCGTGCGTCTCGAAAAGCCTCTGACAACTAAGTCCAACTCCTAGCCTGCCCGTGTGGTTTAGTCTCTAAGCCCGGCGGAACTGCTTTTGTATTCAATAGCAGATTATTATCTGAGCACCATCTCACCAGTTTCTGGACCTCATCTCTGTATGCGGACTCATCTCCTCCTGATATGAGCCCCACTACTGTTGTGTCATCTGCAAACTTCACTATAATGTTTGTGGGATGAACAGGTATGCAGTCATATGTGTACAATGAATACAAAGTGGGGCTCAACACACAGCCCTGTGGCGAGCCTGTGTTAAGCATGACTGTAGAGGAGGAATGGGGTCCGAGTCTCACAGTCTGTGTTCTGTTTGTTAGGAAGTCTTTAATCCAGCTGCAAGTGTGAGTAGGCAGACCAAGCTGAATCAATTTGGTGATGAGAATGTTGGGAATAATTGTATTAAATGCCGAGCTATAGTCCACAAACAACATTTTTACATAGCTCCCCTTGTCTTCTAAATGGCTGAATGCCGAGTGGAGAGCTATAGCAATAGCATCTTCAGTGGATCTGCTCTGCCTGTAGGCAAACTGGTACCAATCAAAGTCTGGGGGAAGACTAGGCAAGAGATGTTTCAATATCCTTTTCTCAAAGCACTTCATAACAATGAGTATTAATGCTACTGGTCGATAGTCATTCAGACTGCTAATAATATGTTTTTTAGGCACAGGAATAATGACTGCAGATTTTAAACACTGTGGAACAACGGCTGCCTTGAGAGACAAGTTAAAAATGTCAGTCAAAACAGAGCATAGCTGATCTGCACATGCTCTGAGCACCTTTCCTGGCACTCCATCGGGACCAGTAGCCTTTCTCGGGTGAACTGCTCTCAGTGTCTGTCTCAGTGTCTGTTTCTGCAGGGTAAGCACATCAGAGCTGGCATTCAATAACATCAGTGGGTCCGGGCGAGATGTATTTGCCTCAAACAGTGTGAAAAAGCAGTTCAATTCTTCTGCCAGTGAGGCGCTGATGTCACTGGAAATGATGCTGCTGCCCCTATAGTTTGTGATATGGTGAAAGCCTGGCCATACTCGTCTCGAATCATTATCAGAAATGTATTGTCCTCTCTGGGTTGGGGACAGGCTCCTGCCCCAAGTGGAGGAGTTTAAGTATCTTGGGGTCTTATTCACGAGTGACGGGAGAATGGAGCGAGAGATTGACAGACGGATCGGAGCAGTATCTGCAATGATGCGGACGTTGTACTGGTCTGTTGTGATGAAGAGGGAGCTGAGCTCTAAGGCAAAGCTGTCGATTTACCACTCAATCTACGTTCCTACCCTCACCTATGGTCATGAGCTTTGGGTAGTGACTGAAAGAACGAGATCGTGGATACAAGCGGCTGAAATGAGCTTTCTTCGTAGGATTGCTGGACTCACCCTCAGAGATGGGTGAGGAGCTCAGTCATCTGGGAGAGGCTCAGAGTAGAACCGTTGTTCCTCCACATTGAAAGGAGCCAGTTGAGGTGGTATGGGCATCTGATCAGGATGCCTCCTGGACGCCTCCCATGGGCACATCCCACTGGGAGGAGACCCCGGGGCAGACCCAGGACTCGCTGGAGAGACTATGTCTCCCAGCTGGTCTGGGAACGTCTTAGTATCCTCTCTGAAGAGCAGGAGCAGGTGGCTGGGGAGAAGGAAGTCTGGGCTTCTCTGCTTGTTTTGCTGCCTCCGCGACCTGGACCTCCGGAAAAGCAGTAGAAGATTGATGGATGGAAGTAAGACAACACAACCCCAGACGTAAATAATACTATAAGTACAAAATGACACAATAGCTAGACAGGACAATAAGGACGAGACTAAGACTACAGACAACTCATAACTACACAGGAACCAAATACAGCAGACCACAACCCCCCTCCCATAACTCCTCCATAACCCATTCCGGTTGAAAGAAAGGGGAACTCAGGCATGGAGGGACCAACTCACAACAACCCCCCCCTCCCAAAAAAAAAACACTCATGACTCACAACCCAAACAACATGGTAGCACAGAACTCAAGGACCCCTGGATAGTAGCTAAGGAAGTTTGGGCAGCCTACCAGAGTTCCAGGAACACCGGAATGCAGTCGAACACCTTCAGTGGTCTCCCTAAGTTCTTGAGCCACCTCCACAGATGGTGTAGCCCTTCGGGTGACCTCTCAGCATCCATGAACCACCCGACCCAACGGCGCAGTCTGTCAGGTAGTCTCCCAACATTCCTGAACCACCGGACAGCGGGACACAATGCCCCCTCCCCCCCCGGAGGCGTCAGCTGGAACCTATGCCCCCAGCGGACCGCAGGATCTCCAGCCTGGAGGAGATGGAACCAGAGCTGCAGAAGGTTGACTCCCAGTAATGATTGCTGGCCAACAGTGGAGCCCAACGATGATGCCAGCTGACCAGCAAGGAGACCAGATGAGGGGACAGGCTGCTCCATGGAGACCTCCAGCGAGGATGAGGAATTCACAATGACCTCCACCAACCATAGAGAACCCTCTATGACCTCAGACCACAGTGGGACACCCTCACCAACCTCGGATGAAGGCGTTGCTCTGTTGGCGGCCTCGGACGGAGGCCTAGCATGTGCTGCGGCCTCGGATGAAGGTGTTGCACCCGCGGCAGCCTCAGATGGAGGCGTTGCACTTGCGACAGCCTCGGACTGAGGCCTGGCACCCACTGCAGCACCAGACTGAGGTGGGCACCCGCGGTGGCTCCAGACTGAGGCGTGGCACCCGCGGGAGCCCCAGACTGAGACATAGCACCCACAGAGGCCTCAGACTGGGGTGTACCACAAACGGAGGCCTCAAACAAAGGCGTACCACCCATGGAGACCTCGGACGAAGCTGTAGCACCCACGGAAACCTCAGATGAAGGTGTAACACCCATGGAGGCCTCAGACTGAGGCATAGCACCCACAATGACCTCCAGGGATGATGGTGGACCCATGAGGAACCCAGGTGAGACAAAGTGACTGACCCAAGAAGATCCAACAAAGAAGATGGTCGATCAACGGGGAGCCAGATGATGGAAGAGTAGAAGAACCCCCATAGACCTCTGGTGGAGAGGATGGACCCACGGAGACCTCTGGCAGAGTGGAAGGACCCATGGAGACCTCAGGCAAAGGTAGAGGACCCACGGCAATCTCAGGCGAGGATGAAGGACCCATAGTGACCTTAGGAGAATGCTCGAACAAAGAGGGCACAGACACTGGGTCAGGGTCACCAGCAGCAGTGGACCCTAGTAAGGAGGACTCAGGTGCAACTGGCATGTGCACTCAGTCCTCCCGACCAAGAGCTAGGCAGGATCTCTCTAAGACAGATAAAGTGAAAACAAAAAAGAGAACTTGCCTGAGCTCCAGCTCTACTGCCGTCCAGGACTCTAGCGATCCAGGCTGTGACGTCTCAGCTCTTCCTGTCTGAAGCTCCAACCCCACCATGGCCACCTCGAACAGGGAGGAGGAGAAAAACACTGGAGAATCACCAGCAGCAGTGGAGCCCGGTGAGGAGAGCTCAGGAGCAGAAGACATCTGCAACTGATTCTCCCCACCGTGAGCCAGACAAGAATTCTCTAGATCTGTAGATGTTAAAACAGAACCAAGTACCTGCCTGGACTCAAGTGCCATCGCTGTCCAGGACTCTGATGACTCTCCTGAGGCGAGCCCTAAAACAGGTATGGTGGTGGATGCAGCCTGCAGACCTCCAGGCACGGCGACCGATGCAGATGAATCTCTCGGAGTGGTAGCTGAAATGGGAGGTTGCCCCGTCACTGGCGCCGAGTCCCAGGCCACTGAAGCCAGAGGATGCTCCATTATCGGCTCAGTCTTCAGGGATCCAGGACCGCTCCTCCCCTGTCCAGAAAGTGGCTACGGGGATGGCCTGGGGTTCTCCGGGGCTGCAGGCTCCTCCAGTGTCCAGCGGCTCCATCCAAGGACTGGCAGGTGCTCAGGGAAGGTGTTAGGGAACACAGAAGGGACAGGTGAGGGACTGTTGACAGCAACAGGAAGTGAGGACTCAGCCAAAGTGGGCTGCTGATGCTGAGCCTCACCACTCGGAATAAGACAAGGAATTTCATTATCAATTGAAAGAGAATGAAAGCACACATGCCTTATTACCCGGTGTGCGATAATGACTGCTGCTGCTGAACCAAGAGATGTTCTACCAGGCACGGTGGAGATCATCTGATGAGGAGGCGAAGACAGATGATGCTCCAGAGCCTGGGAATGCTGAATCAACAGCGCAGACTCCACTTTCCCCGATGAACCTCCCTCCAGCTGTGGCATAAACTCCGGATGGAGCCATGGCTTGTACTCCAAGAGGAGCTCAGTCTCCACTGCCATAACCCACTGGTGCTCCTCCAGCTCCTCAGTTCTGGGACCATCTGTGGGCACGAAGGATGCGTGCCCAACACGGCAGGCTGCAGGACATTGCTCAGCGGAGGAAGAGGGGACTGCAGCTGGATAGTGGCCCTGGGCTCAAGGCATCCGCCCTCAGGAATGCTTCCTCTGTGGCATAGGTTCAGATGGCGAAGGGGCCTTGCCCAGCCCACGGAGCCAGTGTTGAGCATGGAAGACTGAGGTGAGGAGCTATGCCAGTTCTGGATTGCTCCACAGCCTGGGGTATGCCTCAATCACCTGTGCTACGCTATCCCACACCTGCAGCACCTCCTCGGGAGTGTGGGTTAGGCGAACGTACAAAATAATGTCCTCCACCAGTCCTGCCGCCCAACACTCTTCCTCATCTAGCCCAATACTCCCGTAGGCCGTGTGGCCAGATATGCCACAAAAACTGGACTGTAAAAGCCAAAGGGGAAAAATACAATATGAGAGAAAAGAGAAGAAAAAAAACTAGCAAAAACTCACTGTGGCAGGTGTCCACACTCCAGTCATGTCCTTCTGTCATAAACTGCCTTCTTCAAGAGCTATGGAAGGACACCAAAAGCTCACTGTGGTTTTGCATATTTATTAACATAAAAACAAACACAACACAAAAAACTAAACTTACATCCAATGAGAAAAGGCGCCGGAGGAGAGTGGGGCTCACGACCAGGAGGGGAGAGAACAGCCTGGGAAAAATACTGGCTGAGGTGCTTGGAGATGCGGAGGAAAAGAGACAACTTCATCCAGAGCACACCCGAAGAGAAGTGGGGCTCATGGCTGAGGGAATTTGGAGACGGGATAAATTACCTGGTCGGTGTGGTGTAATCTGTTTTGTGCAGTTTGCTTTTACTGTGCAAGGCTTAACAGGAAGTGTAGTGGTGAACCTGTATGTATGTGAACGGCCTTGAGAGGGAACGACACGCTAATAAATGCTGTCTAGTTGCTCTACATGGTGTCGCCTGAATCCTTATGCCCAATAACACAACATGGTGTCCGAAGCGGATCAGCAGTAAGAGCTTAATTGTCAGGGAGTGAAAGTAAGCAGTTGTGTGAGCGAAAAAGTGAGTTTTCTCTGGACAGAAAGATGTTAGAAGTAGAAGCAGGAGCTAGTGCACAAGCTATATTTCCTCGCAGCGCTCCGCCCCAGCAACAAGCAAATAGCAGCAACAATGCGAATGTTTACCCACCTCCGAATGCCACATTCACTATTCAGCTTCCCGAAGCATTTGATTTTTCTAAGCCACAGCAATGGGCAAAGTGGATAAAGAGATTTGAAAGATTCTGACTAGCTAGCAACCTACACCTTAGCTCAGAGGCGAACCAAGTAAACACGCTTATCTACTGTATGGTGGATGAAGCGGACGACATTTTTCGAGGTCAGGCTTTATCGGACGTGCAATGGCATCAGTACCAAGCAGTAAGAGATACTTTAGAAACATATTTTGTGCCTAGGAAAAACATAATCTATGAGAGAGCCCAGTTTAATCAAAGAGTGCAGCAAGCTAATAAGACTGTTGACTCGTTTGTCACCGCGCTGTATGCTTTGGCTGAAAACTGCAACTAGGGAGCACTACACGATGAGTTAATGAGAGATCGCCTCGTCGTGGGACTGAGAGACACCAGCTTAGCTGAGAGACTGCAAATAGACAAAGATTTGACGCTGGAAAATGCAGTGAATCAAGCCCGGCAGTCAGAAGTAATAAAAAGACAACAAAGAGACCGCAGAGGGGAAAATAAAACGGAAATGGATGCTGTGTCAGTGAAATACAAAAAAACAAAAGCATCCAACATACAAGCCCCCAAGTCCACCAAAACACACAACAAAGGCCAAAACACCAAACAAGAGACTGTGCTACAGATGTGGTAAAACCCCAGCGCATGGTAAAGGACAATGCCCAGCAAAAGACGTGATCTGTCACATATGTGGTTAAAGAGGACATTACGGTAAAGTGTGAAAATCGGTTAAATCTGTGCATGTGATAGAAACAGAGAAATGTAATGACACACCCATGTTCCTTGGTTTTGTAGATGCTTTGTAGATCCTTGATATGCAGACCTTACTGTCAGAAACCACAAAGTCAGATTTAAGATAGACACTGGAGCCGACGTCTCTGTAATCCCAGCCCAGATGTACTATGGTATAAACTAAAACGTGACAGAATTATGTAAACCAGATCGACCATTGTTTGGACCAGGTGGTACTCCACTCAATGTACTGGGTATGTGCAGAGAAACATTGTGTATAGGGAAACAAGAGATACAAGAAAATGTGTATGCTATCAAAGATTGCACATAGCGCTGTTAAGCAGGCCAGCAAGTGTTGAGCTAAACCTTGTGTCTAGAGCAGATAACATAGATATGAAAGTACTGAATGAGAACTACCCCAAGTTTTGTCAGGGTCTGGGTTTAATGCAGCAACCTTATACTATTATCAGTGTGTGAATGTGTGTGGATGGGTGGATAGCAGGGTCTGTAAAGTGCTTTGGTCATCTAGAGATGAGAATAAAAGCACTATAAAAGTGAATACCATTTACCATTTATTAAGCTGAAACCTAAAGCGGTACCTTTTTCCCTGGCCACACCAAGATGTGTCCCCATCCCTTTGTTGGGAAAAGTGAAACAGGAACTGAAAATAATGGAGTCGATGGGAGTAATCAGTAGAGTTGAAGAGCCAACTGAATGGTGCTCAGGCATGGTCCCAGTACCAACCAAAAATGACTCAGTACGCATTTGTGTAGACCTCACTCACCTCAACGAAGCAGTGTGTAGAGAAAAGTACATCCTGCCCTCAGTTGAACAGACATTTGGATCCCTGGCCGGAGCAAAAGCCTTCAGTAAGTTGGACGCAAACAGAGGCTTTTGGCAGGTTCCATTGTCACCTGAGTCAGCACACTACACAACGTTCATTACCCCTTTCGGACGCTACCACTTCAAAAGACTTCCCTTTGGAATAGCCTCAGCCCCAGAGCATTTTCAGCGGAGAATGTCAGTGATCCTCAATGGGCTGCCAGGTGTGGTTTGTCACATGGATGACATCCTCATTTGGGGACAGGACCAGCAGGAGCACAATGCCAGACTTCACATAGTGCTTAACAAACTGCAAGAGGCCGGTGTCACACTAAACATGGAGAAATGTGAACTGAGCAAACAAGAGGTAAAGTTCCTCGGACACATTTTGTCTGCGGAGGGAGTCCAACCTGACCTGGACAAAATCAGAGCTGTTAAAGCAATGAAAGAGCCGTCAAACGTCAACCAAGTGCCCAGCTTTCTCGGGATGGTCAACCAATTAGGCAAATTCATCCCAGGACTGGCTGAAAAACATAAGCCCCTAAGAGACCTGCTGTCAAAGAAAAACCATTGGGCTTGGAGCTGTGCACAACAAAAAGCATTTGAGCAGCTGAAAAGTAATCTGACTTCAACACCTGTTCTCACACTCTATGACCCAAACAAAGAATTAAAACTGTCATTGGATGCCTCATCCTATGGACTTGGAGCAGTCCTATTTCAAAAAAAGGGTGAGCAGTGGAGACCTGTTGCTACACGTCAAGCTCCTTAACAGAGACAGAGCAGAGGTATGCACAGGTGGAGAAGCAGGCACTTGGACTAACATGGGGATGTGAAAGATTTAAAGACTTTCTCATCGGGAGAGACTTCTCCTTAGAGACTGACCACAAGCCACTTGTCAGCCTGCTAGGACAACAAGCCCTAACCGAGCTCCCACCCAGGATCCAGCGGTTCCGACTCAGGCTCATGAGGTACAGTTACTCTATCTCACACACTCCAGGCAAAGCACTCCTCACAGCAGACACACTGTCATGCGCACCTGTCACTCAAGACCCAGACTCTAAGGCTACAGCAGAACTACTGGCTGACAAATATCTGTGTGGATGAAATAATCAAAAACCTGCCTGCTAGCTCAACGTACATCACTCAGCTAAAAGAACAGCTGAAAACAGACTGCGTATGTTCAGAAGTCATGTCATTTTGTCAGAAAGGCTGGCCAGATTACAGCCATCTTGCAGGTCCAATCAAAGCGTACTGGCTGCACAGAGACACTCTAACCGTACATGAGGAACAGTTACTGAAAAGCACCAGACTAGTTATTCCTACTACTATGCGCAACTCTGTCCTCGTAGCCTTACATGAGGGACATCAGGGAATGTCTAGATGTAGAGAGATTGCTAGAGAGACAGTGTGGTGGCCTGGTCTGAGTAGCCAAATCAATGAACTTGTAAAAAAACTGCACTATATGCATTAAAGGACATGCCAACCCAGTGGAGCCCTTAATGCCCAGCGAGCTCCCTGAGAGACCATGGCAGAAGGTCGGAGCAGATCTTTATACACTCAACAACAGCAACTACGTACTTCTGGTGGACTACTACTCCAAATTTGTGGAGATAGCCAAACTGACCCCCACAAGATCAGAGGATGTTATAGTACACCTAAAGTCAATCTTTTCCAGACACGGCATTCCAGAGATTTTCTACAGCGACAATGGACCTCAGTTCTCAAACCAACAGTTTAGATTAGATTAGATTAGATTCAACTTTATTGTCATTACACATGTATGAATACAAGGTAACGAAACACAGTTTAGCATCCAATCAGAAGTGCAAAGGACAGCAGTGCAGTATATACGGTAATTAACAGTATGTGCAATTTAAGCAAATATATGCAAATATATGCAGCAGTGCAGAAAGTTAAGAGTACTGTTATGTGCAAATAATGTGCAATAAGTTAGATGTAGTTATGTAGTTATGCAAACGTTATGTGCAAATAATGTGCAATAAGTTAGATGTAGTTATGTAGTTATGCAGTTATGTACAGGTGAGGATGGTAAGAGATGATGGTAAGAGAGTCAGCGGGGAACTAAGTTCAATAACGTGACAGCTGTTGGAAAGAAACTGTTCCTAAACCTGCTGGTTCTAGTCCGAAGGCTTCTGAAACGTCTTCTGGAGGGGAGAAGCTGGAACAGTCCATGAGCAGGATGATTGGAGTCCCTAAGAATGCTGCGTGCCCGGCGCAGACATCTTTTCCTGTAGACGTCCTCTATAACTGGAAGTGGAGTCCCTGTGATGCGTTGGGCAGTTTTCACCACCCGCTGCAGCGCCTTGCGGTCAGCGACAGAGCAGCTCCCATACCAGACTGTGATACAGTTGGTCAGGGTGCTTTCTATCACGCAGCGGTAGAAGTTGCCCAGGATGTCAGTTGACAGATGGTTCTTCTTCAGTGTCCTCAAGAAGAAGAGGCGCTGATGGGCCTTCTTGATCAGGCTGGTGGTGTTAACTGACCAGGACAGGTCCTCCGAGATGTGGGTCCCCAGGAATTTGAAGCTGGGGACACGTTCAACAGCTATGCCATTGATATGGATGGGGTCATGTGTCTCTTCCCTCTCCTTCCTGTAGTCCACTATGAGCTCCTTGGTTTTGCTGGTGTTAAGGAGCAGGTTATTGTCAGCAATTCAGTTCAAAGACTTTGCAGCAGCCTATGGTTTCAGACATAACTAGCAGTCCAAGGTTTGCACAAAGCAATGGTGAGGCTGAGCGTCATGTCCAAACTGTGAAAAGACTACTAAAGAAAGAAAAAGACCCATATCTTGCACTTTTAGCTTACAGAGCGACCCCATTAGCTAACGGATATAGCCCAGCGCAACTACTAATGGGAAGGAGACTTCACACACCAGTACCCCAGCTTCCCTCTTTGCTCGTTCCCAGCCTGTCAAACAAGGCTTCAGTGGAGACAAGGGGGAGAGAGAGGAGGTTAAAGGAGAGTACTGTGTATAACAGAAGACATCGCGTGAGAGAGCTTCCTCAACTCTCGCCAGGACAACCAGTGTGGATCACAGACACCAAGTGTGAAGGGACTGTCATCTCACCTCACTCCACACCCCGCTCATATGTTGTGGAGAGCCCTTCAGGAGCCATCAGGAGAAATAGGCATCACCTACTGCCATTGCCTGAAACCACACCAAAGGTACAAATTCCAAGCACACCAGTCGGACTTGGAGAGGGCGCCTTGCCCATATCAAACTAATCTGAGTCTGTTGCTCAGACTCCAAAGACAGCTTCCTCAAGTCCTGTCAGAACTAGATATGGCCGAGATGTCATAAAACCGCAAAGACTGGACTTATGAATGCAGAATGTTTAAATGCAAAGGAAAGGAAAAGTGTTCAATAATATGTAAAAGTTAAAAGGGAAAAAAATTCAGTTAGTTTTCATGCATGCAGTAAATGTTCATTTAGGGTTGCATTCATTTCAAAGAAAGGGGGATGTGGGTCAAATAGGTTCATTTTGTCTTCTTTTCATTATTTATCTTTTGTTCTTATAAAAGACAAAAATAAAATAGAAAGGAGATGTCTTTACCTTCTTAACATGTTTCAACTGTACACTGCAGCCTTCATCAGAAGAGTCAGCTGATTGCTGCCAGGTGACATTTATCAGCTGACTTTTGTAGGCGGGGCCAGCTCAGCAGGTCTGTCAGATCCACCGAGCCGGCCCTGCCTCCCGCCGTCAGATGGTCTCTGGAGAATGTGATCCCAGGTGTGGGAAAGCATAAAGGCCCCTCATCTCGGTTCATGGTGTCTTTTCCCTGCTTCCTGATCTCTATGGCCTCCTTGATCCAGCGTTTGTGTCTGTTGCTCTCCGATCCTATAATCCTTGCATTGTCCCAGTCCATGATGTGATTATTTCTTTTGCAGTGATCCGATATTGCTGATTTTAATGTTTCTTGTTGTGCCTTTTCTTTTTGTGATCTTGTGAGTCATCCTTGTGTTTCCTTCTCACATTCGTTCCGGTGTTCTTTTTTTCTTGTGGTGAATGGTCTTCCAGTTTCTCCAATGTAGGTTTTGTTGCATGATCTGCATATTTCATATCTTACATTGCATTTTTTGTCTTGTTCTATTCTGTCCTTGGGGTGTACTAATAACTGTCTTAATTTTTTGTGTGGTTTGACTGCTGTGTTTATTTTGTATTTTTTCATGATCCTTTGAATTGGTTCCATGATCCCTTGTATGTATGGTATAGTTATGGTGTCATTGTTTTTGATTTCGGCTTTTGAAGATTTCGAAGCCAATTTCGATTTGATTTCGAAGTTGAAATCAAAAACAAGGACATAATAACTATACCATACATACGAGGGAGCACAGAACCAATTCAAAGGATCATGAAAAAATACAAAATAAACACAGCAGTCAAACCACACAAAAAATTAAGACAGTTATTAGTACACCCCAAGGACAGAATAGAACAAGACAAAAAATGCAATGTAATATATGAAATATCATGCAGATCATGCAACAAAACCTACATTGGAGAAAGTGGAAGACCATTCACCACAAGAAAAAAAGAACACCGGAAGGAATGTGAGAAGGAAACACAAGGATGACTCACAAGATCACGAAAAGAAAAGGCACAACAAGAAATATTAAAATCAGCAATATCAAATCACTGCAAAAGAAATAATCACATCATGGTATACCACTATCACTGGGTAATTGGGTAACAGGGTAACACCCACTAACACCTGCGCTTGCCAGATTTTTGTGTGTAACCCTTACTAACACCCACTCACCCTACTCACTTTAGGTGTAGTACCCTTTTTGGTAGTATTGTGTTATGGCAATGTAGTTACCTTAACTTTTCTACCTGGGCAGAGGGATAATTGGGCCAGGTCAGACCGACTCCTGGTTCGTAGAAGCCTGGGAGGTGCAACAACAGATGGCACAACACACACGGTGTATGGAACTTGCAACTATGTATATTATTTACAAATATGTACACATAAATAAATACACAGCACAATAAAAGAAAACACAATCCATAAACTCCAAATTATATTTACAATATTCACAGTCCTGTTGTTTCAGTTGTAGGTGACCAGTGGGGTCACCTCTAGCAGTTCCTAGGATTCGGGCTTCGGCTCGCCGTCCAGATCCGGAGAATCCACAGTCTTGAGAATCCAGCACAAAAAAAACTTGACCTATAAAATAGGTCAGAACACAATGAGCTTAATCTACAATCTAAGTCAAGTGCATTGGAAAGCATTTGACAAAAAAAAAATAAAACAGAAAAGTGTGCTAGCACAACAATTTATCACAAATTGACACACTAAACACACATAAATCACAGATACATCATTCACCATTGAATAACAATTAAGGGCAAGGGAAATGGGACCATTCTTAAACGTCACAGCTCTGAAAAATGCCCTTTTCTGATGGAAAAAGCTAGCCGAAATTAGCATTGGCGATTAGCATGCTAAGCTAGCGATTAGCAATCCCATACACAATGAATGGATAGCACTCACCATGCTAAGTGGCTTGTGCATCAGGGGTTCCCGCGCTCAACGGCGTCGACAGCCTTTGTATCCCAATCAATCTCAAATTTTCTCTAAGGCAAAGACTGTTATCAGCTCACCGTCTCTGTGAGTGATCGTCTCTCTCGGTTGGTGCCTTCCGCTGTGTCTGACAGTGTTCTGTGGATTACGCACAGACCGAGGGAGAGAGTGCGTGATCCCATTGGCTGGCGTGACCCAGCAACGATGCAGCCATTGGTTGCTCAAAATACCAACACACATATCAGGAACCTCACCAGAAGATTCTAGAAAATGTTCCTAACCATCTATGAATACACATCTATCTAAATATTCATACTCAAATCATCCATTCCCATTGTGAAATGGACGCTTTTCTTTTTAAAAGCGGCATCAATATTTATAATTTAATTCACGTTAAACTATCTACTCCCATTGTGAAATGAATGTTTATTACCCGAAGTTAATTACCCGAAGCGTTTGCTAGGCTAACGCTATCATTATAGCTAACGCCATAGCTAGTCGTAGCACCTAGCACCGACACGGAGAAGCGACTCTGTCCCCGGTGATTGGGGCTCACTGGAGGAACAAGCCAAGGCAGCAGTTGGACGGGAGCCGGATCGGAGCTCAAGTGCAGCGGTGGTGGGAGACGGGGACCAGTGGAGGACCACCGGGGCCCCAGCCGGAGTCAGAGCCCAGTTGCAGCAGCGGGGCTCGGCGGAGGAACTACTGAGGCAGACGGCGGTAGGTGGTGGGGCTCAGCGGAGGATCTACCGGGACCCCAGCCGGAGAGAAGCAGGATCGGAGCTCGGCTACAGCGGCGGTGTGCGGTGGGACTTGGTGGAGGAGCTGCCGGTACCCCGGCTGGACAGGAGCTCGGTTATGGCGGCGGTAAGCAGCGGGACTAGCAGCGGAGGGGGCTAGCTGAGGCCCAGCTGGATTCGAGGTCGGTTGTATCGGATACTGGCGTCACCAGCAGAGATTGTTTTAGTATCCACAGGTCAGTAAAAATGCCACCAAAGAAGGAGGAAATGGAAGAGATCAAAAAATCTCTGAACTTCTTGTCAGAAGAAGTGACCAAAATGGTTAGCCAGCAGGCTAAAATATTAGGGCTAATGGAAGAACTCCGAGAATTAAAATTAACAATTAAGGAAAAAGACAAAATTACGGACTTGGAGCGACGCGTCAAGGATCTTGAACAATGTTCTCGTATGGATGATCTAATTATAAGTGGACTAGACATCAAATATCAATCATATGCTCATGCTACAACAGGATTGAGAGGTGAGGAGGCTCCCACAAGTGAATCAGTCTCCCTGGAAAACCAGGTGCTTCAGTTCCTTGATAGTAGAAACATAAAGGTCGAAGCAAATGCAATTTCAGCCTGTTATGTTTTAGAATCAGAATCAGAATCAGAATCAGAATCAGGTTTATTGCCATTGTTCATGTAGTACACAAACTAGGAATTTGTCTCGGTACAATGCTGCAACATTAAACATGATAAGATAAGAGAAATAAACTATACATGTAATAAAGTGTAGGATAAGATTAAGTGATACTGGTCAACAGTTAAAATATATATTAGCCAGCAGCAGATACTGTGGAGAACTACGTATATAGTGCAGTCGGTAATGCAGGAATGCGAATTGTGATGCGCTTTGTGAACAGAAGGGTAAAGAATGACATACTGAGGCAGGCCAGAAAGCTACGGGGAACAGAAGTTTACCTAAATGAACACCTAACAAAAACTAATACTGAAATAGCACGGCAAGCACGGATGCTGAAAAGACAAAATAAGATACAGGCAACATGGTCAAGAAATTGTAGAGTTTGGATCAAACTAAATGGAACACCTGAGGAAGCAAAGAGTATAATGATCAGAGATGTTACTGACTTAAATAAATACAGATGAACACTGATTAAGAAAATTAAGAGACAATGATAGTCCATATCTACACACACGGCAAGAATAGTTCTTTTGACATACCATGTCAATGTACTTTTAAAAAAAAATAAAAATAAACAAAACAAACAAAAAAACTTATGACTGACTTGAGTAGACATCAATTATCCCCAGTTGGAGGAAGTCATTTGACACAGAGTGAGGAAACTCAAACTCTGAAAATATGCCATTATGCTGAACATAAACTACAAGAGATGGAGAATGATATTGATCCTGATAACCACTTTTTCAATAATATGCATAACCATTGTGAATATTACACTGAAAAGCAATTCAAAAGTCAAGTGCAACTAGATGGTAAACTATCAATAATACACTTCAACAGCAGAAGTCTTAACAAAAACTTTCCACAGATTCAGGACTATTTAAAACAGCTAGACAGAAAATTTACAGCTATCGCAGTCTCTGAAACCTGGCTTAATGAAGAGCAGGCTCCCCTGATGGCAATAGAGGGATATCAGATGTTTCATATTAACAGATCTCAAAAAAAGGGTGGCGGTGTTGTACTGTATATTGATGACCTGTATAGGTGTAAACTTGTAAATGGAATGTCCTTTGCACTACCAGGGATTTTGGAATGTGTTACTGTTGAGTTTGACCAAGATAAAACAAAAAATCTAATTATAAGTTGTATATATAGAACGCCGGGAACTTGCATTGAGACATTCAGAGATAAATTAGTCGAGCTGTACAATAATATTACTAGTAAGAAAATGGTAGTAATTTGTGGAGATTTCAATATTGATCTACTAAATCCATATCAACAAAATGTAATTACAGAGTTCATGAACTCTATGTACAGCATGAGTCTATATCCCACAATAACACATCCCAGTAGAATCACAGTTCACACTGCTACACTTATTGACAACCTGTTTGTTAATATTATTGATAAGAAAATAGAAAGTGGATTATTGATAAATGATATAAGTGACCACTTGCCAACATTTGCACTTATCCATGGCCACACGGGGGCCAATACAGAAAAAAATTTAAAATCGTTCAGATACAAATCACAAAATGCAATCAGTTCTTTTAAAGAGGACTTGCTGAAGCAAGACTGGACAGAAGTCTATGTATCAGATGTAAATGAAGCCTATGACACATTCATGAACACTGTAACCACTCTTTATGAAAAAAAATTGTCCATTAGTAAAGAAAAAGCTTAAACATAAATTTGCCGATAAGCCATGGTTAACCAAAGGATTACAAAAGGCGTGTAAAAAGAAAAATTTATTATATAAGGCTTTCCTAAAGAAAAGGACAAAAGAAGCAGAGCAGCGGTATAAAACATACAAAAATAATTTAATATATATAATGAGATGTAGTAAAAGAGACTATTACAGTAAAGAACTGGAGAAAAACAGAGACAATATTAAAAATACATGGACAATACTTAACAATATTCTTGGAAATAAAAACAGAAATACAAGCTACCCAACCGATTTTTCAAAAAATAATAAAACGACTCAGAGTGTGAATGCAGCTTCACCTGCAGATGAATTTAATAACTTTTTTTGTTAACATTGGTCCTAATTTGGCTCGAGAAATACCCATTACAGCGCCTACAGGTGATATAATAAGCAAAAACACTGCTATAAAAGACTCCATTTTCATAAAGAACACAGACGAGAGAGAGATCATTGAAATTGTTAAATTGTTTAAAAGTAAAACATCTACGGACTGTGATGGTATTGACATGCTCTTAGTCAAAACTATTATTGAATGCTTGGTGAAACCACTGACGTATATCTGTAACCTGTCTCTCCAAACAGGTATATTTCCCAATGCAATGAAAATAGCTAAAGTAATTCCAATATACAAGACGGGTGACAGAGGGGAATTCTCAAACTATAGACCAATTTCACTATTGTAGCAATTTTCCAAGATACTTGAAAAAATATTCTATGAGAGAATTGACAACTTCATACTGAAGAATAATTTATTGTGTGAGCAACAATATGGGTTCAGACACAAGAAGACAACTGCATTTGCTCTAATGGAATTTACAGAAAAAATACCAACTGCCGTTGAAAATAAAGAGTATTCAGTTGGGGTATTCCTGGATCTTAAAAAAGCATTTGATACAGTGGATCATAATTTATTATAAAAGAAACTACAAAATTGTGGTATTAGAGGGGTAGCACTGTCCTGGTTATGTAGTTACTTAAAGAATAGATACCAGTATGTATGTGTTGGTAACAAAAAGTCACAGTTACTGAAGGTTACTTGTGGAGTCCCACAGGGTTCAGTTTTGGGGCCATTGTTATTCAATATGTATATAAATGATATATGTAAAGTTTCAGAAAAAATGGATTTAATATTGTTTGCCGATGACACTAATCTATTATGCAGTGGAAGCAATTTGGAACAACTTTTGGATACACTCGGAAAGGAATTAGGAAAGCTTAAACTGTGGTTTGATTCAAACAAATTAACGCTCAATTTAAGTAAGACAAAATTTATAGTTTTTAACCACCATCACAACAACTTAGTATCTAAACTCAGTGTAAATGGTGTAGAGATTGAAATGGTATCTGGAACTAAATTTCTTGGAGTAATAATTGATAATAAACTGTGTTGGAAGTCACATATTAATTATATTAAAGGTAAAATATCCAAATCAATTGCAATACTACACAGAGTGACATATTTGCTGAATCAACCCACACTATATACCATGTATCATTCATTAATACTCCCATACATGACATATTGTACTGAAGTATGGGGAAATACGTATAAAACAAACATATATCCAGTCTTTATGCTTCAGAAGAGAGCTATTAGAATAATAAACAAAGCTGCTTACAGGGAAGATGGCTGCCTCCATTCAAGATGGCGACGAGACCAGAGGAGCTTTGAGGCCTGAACCGAGACTTTCTGGCAGTGTGTTTCACGCACGTGGGTGGAGCACAGACTTGAAGCTGCTACGTTTTCACTACAGGGTGTGGATGGTGGAAGCTCGGACTGTGGGATATGACCAGAGTTTCACATCACCATTACAGTGCTGCAGGTTTTCCCCTGGGCGACGGTAACCAAGGAACCGCTCTTCCTCTCTCCACCTGTCTGCCACCTCTCCTCGGGCACGGAGTATTCCCTCCTCCTCGAGGCGTACAAGAGGGCCTTGGACGAGCCCGGACAGATTCGGTGCTTAACTTCCAGGTTAAAGAGGACGACAGCGGGAGCTGCTGGCCGGACAGTCAGTGAATGCATCACGCTCGATTGAAGACCCTCAGAAGGTTTTCCTCTTGTAGCGCAGGAAGTGACTCTGGTTGAAAGAATTGTATTGCTCCTTTCCCTTATGTGCTTTTAGGGTATTTATGCTATTTATAATATTTATTGTGGGGTAATTTATCTTTGGGCACATTGGGAATATACGGTTTCTATGGGAATGTATGATTTCAAAAAAAGATGGCTGCCACTGGAGTGAGGAGTGGTCTGATGGGACACTTTCTGCCTATCTACTTATTCTTATTATTGTCTTTGTGTGTCTGGAACTGCAACAAGAAGGGTTTTCCGGCCAACTCAACTAAAGGTGAAGCTAAAAAGTCTTATTTATATGGATTTGGACATGGCCATTTCACCCTGTACTCTATCTGGTCTGCAAAAGCCCTGAGAAAAAGGCAAAACAAAGCAAACATGACGGGTAAGCAAATATTGCAATATGGCAGAGGCTATACAGTTAAAGTACTATTAGCACTGCTACTTCTGGCAGGGGATATTCACCTTAACCCTGGACCCGCCACTATTAAACAGCAGACCACTGGGTTAGCACAAACATCTGAGCCGGCGGATTGGCTGTTTCTATCTACGGCCCGGCATAGCGAGTCGGGTGAGTCGAATTGCACTGAACTGACTCACATATCTGATCCTGCTGTAAACAGCTGCGCTACGACCAAAATTCTGGAAACAGGAGCGGTTAAACAAATTGCAAATGAGGCGAGATCCGAAAACCGAGCTGTACGAAAGCAAAAACAACATCTATTTTTCCAAACTGTTAATCATGCACGAGTTCTTTGGGACACAAAGGCTAAACCAAAGGGGATCCTCGACGGACATCTTAACATACGGAGCATAATCCCCAAAAGAGACGAGATTTCAGTGTTACTGTCTGATTCAAATCTGGACTATCTTTGTCTCTCAGAAAGCTGGCTACACAGGAACATAGACACTAATATGATCGAAATTGTGGGTTATCAGTGTTTTAGAAAAGACAGACAGGCAGGGAGGGGAGGAGGTGTTTTAATTTACATCAAAGAAAAATTTAAATGTCAATTGGTTGATTTGAATACTTCACTTGAATGTTTAGCTGTTAACGTATGCCTCACACCGGTAATGAATTTCAACATTGCAGTATAGTACAACCCACCGTCACACAATTCTTCTTTTTATAATGAATTAAGTGCTCTGGTTAAACAACTTGAGAGGAGCAGAGAAACCATATTTTATGGTGATTTCAATATCAACTGGTCTGATAATAAGGAAAAACAGAAACTGAAAAGCCTCATGACTAAATTTAATTACAAACAATTGATCAAAGGACCCACCAGGATAACCAAACAATCTAGAACACTTATTGACATGGTATTCGCTAATAAACCAGAACGAATAACCAGAACCTATAATCTTGTAACTGGCCTCTCAGATCATAACATGGTTCTTGCTGTCAGAAAACTCACTAAAAAGCGACTACAGTATTTTGGGGGAATCGATATTGACAAATCAAATTTTATTATTCCCAAATCAAAAAATGAGAAGTTTGAACATCACTTAGAGAATCAAAATTGGGAGCAGCTCATGTCAATAAATGAAGTAGATGATTGCTGTAATTTTATAACTGCAACAATTACAAAGTCCATAGAAAAATTTACAAAGCAAATTAATAGCAGACAACAGAAGATTAACCTACCATGGTTAAATAATGAAATAAGAAAACTTATGAAGAGGCGAGACTATGCATTGAAAACATCATTAACCTCTAAACTACAAAATGATCATCTTGTGTACAAAAGTTTAAGAAATAAAGTGGTACAAGAGCTGCGAAAATCAAAAGTATCTTATTACAATAAACTGATAGATCATGCAAAGGGTAACAACAGTTCCCTATGGAGGCATTTAAATAACTTAACTAATAAAAAAAAACGATCAGAGAAGGGGGTAAAGGAACTTAGAATCAATGGCAAGACCGTCAGTGACAAGGCTACTTTGGCAAATGAATTTAATTCATACTTTGTGGGCTCTGTGGAAGACTTAACAAAAGTTTTTGTGCTGCCAAATGTGCTCAACAACACAAATTCAATACTTCCAGCAGATTCTTTTCACATCGATGAGGTAAATGAGGAGTTAATTGCTGGTATTGTTAAAACACTGTCAAACTCAAAAACTAATGATATCTACAATATGAGCACCTCCTTCCTCAAAATGCACAGCAAAATATTAATCAAACCACTGACTCATCTCATTAATCTCTCCATTAGGTCTAGTACATTTCCATCTGGCTGGAAAAAAGCTGTCGTCATACCAGTTCATAAATCAGGCAGTAAAGACGATATATGCAATTACCGCCCAATCTCTATTTTACCAGTCCTGTCTAAGGTTCTTGAAAAAGTTGTAGCTACACAGCTGATTGAATATTTACAAGACAGTCAACTTCTTCATCCACATCAATTTGGTTTTAGACCAGGATACTCAACAGAAACAGCAAATTGTTGCCTTATTGATAACGTCGAACAGTCCTTGGACAGGGGTAATGTGGTAGGAGCTGTTTTTCTAGATCTCAAAAAGGCTTTCAATACTGTAAACCACAGTTTGCTTTTATCCAAAATGGTATCTTTTAACTTCTCCCCAGATACATTAGAATGGTTTGCATCTTATCTCCAAAATAGAGAACAGTGTGTAAAAGTTCACCAGGATAAATCCTCATTATTAAACAACCGCATGGGTATCCCACAAGGGTCCATTCTTGGTCCTTTACTTTTCAGCATATTTATTAATGACTTGCCGTTACACTGCTCAGCTGCAACATGCCAAATTTATGCAGATGATGCAGTTATTTACACAGCTGCCAAGACTCCAGCACAGGCTGCAGATGTACTGTCTACAAGTATGGTTGATGTCCAAGAGTGGCTCCTCCAGAACCATCTATTGCTGAACCTTCAGAAAACAGTCTCAATGTGCTTTTCAATCAAAAAATGTAACCTGCAACGTTTTAAAGTTAATATACATGATCATGACATCAGTTTAGCTACAGAATTCAAATACCTTGACATTGTACTAGATCCTCAACTCAAATTTGATCTTCATATAAAGAAAATTTCAAAAACAGTAAAAAAAAATCTGAACTGCTTTAAATTAATTAGATATTACATACCTTACGAAGCAGCTGTACTGTATATGCATTCTTTGGTTTTTTCTCATATATCATACTGTTTGACAGTCTGGGCTCAAGCAGCCCCTTCCACAATAAGACATATAGATTCATTATATAATCAAACCCTAAAAATCTTGGACAAAAAGCCCATTAGGTGGCATCACTGTAATGTTTTAAAAAAATACAACCTATTGAGTTTTGAGAGTTTCATTGACCTCTGTTTTCTGAAATTAACGTTCAAATGTTTCCATAAATCAGCACCCGAGCCACTTGCTGGTTTCATCATAAGACAGGACAGCAGCAGAGCCACCAGGAGTTCTGTTAACAATAACTGTAAAATATTCCACCGCAGAACCACATTTGGACAAACAGCTTTCTCTATAAAGGGCAGTCACATCTGGAACACAATGCCAAATGTAATTAAAATAATAACGGACTTTAAAACATTCACTAAAAAGGTTAAAAACTGGCTGAAAAATAAACAAGAATGTACTCATGTATGAATTGATTGTCTGCAAGGTGAGAGTGAATGAAGGGAAGGAATGAATGTGTTTGTTTATAGTGAGTGACGGAGGGAGGCCTGAAATAGGCAAATGTGAGTCAGGTTGTTATATTTGTGTATTTATAATATTTATAATATTTATAATTGTTTATTTATAATCTTTTTTGCATTGATGTATGTGGTTATTGTGTATTTTTTTTTCTTTTCATTACTTGATTCTCTTTTCTAAAGCCCATCCAGGGACAAGAGTTGGTTATATTTGTGTATTTATAATATTTATAATATTTATAATTGTGTATTTATAATCTTTTTTGCATTGATGTATGTGGTTATTGTGTAATTTTTTTTTTAATTTTTTTTTTCTTTACTTGATTCTCTTTTCTAAAGCCCATCCAGGGACAAGAGTTGCAAATTAGCTAATAGCTATACACTCTATGTGCAACACATCAGATTGACTGTCATTGATTAATTGTCTATGTTTATTGCACTGTCCCTGTCAAATAAACTAATCTATCTATCTAACCAACAAACCCACTTTTTCTTAAATTAAAAGCTCTCAAGTTGAAAGATCTGGTTGACTTTAAAACTGCAGTAATAATGTTTAAAGTGAAGAATCTATCACTGCAAATATCCAAAAGTTGTTCCAAATAAGGGAGAAACAATATCATTTCAGAGGAACATGTATATTTCAAAAACCTTCAGTGAGAACTACCACCAAGCAACACTGTGTTTCAGTGCAAGGAGTCAGATTATGGAACGATTTTGGACCTGAATTAAAATCATGTACAACGCTTGGACAATTTAAACAAAAACTAAAGGAAGAAATACTCCAAGCATATATACAAGATGACATGTAAAATCACATAAGGATTGTCATATCCAGTCTGAGTTGTGTTGTAGCTTAGTTTTTTGTCACATTTTGTCTTAGCTATGTTCTGAATTGTAATCGCTTTTGGATTCTTGGATGGAATATGGGTGGGCAATATAAGCTGTGGCTTCAGCCGTCACCCATTTCGGATAACTTATGTTGAACTGTATAATCAGAGGAGTTATTGTCTAATTTGACCTTGTTGGATTTTCTTTCCCCCTTTGTTATATTATTCTGTTTCTTTTAAACTGTACTTTTAATCTATCCGAAATAAATAAAGATTCATTCATTCATTCATTCATTCAATGTCCCCCCTTCTTCTTAAAGTGGTATCAACATTCATAATTCCATCCACGTTTTTAACACTGGGTTACACTATCCCCCCTTAGAATCATGCAAGTCCCTTTGCATGGGATTAGCTAAATAGTAATGACAAGGGAACCAGTGTTCATGGGAATAATCTTAGGATCTGTCTCTGTTAAGGCTCTGGTAAAAGCCAGGTTTAGTCCTAGAAACAGGGACTGGGCAACAGTTATGAGAGGATTTCCCAACTGACTATACTGTAGCCTTTCTGGCTGGGAGGTTGTCCTCTCGGAACGTCTCACAGTCTGTGGGACTGCTTTTTCAAGTTCTTTTTCTTCCACAGGTTCATCACAGGTACTTTTATCAGGTGCGTTGGTTTCACTTTCAGTTCCATTCTCATTGTTTGATGGTTCCACATTTGTTTCAGTTTCCTCCAGGTTTCCATCATTCGGTAAGTTGTCACATCCAGGTGAATTGTCTTTTCCAGGCAAGTTGTCACATCCAGGTGAAGTGACATTTTCTATTTGGTTGTCATTCTCAGGTAAGTGAGTTTCAGCAGGAATGTCTCCTTTAAAGAATGTCTTTGGATGGGGAATTTCATAAACTCGAGTGAGCTTTATGGGCATTTGAATTGGTTCTTCTCTATACCAATAGACATCTTCATTTTCCGGTTCTGAATTCTCACATTCCTCATTTTGTTCAGGTGATTGCCTTGTCTTAGGTTTACGGACACGTTTTGGTTGGACAGGTTCTTCTTCAACAGGGGCAAGAAAACCACAGGGAAGCAAGAGGTCGCAGTGAACGGTGCGAACAGGACCATCTTTTGTCTCAGGTCTTATAGTGTAAACAAGCAAGTCACCTGCTTGGCTCACCACAATGTGGATTTCAGCTTCCCACCTGTCTGCTAGTTTGTGCTTTCCTCTGAGGCAGACTGCACAAACCAAAACTCTGTCGCCTGGTTCTAGTTTTAAGGGTTTCACTCGCATATCAAATCTTGTTTTGTTTCTTTCAGCCATCTTGTTAGCATTTTCTGTTGCTAATTTGTAGCTTTCTTGTAAAGTTGTCTTCAGTTTTTCAATGTACTGGGAATGTGACTTGAAACTTTTGTTGTGAAACGGGAGCCCAAATGCAAGGTCGATGGGCAATCTCGGCTGACGACCGAACATTAACTCAAATGGGGCAAAACCAGTAGTGTCATTCTTCGTACAATTGTACGCATGTACAAGTGGTTTCACATAGTTGTGCCAATGAGATTTGTTCTTTTCCTCCAGAGTGCCCGGCATGCTCAATAACGTTCTATTGAAACGTTCTACCGGGTTACATCTGGGATGATAGGGTGTCGTCCGGATTTTGCGAATGCCCATGACTTTGCAAAGTTCTTTTACAATATGGGACTCAAAATTGGGACCCTGATCACTATGTAACCGTTCGGGTATCCCGTAGTGGACTATCAAGTTGTCCCAAAGGGCCTTTGCAACGGTCTGAGCTTTCTGATTGCTGGTAGGGATGGCTATAGCGTATTTCGTGAAATGATCAGTTAACACAAGCACATCCTTCGTGTTACTTTGATCGGGCTCAATGGACAGGAAATCCATACAGACGAGTTCGAGCGGTCGGGTGGACTTGATATTTACAAACGGAGCAGCTCGTTATGGAGCAGTTTTATGTCTTACGCAGTGATTGCATGTCTTGATCTTCTTTTCAATATCTGCCGCCATGCGAGGCCAATAGAACCTTGTTCTGGCGAGATCCAAAGTACGCTCTGTACCTAAATGGCCCATGTCACAGTGGAGGCTTTGAAAGACTGAATCGCGGAGCTGTTCAGGTAAGACGAGCCGGTAAGTAACATTTCCTCCGTCTTGACGAGTGCGGTAGAGGATGCTATTGTCACGCCGCGCCATTCATCAGCGGCGCCACCTGCTCACGCACCTGCTACTCGTCAGCGGCGAAGGATAAAAGCCGCCTCGCCCTGAGCGTCGGCCTGAAGCCGTAGACTTCATTTCCTTTGTATGGACTTCTACCACATTCTCTTCAGCATCCTCATCTCCGGTAAGAAGTTCACTTACCTCATCTCTCCAGTCTGCTCCCCTGTGCACAGGTGGATTCCTCGGCGGTGGACAATCCCGTCCCTCGTCTCTCCTCGCTGCTGCACCGAGCCCTGCAGGTGGCTGTCTCCCGGGCTTCCATCCTTGAAGCGCCAGTCATCTGCCCAAACAAGTAAGCTTCTCTCCCTCGCCTATTCTCCTCCCGTGTTGGTGTGTGCTCATCACCCTGTGTCTGATTTCTCCCATAGGGTTGCCGGCTGAACGGTCTCCTGCCTCTGGGTCCGAAGCAGACGCCACCACCAACACATTAACATTCCGCAGACACGCACCCAAACATCCCTGTTGTTAATAAACAGTTTGAACTACTCTGAGCCTGTGTGTGTGCGTCTCCTGAGCCGAACGTTATGTCAGTACGGCTTCAGCAGAGCGGCTCGGCGGACGGCGGGCTCGCACACCGGTTAACCATCCTCGAGGCTCGGGTGGATCAGATTGTTTATCAGCAACAGGTGGTTCTTCATCAATTATTAGAACTGACTAACCGATTGAACCGCTTGGACCCCCAACAGCCGTTCCTCCCGACTCACCAGGGTGGCGCGGCTCCTGCTGTTCCAGCGGCCGTCCAGCCGGCTCCAGTGGCACCGGTTCGGCTCACGCCGATTCCGACCCCCGCCCGCTTTAGCGGTAAGCTCGGCGGAGCGCGGGGGTTTATTATGCAGTGTGAGTCCGTGTTCCACCGTGTGCCCGGAGATTTTCCCTCGGATCACAGCCGAATTGGTTACATAGGGAATCTTCTGGAGGGGCGTGCGTTAACCTGGACCTACGCCGTAATGGCGAGGCCCAGTTATGCCACCCTCACCTATGACCAATTCGTGAGGCGCTTTCTGGAGGTCTTTGACCACTCACAAACCGAAACGGTCCAGGTCGATCGGCTTCTCGCTCTCCAGCAGGGAAGCCGGTCGGCAGCGGACCACTCGGTCGACTTCCGGGTAGCGGCGGAGGAATTGGGCTGGGAGGAACGCTCCCTCTGTGGCCTGTTCCTCCGCAGCCTCAATAGTGATCTGAGGGATGAACTGGCTGGTCGGGATATCCCTGGGACGCTAGCGGAGCTGACATCCTTAGCGATAAGTTTGGATAACAGGCTGCGCGAGCGCTCCTCGGGGCGGAGGTCTTCTTCTTCTCGCCCTCGTGGAGCCTCGCCGCACCTTTTCCAAGCTCGCCCCCTGGCGGCGCCGCCAGCATCGCGCCCCGAGGAGTCGGAGCCGATGGTGACGGGCTGGACTAAACTTTCCCCTGTGGAGAAACAACGCCGCCGTGAGTTGGGCCTCTGCATGTATTGCGGAGGCGACCAACACACCGTGGAGCGTTGTCCACGGAAAGCCAGTCGGTGGGGTCCGCGAGTCACTGTTGGAAGCCTCGCGGATGTCAATCGGTTAGGATCACCTTCTCAATTGAAGCTGCCCATCCGTTTCTGCCATAACCCTACTGGGCACCTCACCCACGCACTGGTGGATTCGGGCGCAGAAGGCAGCTTCATTTCACAAAGCCTGGCAACCCGATTGGGCATCCGCTGCCAGGCACTCAACACTCCCATCTCCCTAATCCACCTCTCCCGTGCCACCCTCGGGAGAGTGACACATCAAACTGTTCCCCTACCGGTCATCATCTCGGGAAACCACCGGGAGGAAATGACCTTTTACGTCCTTCCCAACTCTGTGTCGCCCGTCATCCTGGGGTATCCCTGGCTCCGCCTTCACAATCCGGTCCTGGATTGGAAATCAGCTGGGATCTCGGCATGGAGTACGTTCTGTATGGGCACCTGCCTTCAGTCCGCTGCCTGCTCTCCGTCCGCTCCTCCCCCTGCTACGGACGCTGCACCCCCGGACCTGTCTCTGGTGCCCCCAGAATTTCACGACCTGGGTATAGTGTTCAGCAAAGCGAAAGCTATGTCTCTTCCCCCTCATCGGCCCTATGACTGCGCCATCAACCTCCGCCAGGGGGCTCCCTTACCTTCTGGTCGCCTTTACAGCCTGTCTGCGCCGGAGAAGGAGACGATGAACGCCTACCTGAAGGAATCATTAAGTGCTGGGATTATCCGCCCATCATCGTCACCCGTGGGGGCAGGGTTCTTCTTCGTGGGGAAAAAGGATGGGTCCCTCCGCCCTTGTATCGACTACCGGGCCCTCAACAATATCACGGAGAGGGACCGTTACACCCTGCCTCTCATGGACACTGCCTTCCACTCCCTCCAGGGGGCGACCTGGTTCACCAAGCTGGACCTACGCAGCGCTTACCACCTCGTCCGGATCCGGGAGGGAGATGAGTGGAAAACGGCCTTCCGTACCCCGAACGGCCACTTTGAATATCTGGTGATGCCGTTCGGGTTGACCAACGCTCCTGCAGTCTTCCAGCACCTCATTAATGACGTCCTCCGGGACTTCATTGGCCTTTTCGTGTTCGTCTACCTGGACGATATTCTCATCTTCTCCAAGTCCAGGGATGAGCACCAGGTCCACGTGAGGCGGGTCCTCCAAAGGCTGCTGGAGAATCGTCTGTACGTTAAGGCGGAAAAGTGTGAATTTTACGCCAGGAGTACATCCTTCCTGGGGTTCATCATCGCCCACGATAAGGTGCTCCCCGACCCAGAGAAGGTAAAGGCGGTGGTGGAATGGCCCACACCTGCATCTCGGAAACAGGTGCAGCAATTTGTTGGCTTCGCCAATTTCTACCGCCGCTTTGTCCCCAACTTCAGTGCCATCGTGGGACCACTGACCCGCCTCACGTCCCCGAAGGTCCCGTTCCGGTGGACCGAAGAGGTCGCTGCCGCCTTTGAGGCGCTGAAGGCGGAATTCTCCTCCTCCCGGGTCCTTCGCCAGGTCGACCCCGCGCTGCAGTGCATTGTAGAGGTAGACGCCTCGGACACGGGAGTGGGAGCAGTGCTGTCCCAGCGGTCACCGGACGATGGCGCCAAGCGACCGTGCGCCTTCTTCTCCCGGCGCTTGTCCCCGGCGGAGAGAAACTACGATGTGGGGGACAGAGAGCTCTTGGCCATCAAGCTCGCCCTGCAGGAGTGGCGCCACTGGTTGGAGGGGGCAAGCCTGCCATTTGTGGTCCTCACGGACCACAAGAACCTGGAATACTTACGGTCTGCCAAGCGCCTGAACGCCCGCCAGGCGCGCTGGTCCCTGTTCTTCGCCAGGTTCCAATTTTCCATCACCTTCAGGCCTGGCTCTAAGAACGTCCTGCCTGACGCCCTCTCCAGGCAGTTCGCCCCCGTGGAGTCGGAGGAGGCGCCCCACTCCATCCTGCCCAGGTCGTGCGTCGTGGGAGCCATCTCGTGGGACATTGAGAGCAAGATCCGGAAGGCACAGGAGGTGGAACCTGACCCTGGCGGCGGACCGGAGGGGAGGCTGTTCGTGCCATCCGCGGTCCGAGGAGAGGTCATCCACTGGCTCCACACCTCCAAGCTCACCTGTCACCCTGGCACCTCCCGGATGATAGATCTCCTCCAACGGTCCTTTTGGTGGCCAGGCCTGCGGAGGGATGCAGCCCGCTACGCCCGGGCTTGCCCAATCTGTGCCACCTGCAAGTCGGGAAATGCCCCTCCAGCGGGTCTGCTCCAGCCCCTGCCCGTCCCTGGCAGGCCCTGGTCGCACATCGCTCTGGATTTCGTCACCGGACTCCCCATCTCCAACTCCTATGACACCATCCTGACCATCGTGGACCGCTTCTCCAAGGCCGTGCACTTCGTCCCCCTGCGAGGCCTCCCTACTGCCCTGGAGACGGCGGACCTCCTCGTCCAACACGTGGTCAGGCTGCATGGGATTCCGGTGGACGTGGTCTCGGACCGGGGCCCCCAGTTTTCATCTGAGGTTTGGAGGTCTTTCTGCAACGCCATCGGAGCCAAGGTGAGCCTCTCCTCTGGCCATCACCCCCAATCCAACGGGCAGTGTGAGAGGACCAACCAGGAGCTGGAGGCTGCGCTCCGCTGTGTGTCCAGATCCAAACCCGCGTCCTGGAGCAACCATCTTGCCTGGGTTGAATATGCCCACAACACCGCTCGCTCTTCTGCTACAGGGATGTCCCCCTTCAAAGCGTCCCTGGGTTACGACCCCCCGCTGTTTCCGGAGCAGGAGAGTGAGGTAACTGTCCCGTCAGTTAGGGCCCATCTCAGGCAGTTCCGCTCCACCTGGGCTGCCGCGCGCCATGCGCTATTGCGCACAGCGGAGCGCAACAGGACTGTGGCGGACCGGCGTAGGAGACCTGCCCCGGCGTACAGAGTTGGGCAGCTTGTTTACATTTCCACCCAGGACGTCACTCTAAAAGGCGAGAGGAGAAAGCTGGCACAGCGCTTCATGGGTCCCTACCCCATCACCCGGATCATCAACCCGGTGGCTGTGCGCGTGGCTATTCCCCCCTCCCTCCGCATTCATCCTACTTTCCACGTGTCGAAGGTGAAACTGGCGGTTACTGACCCCCTTTGCCCTCCTCCTGCAGCGCAACCCGCGCCCCGGATGATTGGTGGCCATCCGCCCTGGTCCGCCTCCTCCATCCTGGACTCCCGGCGCCGGGGTCGTGGGTTGCAATACTTGGTGGACTGGGAGGGCTATGGGCCCGAGCATCGACAGTGGGTGCCCCCGTCGTTTGTGTTGGACCCATCGCTCATCGCGGACTTCCACCGAGCGCACCCGGATAAGCCATCGCCGGGAGGCGCTGCTAGAGGGGGGAGTACTGTCACGCCGCGCCATTCATCAGCGGCGCCACCTGCTCACGCACCTGCTACTCGTCAGCGGCGAAGGATAAAAGCCGCCTCGCCCTGAGCGTCGGCCTGAAGCCGTAGACTTCATTTCCTTTGTATGGACTTCTACCACATTCTCTTCAGCATCCTCATCTCCGGTAAGAAGTTCACTTACCTCATCTCTCCAGTCTGCTCTCCTGTGCACAGGTGGATTCCTCGGCGGCGGACAATCCCGTCCCTCGTCTCTCCTCGCTGCTGCACCGAGCCCTGCAGGTGGCTGTCTCCCGGGCTTCCATCCTTGAAGCGCCAGTCATCTGCCCAAACAAGTAAGCTTCTCTCCCTCGCCTATTCTCCTCCCGTGTTGGTGTGTGCTCATCACCCTGTGTCTGATTTCTCCCATAGGGTTGCCGGCTGAACGGTCTCCTGCCTCTGGGTCCGAAGCAGACGCCACCACCAACACATTAACATTCCGCAGACACGCACCCAAACATCCCTGTTGTTAATAAACAGTTTGAACTACTCTGAGCCTGTGTGTGTGCGTCTCCTGAGCCGAACGTTATGTCAGCTATTGCACATTTCAAGTCGACTGAGCTCTCGGAGTAACAAGTTGATGTCAGAAAGTTCAGTTCATACAGTTGGTGGAACTTTTAGTCCAGTTTCAATTTGTGCAATCACTTCTCTTAAACAGGGGTCAGTTCTTTGTTCGTTTTTGATCTGTTCAGGAGTCATGTGGGGTACAACTGGAAGACCACCACAGCCATCTTCATCGGCATAGTCATCTGGAATGGCGGCTACAGAGATGGCTAACGAGTGAACCAAAGGGAAGGTGTTGTCTGGAGAGCTACAGACAAGGTGTTTTTCACATATAGCAGACACTAGCTCGGAACTTAAACTGTTCTCAGGAAGAGACAAGTGAGTTTGAGTGAACTGCTGTATGCGGTCAAGCTCCTTTTGGGACACTGCTTCATCAAGTAACTCGCCATGTGGCCGTCTAGAGAGGCCATCTGCATCTGAGTTAAGTTTGCCTGATCTGTATTGGAGCTTAAAATTAAACGTCGACAGAGCAGCTAGCCACCTATAACTCATGGCATCCATCTTAGCAGTAGTTAAGATGTACATCAGGGGGTTACTGTCTGTCACAACAGTAAAATGATTGCCATATAGATAGTCTGCGAACTTCTCCGTTACTGCCCACTTTAGAGCCAAAAATTCCAATTTATGGGCGGGGTAACGGGACTCACTTCTAGACAACCCCCGGCTTGCATAAGCTATGACCCTAGTGTGGCCCTCTTGCTCTTGATAGAGGGCGGCGCCAAGCCCTGTAGTGCTGGCGTCAGTATGGAGGGTATATGGCAACTGAGGGTCAGCGAAACCCAGGACAGGCGCAGTACTGAGCTTTTCAATGATGGTTTTGAATGCAAGATCACAGGAAGAAGTCCATCGCTTGCCAAACGGTGTCTTTGGGTCATGGTACTGGGCAGGCTTAGCTTTGGGCTTTGGGCTTTTTTGCAAAGGAGGGTAGTCTGCTGTTAAGTCAATGAGGGGCTTCACAATGCTGGAATAGTTCTTAATGAACCGCCTATAGTACCCTGAAAAGCCTAAGAATGAGCGGAGCTGTTTGAGATCATGGGGCACAGGCCAGGTACTTAGGGCTTTCACTTTTTCGGGGTCGGTCTCAACTCCTTTACTGGACACAATGTGACCAAGGTATCTGACAGAAGTTTGAAAGAATCTGCATTTCTCAGGGGAGAGTTTAAGCCCGTACTCTTTTAGGCGATTAAGAACTTTGATTAAGCGAGCCTCATGTTCTTCGGGCATCTTGGAGAATACAATGATGTCATTGAGGAACACAATCACCTCATGCAGATTCATGTCGCCCATGCATTTCTCCATGAGGCGCTGGAACGTGCTGGGGGCATTTGTAATGCCTTGGGGCATTCTATTGAATTCCCAAAAGCCCATGGGACATACGAACGCCGTCTTTGGTTTGTCCAGCTCCTCTACCTCAATTTGGTAGTACCCAGACTTTAAATCGAGGACGGAGAACCACTGCGAACCAGTCAAGGTGGAAAACGTTTCCTCCAAGTTGGGGAGGGCGCAAGCATCTTTTACAGTCTGCATGTTAAGCTTCCTGTAATCAATACAAAGGCGGACATCGCCATTTTTCTTTCGCACCACTACCATAGGCGAAGAAAATGGGGAAGTGGACTCTCTTATCACGCCTGCTTGTTGGAGTTCTTTGAGATGCTTACGGACCGCTTCCAGGTCATTTGGATGTATGGGATGGGCTCTGTGTTTGAACGGTGTTTCATCTGATAGTTTGATTGTGTGTTTCACTTGATCCGTTTTGCCAAAGTCAAGATCGTTTTGTGCAAATACTTCAGGCATCTGACTGAGTTTTTCTGTTAGGCGCTTTTTCCATTCAGCGCTAATGGGGGAAGAGTCAAAGTTTAACTTCAGAGTGGACTTTTGTTCAGTTTTGGACTTTGTAACTTCCACAGAGTGTTCTTGCGATAGGACTCGTTGATATGCACAGATTTCTCCAATGACACACTTCTGAGGGATTGTCACGTCATGTTCCGATTCATTGGTGAGTATAACTGGAACAAGGTAGGGTGCTCTTTCAGGTAAGTCTATGAGACATGGTTTTACCAGGATACCACCAGGTAAGGCTGACATTAACGGGTGTTCTAACAAGACAGATTTTTCACTGTTGCCGGCTGACACAGCTACAGCGCCATCTAGAACAACTGTTTGGCCTGCAGGAACTAACTGTGGCTCTTTGTTGCGCATGGTCACTAAACCAAGGCTAGTGTCTTTGGACTGTCTGTGCCATAGCTCAAGGACGTTTAACACTGCCTTATAACCAAGTGACATGGTTGGCTACAGTTCAGAACATGCATCAGAGTACAGCTCGTACAGTACATCTAATGTGTTTGTCCCTATTAACACTAAGGGCTGATCAGCTGCACGTACATCGGGGACCACTAATGCAAGTGTTGGCACTTCGGCTTCAATACCGAAAAAGTCTTTTGAGAAAGTGACATGCATTTCAATGTAGCCTAAATAAAGTACACTCTGACCGTTAGCTCCCCCCACTTCTAACAGCTCAAAAAGTGGCTTAATCTCAAGGTTGGATAAATATTGTCTGTAATAGGACTCAGGGACAGTAGTCACCTGGGAACCTGTATCTAACAAACAGCTCACAGTGCAGCCATTCACTTCCACTTGTGCTGTACTTTTGGTACCAATTAGACTATTAGGAAAGCTAAAAGGGTCTGTTTTGTAATGCGACTTCAGTTTAGCATGTGTCTTGAACAGAACTTTTGGTTTGGGATGGGCCATCTCTGAACTAGCCTCTGTTTGTCCCGCAACAGGGGTAGACTTCAGCTTTAAAGAAGATTGGGGGTTCTGACTGTCCCAAATCTGTCTTTTTACTCTTAGTTCTTTGCGTTTTGCAGCTACAAGTGCAGGGTTTGGCTCTGACTCACAAGTGGCTACAATATGCCCATCTTCACCACAGCTGAAGCAATACCATGGTTTGGGCCTAGTACTGGGACGGCTGGACAAAGGTAAGTTTTCAGGTTTGGCATGGTCAGGTTTTTTATTTCCAGATTTCGTAGTTGGGTCTTTCTTTGGTGGTGCTTGTTTCTTTTGTTTCACAACAGCAGCTAATTGGCTCTTTAAATCAGCGACTTTCTTTTTCAGTTCTTTCAGACTGTCCGACTCCACTTCACTATTTGTACTTGTTTCGGTGACTGTTTGTATGTAGGAGGCTGCTTTTGGTTTTGTGGTGCCCAAGTTGTTTTTTCATGCGTGTGTTTTTAACTTCTTGTCTGTTTTCAACAGTGCGAAGGTGAAGCAATAATTCTGCATACTCAGGTGGATGTTTATCTTTCAGTTCCAGCTGTAGCTCTTTTAGCAGATTATCATCCCAACAGCCTCTGTTAAACTGCTTGAGAAGCTGTTTGTTCACTTCCTGTGGCTCTAGACCGCCTCTGCGCACTGTGAGATTGAGCGCCACCTGCAAACGATGCAGATATGCAGAGGGTTTTTCTCCATAATCTTGGAAAGTGTTCATGAATCGCACAAGCAGTTCCTCACCATCTTCAACAGTCCCGAAAGCTGAGTCCAACAGCTTAAGATAGTCGGCAGAGGTGGCTTCAGGCCCAAGAGGGCGAATAACATCAGATGTAGGAGCAAGAAGACTTTCCAGGATCTTGCAAGATTTTTCCAAGTCAGACAAAGAAGTATCTTCCATCATCAAGTCAACATGTGAACGCCATGTTTCATAGTCAGCTTCAGTATACGGTCTTGGCGTTTTGCCAGAGAAAGCTCTGATTCTCAAGGAGGAATGGGGGTTTGAGGGCTTCTCTGCATGTTTAATGACATGCTCAACTATGATTTTCTGAACCTCGGGTGGGTTAAAATCAGCTGGGCTCAACATTTGAGGTGTTAAGTTTGGTCTAAGAGGGCTTTGAAAGAGTGCTTGAGTGGTTTTAGGGGTGCGAGGCACTTCAACTTGGAGTGGAGGAGAGACTCCACTTTGTGTGGGTTCTACAGTAGGGAAAGCAGGATCAATGTCAGCAGAGACCGTTTCAGCTGTCTCAGCAGCTTCAATAGACTTCCCTATTGTGGACATAACCTCCCGCAACACCTCTTCAAAACCTTTTCCACTTAGCTTAGCTAAACCCCTCAGGTTGCTAAGATAAGCCTCAGTAACACTGCCCCCTACAGTTTTAGTGTAGACATCAGTCAGAGCTTGAATGCAGTACCATCAGGATCATCAGTGGATGGAAAGGAGCATGGCAGTGTAGGTGCTAATGCTTCAATGGTTAGTCCAGACTCGAACTCTACAATATGACTTTTGTCAAAGTCATATGAGTTATCATTAATGCTAAGCACCCTACGGATAGTGCCATGTTGCTCTAGAAACTCAAAAATATCTGTGTCTCTTTCTTTATCAACGACACCACTGAAAATGACTGCGTTAGGAATTTTAACACCATTCTTTTCCACAAAATCCATTTTGGCCATATATCAACTGTTTAGTCAGGGGTCAAAACAGAATCCTCATCTGTTGTGCCACACTCCAGGCTCCTGGCTGTGCTTGCCAGATTTTTCTGTAATACCACTGTAACACACAGGGTAATTGGGTAACAGGGTAACACCCACTAACACCTGCGCTCGCCAGATTTTTGTGTGTAACCCTTACTAACACCCACTCACCCTACTCACTTTAGGTGTAGTACCCTTTTTGGTAGTATTGTGTTATGGCAATGTAGTTACCTTAACTTTTCTACCTGGGCAGAGGGATAATTGGGCCAGGTCAGACCGACTCTGGGTTCGGAGGAGCCTGGGAGGTGCAACAACAGATGACACAACACACACGGTGTATGGAACTTGCAACTATGTATATTATTTACAAATATGTACACATAAATAAATACACAGCACAATAAAAGAAAACACAATCCATAAACTCCAAATTATATTTACAATATTCACAGTCCTGTTGTTTCAGTTGTAGGTGACCAGTGGGGTCACCTCTAGCAGTTCCTAGGATTCGGGCTTCGGCTCACCGTGATCTGGAGAATCCACAGTCTTGAGAATCCAGCACAAAAAAAAAACTTGACCTATAAAATAGGTCAGAACACAATGAGCTTAATCTACAGTCTAAGTCAAGTGCATTGGAAAGCACTTGACAAGAGAAAAAAAAACAGAAAAGTGTGCTAGCACAACAATTTATCACAAATTGACACACTAAACACACATAAATCACAGATGTATCATTCACCATTGAATAACAATTAAGGGCAAGGGAAATGGGACCATTCCTAAACGTCACAGCTCTGAAAAATGCCCTTTTCTGATGGAAAAAGCTAGCTGAAATTAGCATCGGCGATTAGCATGCTAAGCTAGCGATTAGCATTCCCATACACAATGAATGGATAGCACTCACCATGCTAAGTGGCTCGTGCGTCAGGGGTTCCCGCGCTCAACGGCGTCGACAGCCTTTGTATCCCAATCAATCTCAAATTTTCTCCAAGGCAAAGACTGTTATCAGCACGTTAGCTCACCGTCTCTGTGAGTGATCGTCTCTCTTGGTCGGTGCCTTCCGCTGTGTCTGACAGCTTTCTGTGGATTACGCACAGACCGAGGGAGAGAGTGCGTGATCCCATTGGCTGGCGTGACCCAGCAACGGCGCAGCCCTTGGTTGCTCAAAATACCAACACACATACCAGGAACCTCACCAGAAGATTCTAGAAAATGTTCCTAACCATCTACGAATACACATCTATCTAAATATTCATACTCAAATCATCCATTCCCATTGTGAAATGGGCGCTTTTCTTTTTAAAAGCGGCATCAATATTTATAATTTAATTCACGTTAAACTACTCCCATTGTGAAATGAATGTCCCCCCTTCTTCTTAAAGTGGTATCGACATTCATAATTCCATCCACGTTTTTAACACTGGGTTACAATGGACTGGGACAACGCAAGGATTATTGGATCGTAGAGCAACAGACACAAACGCTGGATCAAGGAGGCCATAGAGATCAGGAAGCGGGGAAAAGACACCATGAACCGAGATGAGGGGGCCTTTATGCTTTCCCACACTTGGGATCACATTCTCCAGAGACCATCTGACAGCGGGAGGCGGGGCCGGCTCGGTGGATCTGACAGATCTGCTGAGCTGGCCCCGCCTACAAAAGTCAGCTGATAAATGTCACCTGGCAGCAATCAGCTGACTCTTCTGACGAAGGCTGTAGTGTACAGTCGAAACATGTTAAGAAGGTAAAGACATCTCCTTTCTATTTTATTTTTGTCTTTTATAAGAACAAAAGATAAATAAAGGAGGATGTGGTGTAATCTGTTTTGTGCAGTATGCTTTTACTGTGAAAGGCTTAACAGGAAGTGCAGTGGCGAACCTGTATGTATGTGAATGGCCTTGGGAGGGAATGACACGCTAATAAATGCTGTCCAGTTGCTCTACATTGTATCACCTGAATCCCTTATGCCCAATAACACGACAGTCGGAGCTCTCCCGTTGACCTCTATGGCAACCCTAATAACACTCAGTGTCTAGCTGAGAACTATTGAGGAACGAAGCAGTAGGACATTACAACAGGGAACGTTGTCATGCCCTTAAATAGTGATATGACCATCTGATAAATGAGTGACAGGTGTGGATACATGAGTAGAAACATTATCATAATCATAATTTTTTATGTGCAGATGACACAACTTTGTTTTGTAGTGGAGAAAATCTTAAGCAGCTTCTGGATTCAGCAGAAAATGAACTTAAACAAATCAGTCAATGGTTCACTGCCAATAAATTATCTATTCACCTTGGAAAAACAAAATGTATAATATATGGAAACCACAAATTACATAATCACAGAAAAAATAAAATAAACAATGTTGAAATTGACACAGTTTTCGAAACCAAGTTCCTAGGGGTCATTGTGATAACAAACTAAACTGGAAATCACTCATAAATTATGTCAAAACTAAAATGTCTAAATCCATTGCCGTACTGTATAAAGTTAAGGATCTCCTGTGTCAGAAATGTCTTTGCATTTTATATAATTCACTGATATTTCCTTATATGACATACTTGTCACGCGGTGGCCCTCGCGAACCACCAAAAGACGCCAACAGTCGCCGGTGAGGTTTGCATGATGTTTTATTAAGAACAGAAGATAACACACAAAGTAACAGAAAGTAAAGAGCCACAGTGGGCTAAAACACATTACACTGGATACAGAAACCGCAAGGCTGAACAAGCTCACTTACGATTCAGGATTAGGACGAGCGATGATCATGGACATGGAATCAATAAGGAATATTGACGTCCGAGACGAGGAACGCTCGCTCAACGTCAGACACAGGAACATTTGACGAGACTGCTGCATTGGGCTGCACTCAGAGTCTGTTTAAATGTGCAGGAAGTGCAGTGGCGAACCTGTATGTATGTGAATGGCCTTGAGAGGGAATGACACGCTAATAAATGCTGTCCAGTTGCTCTACATTGTATCACCTGAATCCTTATGCCCAATTACACGACAGTCGGGGCTCTCCCATTGACCTCTACGGCAACCCTAATAACACTCAGTGTCTAGCTGAGAACTATTGAGGAACGAAGCAGTAGGACATTACAACAGGGAACGTTGTCATGCCCTTAAATAGTGATATGACCATCTGATAAATGAGTGACAGGACGAGCGATGATCATGGACGTGGAATCAATAAGGAATATTGACGTCCGAGACGAGGAACGCTCGCTCAACGGGCGTTCAACCGGGCCACTGATGAGCCGCGAATGCAGCACAGCTGGCAGGCTTTGACAGCAAGAAGCCCCTCCGAGCGCTGTCACAATAACAGCTCGGGGAGCCAGAAGGTAAACGCTGCTGTCAAAACCTGGCGGAGATGATGCATGGCCCGAGCGCGGACGAGATCAGCGCTTGGACCATGACAGTTCCTCCCACCCGAGGGCTCTGAATGCCCAATGACACCCATGCCGCCCCACCCCCAGGGCGGGCAGATGGAGGAACAGGCCAGGAGGAAGAGGACCAGCCATAGTCCAAAAAAAAAAACATGACGATAACAGGAGCACACAGACAGTCAGGAAAAATAAAAATAAAAACAACACTCTCAAATGCACAAATCATAACTAAGGCAAAGCGTAAAAGAGACGATCTCAGGGCAAAATAAGCACAAAAACACACCGGACGGCAAAGACAGAAAAAAACCCACATAAACAGAGCAAAATCATCACCCTGCATGACCTTTAACACAGACAATACAGGAAAATGGTGACAGGGAGGGACCAAAAACCCACGGGGACAGTGGTCTCCCTGCATCCCAAGGCCAACAGGGGAATAAGAGGATCAGAACGTGATCGGGCGGCCTACCCCAGTCCCAGGCCTGGAAAGTCCAATTCTTCAGCGGCCGAACCAGGTCGCCCCGCAGCAAACACAAAATGTCGGGTGGCCGATCCAAGGCGCCGAACAGGCGAAACAGTTTCTCGGGTGGCCGACCCGCATCCCTCAGCCACCAGAACCATGGAAAAACAGCCCGCGGCGGCCTCCCTGGCAGGGAAAAAACGTGGGAGAGCCGGACCGAGCGTAAAAGGCTCCCAACGGCCCCCGGTGATGATGAGCAGGGGCGATGACTTGGATGAGGGGAGAGAAGATGATGACGAGCCTGTCCAGTGTCAGGTGAAAATAATAATAATAATAATACATTTTATTTAAAAGCACCTTTCAAGACACTCAAGGACACTTTACAGAAATAAATAAAACACTGTATCAATAAACAACAAAAACACAAAAACGACAATCATAAAAATCATGGCAGTTACAATGAAAATGCTAATCTGAACAAGTGAGTTTTGAGAGCGGATTTAAACTGAGGGAGGGAGTCAATGTTTCTGATGGCAGGTGGGAGTGAGTTCCAGAGTTTGGGAGCAGAGCGGCTGAAGGCTCTACTCCCCATGGAGCTGAGTCGAGCAGGAGGGACAGCGAGGTGGACAGAGGAGGAGGATCTAAGAGAATGGGTAGGGGTGACAATGTGAAGGAGGTCAGCCAGATAAGGAGGGGCGAGGTTATGGATGGCTTTGAAAGTATGAAGGATGATTTTGAAATCAATGCGAAATTTGACCTAGAGCCAGTGAAGTTGCAGGAGAACAGGAGAGATGTGAAGGAAGGAGGGGGTTTTGGAGATAACGCGGGCAGCTGAATTCTGGACTAACTGGAACTTGTGAAGGGATTTCTGAGGGAGACCAACGAGTAGGGAGTTACAGTAATCTAAAGGGGAAGTGACAAGACTGTGTACAAGAATAGAGGCAGTATGGGGGGTGAGCGAAGGGCGAAGACGATTAATGTTGCGAAGATGAAAATGAGCAGACCAGGTGATGTTATTGATGTGGGAGTGAAAGGAAAGAGAACCATCGAGGATGACACCCAGACTCTTGACCTGAGGGGAGGGGCAAACTGAGGAGCCGTCAATGGTGAGGGAGAAACTATCAACTTTTGATAATGTGGATTTGGTGCCGACTAAAAGGATTTCTGTTTTATCACTGTTGAGTTTGAGAAAGTTTGCGGTGAACCAGGTTTTTATTTCAGAAAGACAATTGGTCAGGGAGGAGGGAGGGAGGGTGGAATTTGGTTTGGTGGAAAGGTAGAGCTGAGTGTCATCTGCGAAGCAGTGGAAGAGAATATTGTATTTACGGAAAATAAAACCGAGGGGGAGGAGGTAGATGATGAAGAGGGAAGGCCCCAGGACTGAGCCCTGGGGCACACCCGAGGAGAGGGGGGAGGGTTGAGAACGGAAGGATTTGAGTTGGATGAACTGAGTGCGGCCATAGAGGTAAGAATGAAACCAGTCAAGGGGAGTGCCAGTGATACCGATGGAAGACAATCTGTTGAGGAGAATGGAGTGGGAGATTGTATCAAAGGCCGCACTCAGATCAAGGAGAATGAGAATAGAAAGCAAACCAGAATCAGCTGCAATGAGGAGGTCGTTAGTGATTTTCAAAAGGGCAGTTTCAGTGCTATGGTGGAGGCGGAAACTCAATTGAAAATCTTCATACAGGCTATTATGGGATAAGTGAGAGTGAAGTTGAGAAGCACCAACCTTTTCTAAAATTTTGGAAATGAATGGAAGGTTAGAGATGGGACGGAGGTTATTGAAATTATTGGGATCTGAACCGGGTTTTTTGAGGATTGGGGACACAGCAACAGTTTTAAAAGATAAGGGAAATGAACCAGTGGTGAGTGAGGAGTGAATGATAGCAGTGATGAGAGGGAGCAGTGAGGGGAGGCAGGATATGGCCAAGGCTGTAGGAAGGGGATCAAGAAGACAAGTGGATGGCTTGGATTTATAGATGAGGTCGAAGATGGCAGAGAGGTCAGGAAGTTGAAAAGAGAAGAGTGAAGAACTATAGGAGGGAGGTGCCGAGGGGGAGGGAGAAGAGGGAATGGGACACAGGTGCTGGTGGATCTTTTCAAAGGTAGCAGGGGATCTGCAGCTCCCTCACCGACCTTGAACCCTACTGGCGCTGCACCTGTGACGGACCCCGATTGGGTCACGGCTGCAGCTCCAGTACCGACCTCCAACCCCGAACCCGGAACCTCCGGCACAGCAATCGGCACCAGCTCCACGCCAGTGACCCTGGGAGAAGGCTCAGGAGAAAGAAAAGAACCGGGATCAGGATCACCAGTAGCGTCAGAGCTCAGCGAGACGAGTTCGGGTGCAGCGGACGGCTGCCCCTGTCTCATCTCTCCGAGAGACAGGCAAAAATGCTCCAGAATAGAGAGGAGAAAAACAAAGCAGAGCACTTGCCTGTACTCGGGTTCTGTCGCTGTCCAGGACTCCGACGATCCGGGCTCAGACGGAAGGAGGTTCAAGGTGACTTTATTAATACCCGTAGGTAGATTCTTTTTACAGTCTGGAAAAAACATCTCAAACACACAACTTTGAACATCAAAACATTAAAAACACAGGACACAGACGTCAGACAATTTAAGAACAGCACAGACTAAAGACATGGACCGGTACTCCAGAAACTTACTGAACATGGTTAGAAAGACTAAAATAAATAGATTAAAAAAACAACTAAAATAAATAAAATCATTAAATATCACTAAGATATTATTAAAGATACCCATAAAACCCGTAGTAAGCCAGATAAAAGCATTATACCACACCAGGGACCAATAAAATAGTAGATAAGATAAGACCATGTAAAAAGGCCAGACCCAAGAGTTTAAATAAAATCCATTAAGGCCTGTTTAAAAGAACGATAGCAGCAGGAACAAAACTGTTCCTGTACCTTGTGGTTCTGCATCTTGGGACTTTAAACCTCGGACCGCTCATCTGTGACGACCCAGGGACGCTTCGTCGGCGGCGCTGGCTACACGCTGCAGTTCGCTCTCCTCCTCCGCCCATGACGTGGCTGCAGGGCTGGAACCAAGCTCTCCAGAGCCGCAGGCCCCCTCCTCATCCGGTGACGTTGGCCTGGCGTCGAGGACCGCTCAGTGGAGGGAGACACAGAGGCAGCAGGTTTAATAACAGAAGCTACAGCAGGTGGTGGGAGCTCGGGGGACTGCAAACCCCGAACTCCACCCCCAGCAGTCAGACAAGGCAAATCACAATTATGAGGAGAAGAGTGAACTTGTACTTGCCTGTCTCCCGGAGGAGGGATGGTGCCTGCTGTAGGGAATGTTGCTCCTCCCTTTCCCCGCAGGATGGTGACAGAGGGCCCCCTGGAAGGACAAGGGGGAGCCACTCGTGATGGATCAGGGACGGGGCTCGCTGAAGCAGGACTCCTGGCACACACAGCAGCCGGGGAAGGCGTCGAGGAGGAGGGGGCGGCAGCGCTGACGGAACAGCAGGAGAAGATGACCCGGGGGGAGAGGCTGCAGGGATTCCCTCCTGGCGAGATGCCAAAGAGGCAGCTGACCGTGAGGTTGAGTCATTCTGGCGGCCCGGAATAGGATCCGGACGGGGTTCTTGCTGAGGTTGACCTTGGCCGTGGCGCCGATGTCTTCGACGGCCCCCACATGGTGCAAACTCCTGGACTGGATCGAGGACAGGAACGGGATCCCAAAGCAGGGAGCGGGGATGCCTCCTCCTCCGCTTCCTGCCGTAGTCCTCCTCCATCATACGGAGTATCTCGCGCTGTGCGACGATGTCATCCCTCCTCGCGCTGACTTCAGGGTGGTCGGCGTTGCAGGGAAGATGATTTAAGACGACCTCAGCGCAGTCCAGGTACCAGCGTACGTCGCTGTGATAGTCGAGGAGGGAGGCGGAGATGAACGTTTCATCTACGTACTCCAGGGCGTCCACTAGCTCGCAGCTCAGACTCCGAGCGCAGCCCCTCCGCAACGGCCTTCTCTCAGCACGCCGTTACCCAGACAGGAATGATAAAAGTCCAAAAGCAAAACTCACTGGGAACGGCGTCTCGGTTTGGCGCCTCCGTTTAGGTGCCCTGGCAGCAGTCTACTATCACGTGGTGGCCCTCGCGGGCCACCATAAGACACCAACAGTCGCCAGTGAGGTTTGCATGATGTTTTATTAAGAACAGAAGATAACACACAAAGTAACAGAAAGTAAAGAGCCACAGTGGGCTAAAACACACTACACTGGATACAGAAACCGCAAGGCTGAACAAGCTCACTTATGATTCAGGATTAGGACGAGGGATGATCATGGACGTGGAATCAATAAGGAATGTTGACGTCCAAGACGAGGAACGCTCGCTCGACGTCAGACACAGGAACGTTTGACGAGACTGCTGCATTGGGCTGCACTCAGCGTCCGCTTAAATGCCGGGCCACTGATGAGCCGCAAATGCAGCACAGCTGGCAGGCTTTGACAGCAGGAAGCCCCTCCGAGCGCTGTCACAATAAGAGCTCGGGGAGCCAGAAGGTAAACACTGCTGTCAAAACCTGGTGGAGATGATGCATGGCCCGAGCGCGGACGAGATCAGCGCTCGGACCATGACAATACTGTGTGGAGATCTGGGGAAACACATATAAAACAAACACAAACTTAATCTTTTTACCACAGAAAAAAGCTGTATGCATTGTATCTAAGAAACCTTACCGTGAACCAACAAATCCAATATTCATTCAATTACATACTCTTAAATTTAGAGCTCTGGTAGATTATAATGTCATTCAAATCATGTACAAAGCAAATAATAACCAATTACCTGTAAATATTCAGAGACTGTTTAAAAAAAAGGGAAAGTGAATATGAGGTAACTCTGTTTTTAATAAGCCAAATGTTAGAACAAATACAAAGTATCACTGCATGTCTGTCACTGGAGTTAAACTGTGGAACTGTTGCTCTGAAAATATTAAAACATGTTCAACTCTGAAGCAATTCAAAAAATTGTACAAAGATGAGAAAATCTCCCAGTATCTCACTGTAAATGCTGGGAGATAAATTTGTAAAAACTTAAAAGGTTTATTTTTTTCTACTTGTTCTATTTGATTTTCTTTGTTGATTTTGGGTAAGACTTAAATTTTTATGTCATTGATTTTAAAATTGTAACAGGGTAGGCACTATATAAGCATTAGCTTCAGCCTACACCCTTTCGGTTATTCTTTTGTGTGTTCTTATTGTATTGCATGTGTCTATTATTATTATTATTATTACTGAATAAATTCATTCATTCATTCATCAGTGACAGCTGTGTAGCCTGCGAAACAAAGTTCTTCTTCTTCTTTTGGATTTGATCGGTGGTTGGCAACCAGCTTACAGGTGCATTATCACCACGTACTTCACTCTATATCAGCACTCTCAGCAAACCTACTCCATCTGGTCAGGAGCTCTATCCAAATCTTCAGTCCTCCCAGCAAGCCTGCTTAAGTATATCACGCTATAAATTCAAGAAATCTCTGTTGCAAATCAGGGTGGCGCGGTGGCGGAGTGGTTAGCACTGCATCAGCACAGCAACTCACTCTTGGCCGGGGGATCCTGGGTTCGATCCCAGCCCCTGACCAACAGTGAACTGTGTGGAGTTTGCATGTTCTCCCCGTGTCTGCGTGGGTTTACTCCGGAATTTCTCCGGTTTCCTCCCACATACCAAAAACATGCAAGTTAGGTTAATTGGCATCAAACTGGGGATTCTAAATTGTCCTTAGGTATGACTGTGAGAGTGAATGGTTGTCTGTCTTTCTGCGTTGGCCCTGCGACGGACTGGCGATCTGTCCAGGGTGTACCTTGCCTCTCGCCCAAAGATGCTGGGATAGGCTCCAGCACCCCCGCGACCCGAAAAGGATTAAGCGGAAGAAGATGGATGAATGTTGTGAATCAAAGTTTGACAGCTGGAGGCTGCACAGCACTGTCAAAGTAAAAGTACAAAACAGGAAACTAAATAATAATACAAAAGTAAGACAGCGCAACCCCCAGACGTAAATATCCTTTGGGGAGTGTGTTATCTTCTTTTGTATTATTGGGTTCCGGTCTGTACTTTTATTTTTATAGTGCTGTGCAGCTTCCGGCTGTCAAACTGGTTCACAGGCTGCACAGCTGTCACTTATTGTTTTGATTTTGTTCTCACTCATGTACTCACACTTGAATGAATGAATCTTTATTTCAGATAGATTAAATGCAAAGATTAAAAGAAAGGAACAGAATAATATAACAAAGGGGAAAAAGAAATCTAACAAGGTCAAATTAAACAATAACTCCTCGGATTATACAGTTCAACATAAGTTATCCGAAATGGGTGATGGCTGAAGCCGCAGCTTATATTGCCCACCCATATTCCATCAAAGAATTCAAAAGAAAAACAAAACAAGAGCGATTACAATTCAGAACAAAGCTAAGACAAAACGTGTCAAAAAATTAAGCAACAGCACAACACAGACTGGATATGATCATTCTTATGTGATTTTACATGTCATCTTGTATACATGTTTGGAGTATTTCTTCCTTTAGTTTTTGTTTAAATTGTCTAAGCGTTGTACATGATTTTAATTCAGGTCCTAAAGCGTTCCACAATCTAACTTCTTGTACTGAGACACAGTGTTGCTTGGTGGTTGTTCTCACTGAAGGTTTTTGAAATATACATGTTCCTCTGAAATGATATTGTTTCTCCCTTATTTGGAACGTTTGAATATTTGTGGGCAGTGATAGATTCTTCGCTTTAAACATTATCACTGCAGTTTTAAAATCAACCAGATCTTTCAACTTAAGAGCTTTTAATTTAAAGTCTAAATGTCACATAATTTTTTTTCCAAATGCCAACGAATTTTGATAAAATACACATAGCTTAAACCAAATATTCATACCGGAGACCATATCACCCACCCGTATTTACATAATTGCACAAAATACACCAGGCGAAGGCCCCCCTAGCGGCTGTCAGTGTGTGACAGCCAGTCCAGACTGTGGCCATGTTTTTGGCGTCACAAATTTCACCCTGGCTGCCCTGCCGTATCCACATTCACACTTATCAACATTGGACAATCATGACGGAAAGTGACAGGGATTGTGAACAAATTAGTTTAGTTTTGTCCTCTGGTGAATCGGACTTGGAATTCAGGGAAGACGACACCCCAGATACTGATGACAGTGGTTCAGACAGTGACAGAGACATAGAACCTTACAGGTTCGAGCCGTCCGAGACGGAATCAGATGCTTTGTCTGATGACAACAGTTCCGACGATGGCCAGAGAGCAGAACCAGTGGAAAATGTCATTGAATTGGACATTAATCGCCTCCAGAATGTTGAATGGTAAGCCAAAAGAAATCTGTGATGTTTAAATTAATTATAACCACCGGCAAAATTGGGAAGCCGAAGGGGGTCTGTCGAGGCTAACCCTATAACATATATTATTTAATGCATATCAAGAAAAATATGTTTTGTCGAGTGCCATCCAGCAATACGATAGATGATTTATTTCTAAGGATAAAATTGTTGGTCGTTATGTTGGTAACGAGGGGTAACTAAGAACAAAAATAGTGATTGCCTTCCACAAACAAAGGAAAAAAAACTGTCTATGTATTAAAAATATGCGGTGCCTCCACTGAGGTTCCAGAAGGCAGCAAAGCAACCATATTACAGATATAGGACACATAAAAATCATACCTGTCAAGGCATACCTCATGCCTCCATTATTGGGGGGCTTTCACACCTGTACTGAGTACTTAAAAACTGTATTTATCGGCAGATGAAAGAAAACTGACCCCCCCCCCCAAAAAAAAACAGCAACTGCAACATGACCTATTTCAAACATATTTATTCAAATGTACACTTTTATGGACACAATCTTGAGCCACAACTTTTTGGTAATGTGAAAATAATAAGCCAAGTAGCACACAAAAAAAAATAAATAAAAAAAATATAAAAATATTTTTCAAATTTACATTAGCACAAGGTAGATTGCTTAATTTGAAAGTACACAATAAGAATTATTCTGAATATAGTTCTTAATTGTCAGCTAGATACTGTATATACACTTGAAATTAAAGAGTTTTTAATTGTCAGCTTTGTTACACTAATGCACTTGGATGAACTTGAAACAAGAAAATGTTCACTGATACTGCTTGTTCTAGTTCCAAGTAGCAGCCTTTGCTGACTCTAGCATTTCTGAAGTGGCAGATCAGATCAGGTGGCAGATCAGAAGTGACCTGCCACCAATGGGGGTAGATTGTGCCCTGCCACAAAAAAATGACAAACCATCACTTGTGCTAGTGATGCATTGGATTTGGAAGGCGATTCCTCTCTGTTCCGGAGCCGCAGGATAGTAGAAAGTGTGAGGCCATCAGCCTAATGATTGAGTCCACACTTCTCACTGTAGTGAGAATAGCTCACGATGAGCGCTCTGCCAGCCCCCTAGCTGTGGGGGTCACACACACGACGTGTTCCTCAACACTCTCACTAATTTTTTTTCCTGTATATTTTTCTTTTGGGCGTACAGAAATGGCAATAAGCCCGTATTTGCTAAAATTGCATTTTCCCCATATTAAAATACGGCAAAAACGTATCACTTGACAGGTATGTAAAAATACACATATCTATGGGTATGGGTACCGTAAAACGGGGCTATAAGGGACGGCTGGGTGATAAGGGACACTTTTCTGCATCCTGCTCAAAATAAAAAAAGCAGAATTACACTTAAAACATTTCCCAGAAAAGTGTCCCTTATTACCCAGCTGTCCCTTATAGCCCTGTTTTACGGTATGGATGAAATATCCAATTTTTTCTTTCTTGTTGCTCACTTCAATCTTCCAGTCTCCATATAAACAATCAATCGGGATACCCCAAGCATCAAACTAGGGTACAATCTGTTTCGTCACTTCTGCCTTCTTCCCCAGGTGATTCCGGGGGCCCTGAGTGGTAACGTCAGGTCAAGCGCGGCAGTTCTAAATTAACGAATGTTCCGGCGTTACTGAAGCATATCCACCAAGACCTGAATGGATCGGTTCCCTATTATATCTAGTTTCAAGACATTTTAAGGACCCTATTACGTGACAGTTGGACTTTAAGAAAAAGTGGGTTTGTTGGTTCCCTGTAAGTAGCTTTGTTTATTATTCTAATAGCACTCTTCTGAAGCATCAAGACTGGATATATGTATATATATATATATGACTGGATATATGTTTGTTTTATATGCATTTCCCCATACTTCAGTACAATATGTCATGTATGGGAGTATTAATGAATGATACAGAGTATATAGTGTGGGTTTATTCAACAAATATTTCACTCTGTGTAGTATTATGATTGATTTGGATATTTTACCTTTAATATAATTAATATGTGATATATATATATATATATATATATATATATATATATATATATATACCCAGTGCGGAACATTGTAGCTAGATGGAATAAATATGTAAATATATAAACACACACAGCGTGGAGCATTGTTTTAAGATGGAATAAATATATAAGATAAGATAAGATAAGATAAGTCTTTATTAGTCCCACAACGGGGAAATTCCAGGATTGCAACAGCACAGGGGTAGCAACACTCAGAGCAACAATCAGAAGGCAAGAAAAAAAACAAGCAAGCAAGAGCAGCTAATATACATATGTACATATTACTATAAAATATATATATACACACACACACACACAGACACACAGTACGGAGCATTGCAGCTAGGTGGAATAAATATGTAAATATATAAACCCACACAGTGCGGAGCAATGTAGCTAGGTGGAATAATATGTAGATGTATAAACACACAGTGCGGAGCATTGTAGCTAGATGGAATAAATATATAGATATATAAATATAAACACACCCAGTGCGGAGCATTGTAGCTAGATGGAATAAATATGTAAATATATAAACACACACAGTGCAGAGCATTGTTGCTAGGTGGGATGAAACAGCATAACCGTCTGCTTAGTTATCCTACATGGTATGATTATGTGCCCATACATATTCTCACTCTCCATAGCGACCGGTATTTTCCTAGTTGTATGCCGGAGAGGACCATTGTGTAAGTCTATTGCATCTTTTGCATTCAAAAAACTATTAGTTTGTTTCATCTTTTTGCTATCTCTGCGAGCAGCCCTGCTTAGGTTATGCAGTCTGACAGCCGTAGGTAGGAAGGACCTGCGAAACCTCTCGGTTGTGCACCTGGGATGATGTAGTCTGCTGCTAAATGAGCTCCTCAGTGCATTCAGTATGTCCTGCATAGGGTGGAACTCAGACTCCAGCAGAGATGACAGTTTAGCCACCGTCCTTCTCTCTCCTATCTCCTCCACTGGGTCAAGGCGCTGCCCCAGGACAGAGCTAGCTTTCTTGATCAGTTTGTTCAGTCTCTTCCTATCAGCTGCTGTAATGCCACTGCCCCAGCAGACCACTCCAAAAGTGATGGCTGATGCCACCACCGTGTCATAGAATGACTTCAGCAGTGCCCCTTGTACACCAAAAGACCTGAGTCTCCTCAATAGGAACAGCCTGCGCTGTCCCTTCTTGTAGAGTGCGTCGGTATTGTGTGACCAGTCTAGTTTATTGTTCAGATGAACACCCAGGAACTTATAGGATGTCACCATCTCGATGTCTGTTCCCTGTATATTTACTGGTGCTGTGAGGGGTTATCCTTGCCTGCGGCAGTCCACCACCAGCTCCTTAGTTTTCCTCGCGTTGATCTGGAGGCAGTTCCGATGGCACCAGTCCACAAAGTCCTGGATAAGCCCTCTGTACTCAGTTTCATCTCCGTTGGAGATGAGGCCAACAATCGCAGAGTCGTCAGAGAACTTCTGTAGATGGCAGTGTGTTTTGTTGTGTGAGAAGTCCGCAGTATAAAGGGTGAACAGGAAGGGAGCCAAAAACTGTTCCCTGGTGGGCCCCCGTGCTACCGATGATCGTGTCGGACACATAGTCCTGGGTTCTCACAAACTGAGGCCGGTTTGTGAGGTAGTCCAGGATCCATGATGACAGGTGTTGGTCCACCCCTGCCCACAGCAGCTTGCGCACATATGTGCCTATCTTGGTTACGGTTCACCGTGGCAGCGCTCGCCACTGTGCACTGTGGTGTGCCCGCAACACGTTGCTCCATGTTTGCCAGTAAGTGTACCCTGCTTGTTGTTTTTGTATGTCTGCACAATTTTGGAACTGTTCGTCTTTTCTTTAATAAATTTGTCTGTGGTGTAACCCTTGCACGTAAATCCATCCTTTCTCCTCACTCCTCCATGTGCTGCGAAATAGTACATGGGGAGATCCATGACAGAATGATCTAGCCTGCAACAGATTTAGCAGGTTACACCCAGATAGTACTTTTTCTTTTTTGAACTGTTTCCTCACCCACCTGTTTCCAGAGTACGATGCCTTGGCGCACCGTTCCCATACCGGTTGGAACAGACAAGCGGCAGGGCATCCCACGGTGGAGGAGGAATGGGCAGTGGCTGACATCCAGAATTTTATGGACGAGGCCCACGAAGCCCACGGACTGAAGGTAAAGTGGAGCTGTCTGGATTCGGCCATAGGAATTCTGGAGGTGCATCCTGGGCTCTGGAGTTACCCACAGTACAAGGGGCTGTTGTCTTCGGTCTGTGCATTAGAGCAGGCGTTTACCAACCTTAGGAGGGGAGCGCTCTTCACGAAGCCCAAGCAGAGACACTCTCCACAACCTGCTGTCACCCCTTCTTCGGCCTCGTCATCAGCTTCAGCAGCCCGCAAACAGCATCGTCCTGCGTGGAAACACCGGGCCCTCATCGTCTTCGGCAGCCATCGTCCCTCCAGCTGCCGAGAGGTCCATCTTGGTTCCCCCAGTAATGCCCATTTCCTTGTTTCCTGAGCCGGCTCTTCCACCATCCAAAAGGGGAGCCAGAATCATCGTGGATGCGGAGAAGGATGACTGCCTGTTCCCTGCAGCTGCAGACAACAAGCACCGAATTGAGAGGCAAGTGTTTTTTCATTCAATCCAATGTCATAATGATAAACCTTGTCCGTCTCCTGGAAGAGGGGCCCAGTTTCAGCAGTCCGCTGGGCCCTCTCCTCCAGCTGCTAACACTGACTCTATTTCTGTTCTCTCTGTGTCTCCTTCATTTTTTCCTGGTTGTCCGCCGGCCCCAGAACTAAGCCGCCGGATGATGGAGGAGCCTGGGGCCCTGGAGGATCCAGCTCCAGAACCTGCACAGAGCCAGCCCTCAGCCTCCTCGCCGGATCCCTCTCCAGCGGGGGTTATTTCGTCTGAGGACACTGGGAGTGCTATCACCAGATTGACAGCTGCTGAGGCTACTGCAGCAGAATGGGGGCCAGAGCTGGACCTCCTTGAGGCCAGGCCCGAGACTTCATCTCCAGGATTGACGGAGTCCTGGACGGCGTTGGAGCTCGAGCACAGGCAGGTGATCTCTCTTGTGTTTCTAATGTCAGTTTGAGAGAGATCTTGTTTGGCTCTACGTGAGGAGAGTCAGGTGCAGCCCTCAGCTGCATCTGAACTCCCTTCACCGGGCTCCGCCGCTGCCGGTGACCCTAACCAACCCTCTTCTCCTGCTTCTTCTGAGCCTTTTCCTAGGGTCACCGGAGAAGATCCACCATTGCCAGGAGTCTCCGTGGATCCAGTCTCACCGCCAGGTGATGTCGCGGGTCCAGCTCCCCTTCTGCCTGAGGCTGTCGCATGGGTCCTCCCGTAGGCTGAGTCTCCGTGGGTGTGGCGTCCAGGTCTGGGACCCTCGTGGAGGCTGTGCCCCAGTGTTAGCCCGACATGGGTGCTGTGCCCCTGCATGGACCCATCATGGGCACTACGGTCCAGCCCGGGGTCCACCGAGGGTGCAGCGTTGACCCAGTTGGGGTCCACCGAGGGTGCAGCCATGGACCAGACAGGTCCCATCGAGGGTGAAGCTGTGTCCCAAGCCAGGATCACCGAGGGTGCAGCTAGGTCCCAAGCCGGGACCACACAAGATGCAGCTGTGTCCCAAGCCAAGACCTCCATGGGTGCAGCGCCTTCCCAGCCTGAAGAGCTGCCGCAACTTGGATTGGTGGAATCCTGGACGGCGGTGGAGCCCAAGTTCAGGCGAGTGTGCTCTCTAGTTTCTCTCCCGCCAGTTTCTGAACAAACTTGTCTGACTCTTGGGGAGGAGAGCCAGGGGCAGCTAACTGCTGCACCCAGGCTCACCTTGCCAGGTTCTGCCGCTGCCAGCGACCCTGACCCTGTCTCTCTCTCCATTGTTTCTGAGCGTCCTCCCAGAGTCGCCGGTGAGTGGTCAATTCCACCAGAGGCCGCCGAAGATCCAGGTTCATCAGTGCTCTGCACTGTGTGTCTATATATATACATTTATAGTAATATGGACATATGTTTACTAGATGTTGTTTTTTCTTGCCTTCTGATTGTTGCTCTGAGTGTTGCTATCCCTATGCTGTTGCAATCCTGGAATTTCCCCATTGTGGGACTAATAAAGGCTTATCTTATCTTATCTTATCTTATCCCCAGAGGTCACAGAGAGTCCTGCCCCCCTCTCTGGGGAGGCCACCGCGGGAGCAATGAGGTCCCCAATGGGGACCACCACAGGTGCAATTGTGCTCCAGCCAGAGCCCTCTGTGGGTGCTGTAGAGCTCCACCCGGAGTCCACTGCGGGTGCAGCTTTGGCCCTGCCGGGGTCGACCAGGATGCATCGTTGGCCCGGTCGGGGTCCGTCGTGGGTGCAGCTGTGCCCCTAGCCAGGACCACCGAGGGTACTGCCGGTCAGCCTGAGGATGCCGGGGCCTTCACTCCTCAGCCTGATGCCGTCGTGGCCCCCTTCATCTCTCCACCAGACACAGTGGGGGATCCCCCCCTGCAGCCTGGCTACCCACCAGTGAGCCTCCCGGTGGGCAGGCCGCCTCCTGCCTTACCCCTCCAGTCCTGGTGGCTCAACAGCGCTGGCCGGCCGCCGGAGGGACTGAGTCTCTGGGTCAGGTGGCCCATGTTTCCAGGCAGGCTGCCGGACTCTGTCCACCGGACCTTCTGCTGGGCTTGGGACTCTAGGCGTCCTCCCAAGCCTCCACGCTTTTGGACTTGTGGGGTTAATTGTTTTTTCTGTTGTGGGCCCTGGGTTGAGTTGTTTTTATTCCCTCCTTACCTCTTCCCCTACCTCCCACCAAGGTTCGTTGGTTTCTGTTCCTGCCGGGGGGGGGGGGGGGCTTTTGCTTTCATTTGTGATGTTTTCTTGGGTGTCTGGGCTCCATCCCTAGAAAGGGGGCTCTGTCATGAACTGAGCCGGGTTGTTCTTCGAGCTCAGTTCTGACCTTCTGTGGCTCAGGTTTATCTATGTATTTGTGTATTGTGTTATCTTTTGAGTTTATTGTAGTCTCTATGTTCACTAGGTTACTTTAACGTACCTATAGCCAGTGTTTCTGGCCGGCAGCTGTGAGGCAGCCTCCTTTGACCTACATTCGTGTGGGCGCTCTCTGACAGCTTGCCTGTCCGACCACGCCCCCTCTCTCATGTTGGTCAGCTGGTTCCACTCCCATTGATTAACCTTTCCCGCTCCTCACCCAGATGCACCCAATCTCCCTCTTCCAGCAATGGTGGTACCTAAGCAGCTCATTCCCAGTCCACCATTGCTGGATCATTGTATTGTCATATGTGCCTGTCGCAGTTACGGTTCACCGTGGCAGCGCTCGCCACTCGCTTGCACTGTGGTGTGCCCGCAACACGTTGCTCCGTGTTTGCTCGTTAGTGTTACCCTGCTTGTTGTTTTTGTATGTCTGCACGATTTTGGAACTGTTCGTCTTTTCTTTAATAAATATGTCTGTGGTGTAACCCTTGCACGTAAATCTGTCCTTTCTCCTCGCTCCTCCGTGCGCTGCATAATTGCACATGGGGAGATCCATGACAAATCCCAAAACATATGTACAGGCAACACTTTCCAATTCAAAAACAAATCAGTTAATATGTACATCCACACCCTGCTGTGCCAGCCCCCCACCCCAACATACTCACCCCATAACCTGGGCAGATCACACATCAGTCATGCAATTAAATTCAGTAATATAAATAGTGTTGGGCTTCTTTTTTTTTTCTTTTAAACAAACTGGGCAATCACATAGCAAGTCCATGTGAAACATATCAATTACGTGGCTTGGGCAATTCACACATATTAACATTACTGCACAACCCCCCACCCCCGATAAAAGTAGCTCTCACTCTCTCCTTTTTTTTTCAGAATGAGCACTTACCCCAGCCACTTTTATGCACCTATCACGTCGACAACACAACTACGCAGTTCTGGTAGTGAACACATTTCAATCATTAACATGTTAAGAAGTGAAACCCAAAACACATCGCCCCCTTGCCACCATACAGTCTAGATGCGGAGACCACCCCGCAGAGACCTGTCCGGCGGGTCCCGACCGGAGTGTCTTCTTTGCTTCACCCCCGGAGGTGAACCACATCAGAGCCCCGACACCTCTTTCTCCCCAACGGCGTGCCTCAGCTTGTTGGGGTGTCTCCATGAGCCATCGGACATCTGGAGATAACTGTCCTCCTGGACGACCACCATCTGCAGCTGTCCATGGTCCTCTCATCGTTTATGCGTCATCTGATCCAGTCTGAGTCTTGCCATAATGATGTCTTCCCTCCTTTTGGTTGTTATGAAATTTATTGCTATAGATTTTTGTATTTTGTAATATGACCTACCTTTATGATCTTCATCCCATCTTTTTTGCCATAGTTCAGTTCCTTTTTTCTTGATTACTGCTTTCCCTTCACCTTTTCCAAGAGACAATGGTAAAGTTATCTCTTTTCCAAGAGCACTTTTTGCTAATTTGTCTGCACAGTCATTCCCTTTCAACCCTTCATGCAGGGATGGCAATTTTCCGCCGATCCGCGGATTTCCGCCGATTTATTTTCAAATTGATCATTTCTGTGAATCGTCTAAATCCGTTGAGAAAATTTTAGGGGGGTAAGGTACCTTATTGTTACCGATTTTAGTGAAAATCAACATGGTTACATAAGTGCTCGGCGCTTCCCCGGAAGTCGTCTCCCGCAATAACCCGGATGTGTTGAGTTCAAGCTACTGCTATATTGTAAACAGCCCTGCGATTGGATAGTTGCAAACGATTGGACCAATCAAATGGCTCGTTGTATGCTTTTTCAAACATTCACGGTGGCATGTTCTCAGGGATGTGATTTTCTGCTAATTCGCCGAATTCCGCTTTATTTTATCTTCCAGGAAGATAAAGTATGTTAAGTACGTTAGCGGCTTGTGGTCCACGAACGCAGTGAAGATGCGCCCTTTCAGGCAGGACTGGAAGTGGCGTATGGCCGGGTGGAGAGCCATTAACTCTCTGTTACTGGTGGCGTACAACAGCTGTATGAGCTGGGCTGTGCGGGGGAGGAAACAGTAATAAAAGTTAACCATCCCCTTTTATGATTCCAAACAGTTTGAAATTGACAGTGCACAGTGGACATTGACTCATAACTTTTGAATATTTCTAAGACTTGGCTACATCAGTGATTGTGCAAAATGAGCTGCTCAAGTCTCAATGGAGATTGAAACTGGTGATCTGAAATGAATGCTGAAATTATAAAAAGTAATGGTATGTTGGAATTTTATTTCTATTATGGAATAGATAAAATTAACTGATTTTGATTTGATCAAGTGTTAAAGCATGTGATGGATAATGCTCATTGGAATATTTACCTTCGCCAAGGAGGTTATGTTTTCATCGGCGTTGGTTTGTCTGTCTGTCTGTCTGTTTGTTTGTTTGTTTGTTAGCAAGATAACTCAAAAAGTTATGGACGGATTTTCATGAAATTTTCAGAGATTGTCAGAAATGGGGTATCCTACAGATGATTAGATTTTGGTGGTGATCCGGATCACCATCTGGATCCAGGAATTTTTTTACTTATTGGGATTTCCAAAACGGGAATCACAGTAATTTGTATAATACAGGACAAGTTTTCAACAGCTTCTACAAGACATTTAAGACCTAAGGAAATGGAATAAATCTGTATAATGATGCAAAAAAATTAAAAAATAGGGAACTTTTGAAATTTTTAAAAGAACAAATAAAGCTATAAACACACAACAAGCATGACAGTATAGCTAATATATGCCACTTGCGAATGGCATTTTTTTCATGGTCAAGGAATCTATAAAGTTACACAAAATAAATGGAGGATTAATATTTATGATGTTAAACACTGTATGGGGGGAACTGTGGTGCTTGGTGGAGGTCTGCGCTCTCCGAGTGCTTTTCTAGTTTTGGAATGCTATCTTCTTGGAACATAAGTCAATATTATACAGTAATAAGTGGAATTCAGCTGTTTGTTTTATGTCATTTAAGCACAGTTCTGGTTCTTAAAAATCATAGAAACCCAGGAGCTTCGGGGGGCTTTGAGCCCCCCCCCCCAGAGCCCCCCCCTCAGAGCCCCCTCCCCCAGCGGGGCTCTGCCCCGGACACCGCTAGGGGACTGTGTCCCCCAGACCCCCTGCTGAATTTTCAGATAATTTCCCCAACCCCAAATCACATCCCTGGTTCGTGTTGGAATTCTGAGCTTTCGGCATTGTTTTCAGCAGAATTATGAGATTTTTATCGAAGGATCAGGAGTCATCAGTGCTAGAAATAGACAAAAGTGTCAAAAATAAGTTCCGATGGAATTGGCTTGAGAGAAAAGTTCAGGTTCAGGTTCAGGTTACTTTATTTGTACCCGTAGGTAGATTTGTTTTGCAGTCCAGTGTAAATAGTGTAATAAACTCTTATAGAACTGTTAAATATGTTAGACTAAAGACAGTGAGACAACAATGAAGAAAAAGTAAGTTAACTTTTCATTAAATTTAATGATTTATCTAAGTCTAGTATTTCATTTTTTTTAATCATTTTTTTTCAGTCTAAATTACTTCCGTTTTACTGAAAATCTCCCAGCTTCAGGGGGGCTGCGCCCCCCCCAGCCCCCCCATAGATCAATCAACCAAATTAGATTTCAGCTGAAATCAGAATTTCCTGTTGCCATCCCTGTTCATGTGCAGGAACCCAACAAAACTGAACTTGTCCACCACCCCTGTGTACCCTAAATAAACTGTGATATAGCTCAATCACCAAGTCTTCCCTTGTAGATTTTAGTGTCTGTATGGTTTTTAGCGCTGCAAGTGAATTCGTGCACACCACCAGCCGGTCCGGTCTGACCTCCTCCACCCACTGCAAAGCAATAATTATTGCCACCATCTCTGCTGTAAACACGGATGTATTGTTGGAGAGTCTTTTTGCGATGGTCACTTTAAACTCTGGAATGTATACTCCAACTCCAACAGAGCTGTCTTTGTTCTTTGAACCGCCAGTATGGAGCTGTAAGAAGTTATAGTAATTATTCCTGAGGTAAATGCTTGTTTTAACACCAATTTCACTCATATGCCAATCCTTTTTCCTCATTAGCAGACTAATGTCTACTTCTTTTCCCGGAAACAGCCAAGGGGGAACATTACTCACTGGACTGGTGTTAGCTATATCAGTAGTGTGCAGCCCATACATTCTGGTCCTCCTTTCAGTTGTCCACCCAAACCCATGTCCCTGGAAATTAGAGTATTCCCAGCACTCTATGCTGCATTCTGTCTATTTTTTCAGAGTCGTCTTTGCCTCTGCTCCATAAACCATGCATCCATAGTCTATTGTCGATCGCATTAGTGCTCTGTAAATGTCAGTTAATGCCTGTTTATCTGCACCCCATTCGTGTCCAGCTACAGCTTTTATGAGATTAATGACTTTTTTGCATTTTGTCTCCAAATTTTCAACATGATCTCTCCATGTGTATGCACTATCAAACCACAATCCTAGATATTTGAACTCACTCACTTGCTCTATTGGTTGATTATATAATATTAATGGTTATGTACCAGTAATGCGTTTTTTTGTGAAAGTCATATAGCAGGTTTTTCTGGTCAGGATGTAGTCCTTACCGCCACGTACTTCACTCAGTAAACTTGTCAGGATCTCTGTCTGAGTTTTTCTGTTTAATGTCAGAGGTCACAAGTAGTAGCAGTAGTAGTAGCAGTAGTGCCCGTGTGTTTTCTGACTCACGTTTCTTTGTCAGGATCATTGTCTGAGTTTCAGTGTTTGATGCCAGAGCTCATCGCTCCACTCTGTGTAGTCATGTTGCCTGAGGCTATGCTTTCGTGTTTGGACTTCTAAGGCTGTGCTGGCATGTTTGGACTTCTGAGGCTGTGCTGGCATGCTCTAACCGTGTTGGAAGTGAACTTAGACTATTTCGTGTGAAGCTCAAGGCTCTCTGTGTCTCTCTGGGAAAACTAAGTGCTGTTTTTGTCTGCTGCCAGTCGGATTGGCTGGTGTAACTGTGGTGTTTTGGTTGTTTTTTCCTTTTTAAGGAATCTTGGGGTCTTTGTTGATGAAAGTGAACCTTACGTAACCCTGATATTTGTGTGAATGGAGTCAAATGTCAGTCCTTGCTCTTCCCTCACTGAAACAAACACTTTCATCAGTTTCTCTGAAACCATCATTGTTGCTCTCAGTCAAATGTACTTCACAGTTTTCACAGTACCGGACTGCTGTCAGAATGGGTTTCAGCATACCTTAAATGCTTGGTGAACATCTGGATAGTCAGTTCCTGTCACTAGATTTTGATGTGGAGTAGGTGTTCAAACCACCACAGCTCACCAATATATCATTGTCCTTAACCTGGAGAAAGGAAACACTTATATTTCCATGATAAGAAACTTCCTGCGTCTCGTCTGTCAGTCACTGTCAGACTGATTCACTGTTTTGCAGCAGGTCACCTCAAGTGACAGCTGCATGTCAACGTATGGTAGGGTGCATCTGTGTTATGTAATGCAAAAATGAATAAGGGCCTCTGCTGTCCCACCACTGACCCACCAGTAACCCTGTCCATCTGCTTCATACAAGCTCTTTACTTTTCCACAGACCAGCTCCGAAGACAACGTGAACTACGCTGCCATTATTGATGCCATCAACAATGTCAGCAGATATGGTACGTGACATATTTTTTCTTTGTTTTATTTTGTTTTGTGGTGGTGTTCATCTTCTCCTGTGTGCCATCCAGGAAAAAGAGCAGAAGTTTCACCATTCACGCTTCAAGGTTTGCTCCCAAACTCAACAGAAAAATACTTCATCTACAACGGTTCGCTGACCACGCCGCCATGCAGTGAAACTGTTGAGTGGATTGTCTTCAGGAACACGGTGATCATCTCAGATGAACAGGTGAGGAACACGCTTCCACTGTTTCTTATTTGAAACTGTGTTGGATTTTTGTATTTATCATTAAATGTCCCTTTTATCTGATGAATAAGGAAAATGCTATAATTCCAAAGATGCATTTTAGTGATTTATTTTTTTAAAAAAAGGGATAGACATGTAAAGATATTTATCAAGCAGCACGAGATGGAAGAGCTTCTTCTGAGTGTCTAAGAGAATGTCTTGAAACACTCTAGCCAGAGTAGATAAGCCAAAACGCAGAGTAATCAAAATACCAACTCCAACTGTCTGTGAGTTGGCCTTGGGTTCAGGATGGAATAAAAATATGATGTACTGTGTCTTAGGAACCTGGGACAAAGTATAATTTTAAAATACGCAGGAAAAAAATCTTTGACAGCACTTCCTGTTTGTTTCACATACCAACGGTGAGCTATGTGCTAATGCTACCTTACAATAGATGTTAGCACCAATGAACACTGAGAAAATCATGAACGACACTTAAAGATAAACAATACTAATGTTTTGAGGAGTGTAGCTTACATTAGCTATCTAGTTGCTACAGTCGCTGTCATTTTTTTCTGCTTTAGAAAGTAACATTAGTTAGCTTGAGTAAAGCTTGTTTTTCTGTAGATATACACCAAGCCAAGTGGCTAATTTCAATCTTCTGTTCTATGGGTAGGTTGGTGTCAATCAACAAAATACAATAACTATAAGGAAAATAAAAACAAACAAATACAGAAAGCAAGCAAACAACATAGCAGGCCATAAAACACATAATGGCTCAAGAGCTGGGGGGGGGGGGGGGACAAAAAAGTTTTCTGCACAGAATAGAGACCCTAAGCCTCACCCCCTTACTTCTGCATATGGGACCTTAAATCAGAAAAATTCTACATTGAAATGAATGGCAAGAGAGAAATTGTCTTTTGATCCTGATCAAATTTTGTCACGAGTTACACATACACTACTCACAAAAAGTTATGGATATTTGGCTTTCGGGTGAAATTTAAATTTAAAATCATTAAATTTTAAAATCATGAAATTTAAAATCATCAAACAGGAACAACAGGAACTGAAAGTTTTTGAATACACAGAGCACAACCCACAGGACGTAGAATATGACATAGACCCTGATAATAATCTTTTTAACTCAATCAATAATGACTGTAATTATTACACAGATGAACAGTTTAACACAATGGTCACATCTGATTTCAATATTTCTATGATCCACTTCAACAGCAGAAGTCTCTATGCAAACTTTAATAACATTAAAGATTATTTAAATCAGTTTAAAGAGCCCTTCAATATTGTGGCAATATCAGAGACGTGGCTCAGTGAAGAGAAAGGAGTGGATTTTACCATGGATGGCTATGAATTAAATTATATAAATAGAAAAGTGAAAAAAGGAGGAGGAGTTGCAATTTATGTTGACAAGAGCTTGCAATACAAGGTTGTTGAAAATCTGTCAGTAACTGTGGATGATTTATTTGAATGTATTACAATAGAAATCTGTCTGGACAATGTGAAGAATGTAGTAGTGAGCTGTGTATATAGAACACCTGGATCAAACATTGACTTATTTAAGGACTGGATGGAAAAAATGTACGCAAAACTAACTCATAAAGTTATGTTCATCTGTGGTGATTTAAATATAGATCTGATGAACTCAAAACAACATAGTTTGACAGAAGAATTTATCAACACAATGTACAATATGGGCTTACATCCAACAATTACAGGACCTAGCAGAATCACGTCGCACAGTGCCACACTAATAGATAATATATTCACAAACATTATGGAAAATAATATCAGGAGTGGGCTTTTATTGAATGATATCAGCGACCACCTGCCGATTTTTGTTGTCTATCAATGTGATTATAGGAAGAAAAAGTATACCAAAAATATTAAATATAAAAGAATAAGAACCAAAGAATCAATGTATTTACTGACAAAGGAATTATTAATACAAGATTGGAAGATAGTTTATGATGAAAATGACATAAATGAAGCATATGATAAATTTTTACAAATATTTCAATCATTGTACAATAAATACTGTCCTATAAAACAATACAGTGACAGACAACAACAAAAAAATATTCCTTGGGTCACCAAGGGGTTAATAAATGCATGTAAAAAGAAGAATACATTATATAAACAATTCATTAAATGCAGAAGCTGAGATCAAATATAAAAGATATAAAAATAAGCTTACTAATATAATGAGGACCTGTAAGAAAGAATATTACAACAGAATATTAGAGGATAACAAAAATAACTTAAGAGGAATATGGCAAGTACTCAATGGGATTATTAGTAATCGTCCTAAGTATGCAAATTATCCAGAATATTTTATCGAAAACGACAGTTTGATTAATAATATGGAAGATGTGGTCAGTGGTTTCAATAATTTTTTTGTAAACGTTGGTCCTGAATTAGCAAAATCAATAGTGACTCCAGAAACAAACCACAGTGGGTCTGTGAATGAAATAGAGGATAGAAACCCAAACACAATCTTTTTGGGTGCAGTTACTGAAAAGGAAATTATCGAGACTGTGAGTAAATTTAAGAACAAAAAATCAACGGACTGAAATGAAATTGACATGACAATAGTGAAAAAAGTAATTGAGGGAATTGTTAAGCCACTCACCCACATCTGTAACCTGTCATTTCAAACTGGTACATTTCCAGACAAAATGAAAATAGCAAAAGTAATACCTCTATACAAAACAGGAGACAGTCATCGCTTCACAAATTACAGGCCAGTCTCTTTACTCTCACAATTCTCCAAAATACTTGAAAAAATCTTCACTAAGAGACTGGATGATTTCATTGAAAAACACAACCTCCTTACAGATAGCCAGTATGGTTTTAGAGCAGATAAATCTACATCTTTGGCACTGATCGAACTTATAGAAGAAATTACTAGTTGTATAGACAAAAAAAAGGTTGCTGTAGGAGTATTTATAGACTTAAAGAAAGCTTTTGACACCATTGACCACAGAATACTTCTAAGGAAACTGGAAAGGTATGGGATAAGAGGGGTAGGACTGAGTTGGGTGGAAAGTTATTTAAGTAACAGACAACAATTTGTACAAATTGGAGAGCACAAATCACCCTGCTTGGACATCACTTGTGGTGTGCCCCAGGGGTCAGTTTTGGGACCCAAACTCTTTATCTTGTATATAAATGACATATGCCAAGTATCAAAAATTCTGAAATTTATTTTGTTTGCGGATGACACAAATATCCTTTGCACTGGTGAGAATTTGCAGCAGGTTTTAGAGGTGGTCACAACTGAAATGGAAAAATTAACGCAGTGGTTCAACAAAAATAAATTATCTCTAAATCTAAAAAAAACAAAGATTATGTTGTTTGGAAATTATAAAATAAATCATGAAATAATGATAACGATAGATGATACCAGAATACAAACAGTACAGGAAAATAAGTTTCTGGGGGTGACGCTAGACAGTAAAATCTGCTGGAAACCTCACATCAGTCACATCCGGGCTAAATTAGCAAAATGTATAGGCATACTGGGGAAGACAAGACACATCGTGGACTATAAATCATTGGTCTTATTGTACAATTCACTGTTTTTACCTTATCTTAACTACTGTGTAGAAGTCTGGGGAAACACCTACAAGACCAACCTACAAACAATATGCACATTACAAAAAAGAGCTATAAGGATAATAAACAATGCAGGATATAGAGACCATACCAATTTGTTGTTCTTGAAGTCACATGTCATAAAGTTCATCGATTTAGTTAAATTTAAGACAGCACAAGTAATGTACAGGGCAATTAACAATCAACTCCCAACTAATATACAAAAAATATTTTAAAAAAAAAAGAGACAATGATCATAATTTGAGAGGAGACTTAAACTTCACAAAACCCAAGATACGTACAACCAAGAAAAGTATGTGCATATCTGTCTGTGGGGTGGATCTGTGGAACAGTCTGGAGCCGGAACTGAAACTATGTACAAACAGAAATCAATTTAAAAAGAGGTATAAGGACCATTTGTTGAAAGGATATATGTTAGAAGGGTAGAATTTATATGTACGATTCATTATGTTCACTCTGGGACATTATGGGACACTATGGAATGGTGGGTGTGACAGCACTGTGTGTGTCTGTGTCGTTTGAGACTGGTTTTGAAATATAGACTTCATTGTATGTTAGAATGGACAGGTGTTAATGTTGATCTGAAAAAAATACAGTAAATTGTTTACTTGGGGTATTAAAGGTAGTAATTTGTATAAAATTCACATGGGTGTATCGATGGAAAAGAGGAGTTGGAATTAATAAGTGTTTACTTCTTCCTTCTCCCTTTCGAACAGTGTATACTGTAACTTTATTGCATTTGCTATTTGCTTGTTTTTTGTTATATTTTTTGTGTTCGAAATAAACTATCTATCTATCTATCTATCTATCTATCTAAATTTCAGGATGCACTTAAAATGCACTACAACCTTTACAGTGAAGTTAATTTGACCTTCTCTAACCTTTTGAATGGGTATTAAAAATGGCTTCCCATTGAGAGTGGTAGAGAAAGATATATAGAGTGATGATATAAGATAAGATAAGATAAGCCTTTATTAGTCCCACAATGGGGAAATTCCAGGATTGCAACAGCACAGGGATAGCAACACTCAGATCAATAATTTAGAAGATAAGAAAGTAAGAGCAGTGAATATACATATGTACACATAAATATATAAATATATATACACAGTGCTCCGCATTGTAGCTAGATGCAATAAACAGCACAACCGTCTACTTAGTTATCCTACATAGTATGAATATGTACTCATACATATTGTCACCCTCCGTAGCGACTGATATTGTCCTAGTTGTATACTGGAGGGGACCATTTGTGTAAGTCTGTTGCGTGTTTTGCATTCAATACAATTAGGTCGTCACGTTTTTTTGCTATCTCTGCGAGCAGCCCTGCTTAGGTTATACAATCTGACAGCCGCAGGTAGGAAGGACCTGCGAAACCTCTCGGTCGCACATCTAGGATTCAATTCAATTCAATTCAACTTTATTTATATAGCGCCATTTCACAACAACAGTCATCTCATAGCACTATCAACTGTAGGGGGGAACCCCCACAGTTGCAGAAAGACCCCAGCAATCAGGCGATCCCCTGTGAGCAAGCACTTGGCGACGGTGGAGAGGAAAAACTCCCTTTTAACAGGAAGAAACCTCCAGCAGAACCAGGCTCAGGGAGGGACAGTCATCTGCTGCGACTGGCTGAGGGGTGAGGGGATAGAGAAGATGAAAAGAACAGACATGTAGAGCGCAAACAGCACGATGGGGACTCAATCTATGGGAGAGAACAAACAAATGTTAATGACCAGCAAAAAAAAAAATTTCACTGAGAGTGAGGAAAGGAGTGAGGCCCAGTGCATTACTGGAGGTCCCCCGGCTGACTAAACCTATTAGCAGCATAACTAAGGGAGGGTTCAGAAACACATGATCCCTCCCTAATTGTAGGCTATATCAAAAAGGTAAGTTTTAGCCCTATTCTTAAAAACAGAGATCGAGCCTGACTCCCGAATCCAGATTGGCAGCTGGTTCCACAGGAGAGGAGCTTGATAACTGAAGGCTCTGCCTCCCATTGTACTTTTGGAGATTCTAGGTATCACAAGTAATCCTGCATTTTGGGAGCATAGTGCTCTGTTAGGATAATACGGTAGTATCAGATCTTTTAAATAAAAGGAGCCTGATTGTTTAGAGCTTTGTAAGTAAGAAGAAGGATTTTAAACTTAATTCTAAACTCTATGGGAAGCCAATGAAGGGAGGCCAGAACCGGAGAGATATGATCTCTCTTTCTAGTACCTGTTAAAACTCTTGCTGCAGCATTTTGGATCAGCTGAAGACTTTTTAAAGATGTTTTAGGGCAGCCTGATAATAAAGAATTACAATAATCTAATCTCGAGCTAACAAAAGCGTGGATCAGTTTCTCAGCATCACTCTGAGACAAGATGCTCCTAATCTTGGCAATATTATGCAAATGATAGAAGGCAGTTTTAGAAACAAATTTAATATGTGCATTGAAGGACAGATCTTGATCAAAAATAATTCCAAGGTTCCTCACAGAGCTATTAAGAGAAAGAGTAACCGCATCCAAACTGAAAGTTTGATTTGGAAAGGTATTTCTAAGGTTTTTTGGACCAACAAGAATGACTTCAGTCTTATCTGAATTTAATAGCAGGAAATTACAAGTCATCCAAGCTTTGATTTCCTTAAGACAGGCTTCTAACTTGGCTAATTGATTACTATCATCTGGCTTCATTGACAGGTATAATTGTGTGTCATCTGCATAACAATGAAAATGTATACAGTGCTTTCTAATAATGTTGCCTAATGGAAGCATATATAAACTAAAAAGAGTAGGGCCTACCACAGATCCCTGTGGAACTCCATGACTAAGCTTTGAGTTGAAAGAAAAATCATTATTTACATGAACAAACTGGAACCTATCAGATAAATAAGATCTAAACCACTGCAACGAAGTTCCATTAAGTCCAACATAGTGTTCTAATCTATCCAGTAGAATATTATGATCGATAGTATCAAAAGCTGCACTAAGGTCTAAAAGGACAAGTACAGAAACCAGTCCATTATCAGATGCGATGAGGAGGTCGTTAGTGACCTTCGCTAAGGCTGTTTCAGTACTATGATGGATTCTAAACCCAGATTGAAACTCTTCAAGTAAACCATTTCCCTGCAGGTGGTCAAATAATTGCATAGCAACAACTCTTTCTAAGATTTTTGAAATGAAAGGGAGATTAGAGATTGGTCTATAGTTAGCTAAAGCTCCTGGATCTAACGTTGGCTTTTTAAGTAAGGGTTTAATTACAGCCGTTTTAAAAGCCTGCGGTACATGGCCTAAAGTTAATGAAGAATTGATTATATGAAGAATAAAGCTACCAATAAGTGGAAAGACTTCTTTAAATAACCTGGTAGGAATAGGGTCTAAAAGACAAGTTGAAGGTTTGGATGAGGAAACTATTTTGTCTAACTCACAAAGGTCGATTGGAGTAAACTCATCAAGACAGACATCAATTGAAGGAGTTGTGGTAGTTACAGTATTTAAGTTAACTGTGGGAAGAATCTGATTGATTTTATCTCTGATGGATGAAATTTTATTATTGAAAAAGTTCATAAAGTCCTGACTAGTAAGCTCTAAGGGAATGCTAGGATTGATAGAGTCCTGACTCTTTGTCAACCTGGCTACAGTGCTGAAAAGAAACCTGGGATTATTCTTGTTCTCTTCTATTAATGCAGAGTAAAAACTCGTTCTAGCTTTTCTAAGAGATTTTTTATAAATTAAAAGATGATTTCTCCAAGCTAAAAAGAGTTCATCTAAATTAGTGGAGCGCCATTTTCTTTCTAATTGACGAGTCTTCTGTTTTAAGTTACGAGTTTCTGTGTTGAACCAAGGAGTTAGAAATCTCTGATTAGACTTTTTCTTTTTTAAGGGGGCCACCAAGTCTAGAGTCTGATGCAGAGAACCTGTAACACTATCCACCATGTTATCAATTACAGAAGGAGCAAGCTGTCTATAGCTTATTTCCGTTGTGTTGACACATGACATAGAGGAAACAATCTGCATAAATTTGGAAACAGCATCATCTGAGAGGCATCTACTGTAGTTATATTTTTCTTTAGGAGCCAAATAGTCAGAAATAGTAAAATCAAAGGTTAACAGACAATGGTCTGACAGTACAGGGTTATGAGGAGACACTACAAGATTTTCTATTTCTATGCCATATGTCAGAACAAGGTCCAATGTATGGTGGAGGTAATGAGTAGAATTTCCTACTTTCTGAGAAAACCCAATCGAGTCTAATATTGAATTAAATGCCACATTAAGGCAATCACTATCTACATCCACATGTATATTAAAGTCCCCTACTATAATTATTCTATCAGATTTCAGCACTAAATCAGCTAAGAAATCAGCAAATTCGGATAAAAATTCTGAGTAGGTTGATGGGGGACGATAAACTATGGCAAATAAAATTGGGTTTAACCTAAAATTGCTAAAGTGCCCAATACTGAGGACCAGGCCCTCAAAGGAATTATAACGTGTTTTTTGCTTTACATTAACTAGTAATTTGGAATGGTAAATTGTTGCTACTCCTCCTCCACGACCAGAACTTCTGGGATTTTGACAGTTTAAATAACCAGAGGGAGTTGATTCATTTAAACCAACATAATCCTCTTGCCCTAACCAAGTCTCTGTAAGGGAAATTAAATCAATCTGATGATCAATTAACAGATCATGGACTAACAGAGACTTGGGAGTTAAAGACCTAATATTTAATAAACCACATTTAATTTTTAAATTATGAGGAGGAACAGAGGCCAAATCATTCAATTTAGAGGCTTTATGTTTAATTTGAGTTTTACCAATATTTTTCTTAATCACTTTGGGATGCTTATATATTATATTTTTATTTACTTTGGAGGGAGCAGACAATGATTCTCTGATGGGGAAGACAGGGATTAAGTTGAGGGGTGGCGGATGAAGAGGAGCTGCAGAGAGGCGTGTAAGACTGCGACTCTGCTTCCTGGTCCCAACTCTGAGTAGTCAAGGTTTTGGAAATTTGAATAAAAAAGATGCCAGATTGTTAGATAAATGAGAAGCACCATCCAAAGTGGGATGAATGCTGTCTCGTCTCATAAGACCAGGTTTTCCCCAAAAAGAGCTTCCAATTGTCAATGTAGCCCACGTCATTTGCAGGACACCACACAGACAGCCAGCGGTTCAAGGATGATGAGCGGCTAAACATGTCATCACTGGTCAGATTGGGGAGGAGCCCAGAGAATGCTACAGTGGCAGACATCGTTTTTGCAAAGTCACACACCGATTCTACATTAAGTTTCGTGACTTCCGACTGCCGGAGACGGATGTCATTAATGCCAGCGTGAATAACAATTGTGGAGTATTTACAGTTACTTTTAGCCAGCATTTTCAAATTTGACTCGATGTCGCCTGCTCTGGCCCCAGGAATGCATTTGACTATGGCTGCTGGAGTCTCTAGGTTCACGTTTCTGACTACAGAGTCGCCAATGATCAGAGTTTTTTCCTCAGCGGGTGTGTCGCTGAGTGGGGAAAAACGATTTGAAACGTGAACAGGTTGGTGGTGTACCGGGGCTTTGCGACTAGGCTTCCTTCTCACCGTCACCCACCCAGTCTCCTCGCTGCTGAGGAGAGCTGGAGGACCGCTAACAGGGTTAGCTATGCTAGTTAGCTCCGCTGCAGCTAAGGGGCGTCCGTCAAGAGTAACTGGCACAGACGGTGTTTCAATGCAGCGGAGCCAGGATTCCAAATCAGACAACCTCGCCTCGAGCGCCTCAAAAAGACAACATTTATTACATTTACCATTATCACTAAAAGAGGCAGAGGTGTAGCTAAACATCTGACAGAGAGAGCACACCAGAGGAGGAGAAGAAGGAGAGCTAGTAGCCATCGCTAGTGGCTAACCCAAAAGCTCAGGAGAGTGAGGAGAGCAAACTACACAGACAGACAGCAAAACAGGAAGTGACAATACGTTACCACAAGGAAGTGACGATCCAGCCTCGATGATGATGGATGATGGAGGAGGAAGGATGATGTAGACTACTGCTAAATGAGCTCCTCAGTGCATTCAGTATGTCCTGCATAGGGTGGGACTCGGACTCCAGCAGTGATGACAGCTTAGCCACCATCCTTCTCTCTCCTATCTCCTCCACTGGGTCAAGGCGCTGCCCCAGGACAGAGCTAGCTTTCTTGATTAGTTTGTTCAGTCTCATCCTATCAGCTGCTGTAATGCCGTTGCCCCAGCAGACCACTCCAAAAGTGATGGCTGATGTCACCACCGTGTCGCAGAATGTCTTCAAGAGCACCCCTTGTACACCAAAAGACCTGAGCCTCCTCAGCAGGAAAAGTCTGCACTGTCCCTTCTTGTAGAGTACATCGGTTTTGTATTGACCAGTCTAGTTTATTGTTCAGATGAACACCCAGGTACTGGTAGGATGTCACCATCTCAATGTCTGTTCCCTGGATGTTCACTGGTGCTGTGAGGGGCTGTCCTTGCTTGTGGCAGTCCACCACCAGCTCCTTAGTTTTCCTCACGTTGATCTGAAGGCAGTTCCGATGGCACCAGTCCACGAAGTCAATTCAATTCAATTCAATTCAATTCAACTTTATTTATATAGCGCCATTTCACAACAACAGTCATCTCATAGCACTATCAACTGTAGGGGGGAACCCCCACAGTTGCAGAAAGACCCCAGCAATCAGGTGATCCCCTGTGAGCAGCACTTGGCGACGGTGGAGAGGAAAAACTCCCTTTTAACAGGAAGAAACCTCCAGCAGAACCAGGCTCAGGGAGGGGCAGTCATCTGCTGCGACTGGCTGGGGGGTGAGGGGACAGAGAAGATGAAAAGAACAGACATGTAGAGAGCAAACAGCACGATGGGGACTCAATCTATGGGAGAGAACAAACAAATGTTAATGACCAGCAAAAAAAAATATTTCATAGAGAGTGAGGAAAGGAGTGAGGCCCAGTGCATTACTGGAGGTCCCCCGGCTGACTAAACTGGATAAGTGCTCTGTACTCAGCTTCATCTCGGTTGGAGATGAGGCCGACGATTGCAGAGTCATCAGGGAACTTCTGTAGATGGATATAGAGTGAAGTACATGGCGGTAATGCACCTGTAAGCTGGTTGCCAACCACCAATCAAATCTAAAAGAAGAAGAAGAACCTTTTGAATGGACATGTCCAACTGTTCAATGTTTCAGTAGTTTATGCATAACTTGCTGTTCTCTAACAAGGTGCTTAACGGCAAAATTCACAACAGGTGTTTGATCCATGAATCGACAAATAAATTTTATGGTTCCATTAGAACTATGTACATAAGAGTGCAGACACAAAATTGAGTAAAATGGCCCAGGGATTATGGAAATATACACAGTAATGGTTTCACGGATGGGTCAATGTAAAACCAAACCTTTTTGTTGTTTTTCTTGTCTTTTGATCCTTCTTCCATCAGTCAAGAAACAGGAGGTGAGGTTTTGCTAATCTCCCACCATGATCGTGTTTGGTGATGTGGGATGATGGGAGATGTTGTCCGCTCAGCGGTTTCACAAAAGCTAAATATTATTCTGTTATTATACAACAGCTGACAACTTTAATTAAGTGGAAAATTATCTTTTAAATTGACAAACGTGGAAAAATTTGATTGGGATGAAAAGATAATTTCTTTCTTGCCATTCATTTCAATGGAGATTTTTTTTTTTTTCGATTTAAGGTCCCATATGCAGAAGTAGAGGGGGCGGGGCCTAGGATGTCTATAGTAAAGTGTTAAATATTATTGCACAATGCCCATGACATGTTTACAAACGAATGTGAATGTTGACTATGATGCTTCAGTTTGTGAGGGGTTTATTTCTACTGAAGAAGATTGATGATCACAGATGGACTTTTGCTAATGTTTTACTTCCACTGTAGAAGAGTTATTGGTGATTATTGCTGATTTATGATCTGATTCATGATCAGAATCCTGAGGATCAGGCTGATGAACAGTTTGTCCTCGCTCTGCTTCTGAAAGAGAAAAAACCTGTTTGGTCATGTTAGAATCAAAGATGTGATGTCAGCAGTTTTTATTGAGGATGAAAAGACGAGTTTCAACAGCGACCATGAAAACGAATTCCCCCAGTCTGTGACTGGATACACACGGGTGTGGTTCTCTATGTGTGTGTGTGTGTGTGTGTGTGTCTGTGTGTGTGTGTGTGTGTCTGTCTGTGTGTGTCTGTGTGCAGACTTTGACAGCTGTGTAAAGGCTGTCATGACTCCAAATAAAAGATTTTTGGTGGAATGTAAACACCTGAAAACACCAAAGGTCACAGCAGAGAGGCTGGTGGTGTTTTAACTCATTTTATAATGTAGAATTATATCAAATTATATCAAATATTTGCTCATCAACATTATGAATCTGTCACAGAAACGTTGATAAAAAAAACTTTAACAAACTGACATAAACTCCCCGTGCGCTGTGGAAAAGCACACGGAGGAGGAGAAGGATGGATGGATTTACGCGCAGGGTTTTCACCAAATACACATTTATTGACAACACACAGTTCAAAAATAAAGACTTACAGGATGGAACTGATGTACACAAAAGGCTGATGCTGGGGCATACAGCGGGCAGACCACCGTGTACTGTGGTCACAGGAAAAATAATACAAAATAGCACTCATGCGCTCGGGAGAGCGAGGAAGACTCTGAAGCTCTACTGACTCAGGGAAGCAAACTGGGCAACAGCCTAAGCGTAGCAGTTGAGCTGCAGGAAGAAACGCTACCAGAAAAGCGTAGCAGCTAACCACACAAAGAAACACAAAACAGTTTACTCACAGGCAGGAGCAGTCCAAAAAGTCCATTTCTCCCCTGGAGCACGAATGACCAATCCTTCAGGACGTGACGTTCACACGACGGGAAACGACCGTGTGACTCATATAATGGTCCAGCGGTGTTCGACTAGCAAAGAGCTGCTTATGTACAAACACCGCTGGCCTAACAAATTGGGAACACCTGGGCGAGGCGCGGGAAAGGTAATGACCGGGGCACGCAGCTGACTGTCAGAGAGAGAGGGTGGTCGGACCGGCAAACGCTAGACAGCGCCCACCCGAAAGTGGGTCAAACAGCTGCCTAACGATCGCCGGCCAAAGCAGCGGCTAAGCACAGAAATAAACACACAGGTAAGAAAACAAAACACAGCATAAGACCAAAGAACAGTCAGTACCGAGCCCGCAGGAGAACCAGGCTCGGTTCATGACACAAACAGAAACTGAATTCACCCTTGAAGCCTTAACTGATCTTTACTTTAGATCTTAACTCAAAAACCTTTGATGCAAAACTGATGTTTAAATCTAAAATCATCATCAGTGTCCTGGTTTAAATAGTAAAAGGTAAATGGTAAATGGCGTTCACTTAAATAGCACTTTTTCTCATCTCTGGATGACCAAAGCACTTTACAGATCCTGCTATCCACCCAATAACCATTACCATTAAATTTTGGTTCAATTAAACCAGAAAGGTTGACTCACTTATTTAATATTAAAGAATAGAACAATCAAAAACATTTTTAAATACTGCTAATTAGATTTAAAAATATTTCACTTTTCAAAATTCAAAATTAATGCTCTTGTTCTTGTGGTGTCTAATTATACATAAAAATTTATCATAATAATTTATGTAGTAATATTATTAATTGTCAAATATGTATTTAATTACCAATTAAGCAGTTTTAATTTCACAAATTTCACCAACTTTAAATGTCCAGTTTCAACAAAAATCACACGTATATAAACATATGAAAAATAATATCCAAAGTGTACCAAAAAATGTTAAAGCTTTCATTTTACAAAATACTCGTGTAAGAATTAAAATAAATATCAATGATTCTCAGCATTCTGAAAAGAAAGTTCTCCACATTTTCATAAATATTTTGTATCTGTACCAGAGTGGTGGAAGAGTGGTAGAGCACCTGCCCCACAGCCAGGAGGTTCTGGGTTCAAGCCCTTGTCGGGTCGTACCAAAGACCATGTAAAAATGGTACTTCCGGCCTTCTAGCTTGGTGCTCAACATAATAAAATGGGGGAAGGCGGCGCTTTGCATGGCTGCAGTCCCTCTCATTCTACATGTGATTAATACTACTGACAGGAGAAACGTGATTTCTTTCTACTGTACATGATTGGCTGTATGGACGTATTGACAATTAAAAAGTTGGCTTCCTCTCGTTCATAAAATATTTTATTTTTCTTGATATAAAAAAGTTTTTGATCAAAAAAAACTGGTAGTTCTTTAACAAAATGTTCTAAATCGTCTTTATTTACTAATTGGAATTGTGATTTTTCTCTCTATTTTTCTTGACAACAAGAAATTGCCAATTTCTTGTTGGCGCTGTGCCAATTTCGTTGGCACAGCGCCGAGCAGTCTGCTGAACTTTGCTTCTCACAGCCCTGAGAATCTGGAGATTCTTCTTGTTTGGGTACTTCTTGTACTCAGCAAGTGCTAAGCGCTTGGCTTCAATGACGGGGGTCATCTTGGTCAACTTGGCATCAAACCAGTCCTGTGATTTCGAGGTCTTCCTCCCAAAGGTAGCCAAGGCTGTGCGGTGGATGGTGTTTCGCAGCTCTTCCCACTTCTGCTTTGCAGATTCTCCTTCTTGTGGTACACCAAGTTCCTTCGCAAAGGTGGAGACAAACTGCTCAACAAGTTCTGGTTGGGCCATCTTGCTGGTGTCAATCCGTGCCTTTCCAGGCTGTCTAGCACGATGGAATTTCTTCAGCTGCAGCTTGACCTTGCAACACACCAATGAATGGTCTGTGTCGCAATCTGCACTCTGGAACGAACGGGTGATTAGCACATTCTTCAGTGAGGTGTGCCTGGTCAGGATCAAGTCCAGCTGGTGCCAGTGCTTTGAGCGCAGATGTCGCCAGGAAACCTTGTGTTGGGGCTTGGTCTTGAAGAACGAGTTTGTGATGCACAGATCGTGATATGTGCAGAACTCGAGCAGCCGCTGTCCGTTGTCGTTCATTCTGCCCATGCCAAATGGTCCAAGACAGGAGGGCCAGGAGTCATGGTCAGCACCCACTCTGGCATTGAAGTCTCCAAGGAGAATGAGTTGTTCAGAGTTGGGGATGATCCTGACAGTTGTTGTGAGATTCTCGTAGAACTCGTCTTTTGCCTCTGGTGTGGCTGTCAGTGTTGGGGCATACACACTGATGAGGGTGACTGGGCCTTGAGTGGTGTTGAGGCGGAGGGTGAGGAGTCGTGCAGAGCCATTGCTGCCCAGTTCCACCATCTTCAGCAAGGTGTTCTTCACTGTGAAGCCCACTCCGTGTTCCCTGTGTTCGTCACTGCCCTTTCCCTGCCAGTAGAACGTGTAGTCCTTCTCTCTCAGTGTGCCTGCGTCAGCCAACCGTGTTTCCTGGAGAGTGGCAATATCCACTCCCAGTCTCTTCAGCTCATCATTGATGATGGCAGTCTTCCTGGCGTTGTTGATGTCCTTGAGGTTAGCAGCGAGTCCTGTCATCATAGTGCGGACGTTCCAAGTTCCCAGTTTTAGAGTTGGTCTCTTTTGTTTTTTTGCCTTGCCTGGTGCGAAGGTTCTCAGCCTGCTGTTCGGACTTCTCCTCATCCCCATGCACCCAATGAGGAAAGCAAGCTGTGGCGGGACAACACCTTATTGGCTGGGGGCTGCCCAGCTTGAGGCGGACGGTAGCTGTCCAGTGAGATCCGATGATCCCTCCCACCGTCGGGAACAACCCCTGGCGCTGCACTCTACGCCAATTGAGCAATGGCTTATAACCAGTAACTGTCATTCCCCGTGTTTTGTCTATGCCAAAGGTGAAGCTGGAGTGTCCTCTCCAGTGATCCGGTGCTCTACCTTCCAGCATTGGGCGTTGGTAGGATTCAAGCCTGGGCAGGAAGATATGGAGGACACGATGTTGCCCATGCAGCATGTCCCCCCTCTCCATGTCACTGATGAATCCAAAGGAACAGCAGGGCTGCTACAGTTTGGCACCAGCGCCGTCGCAGGAGCTGCCAAAATGATGTTGAGCACAACAGAGAACTGCCTTAGGGGCTCCGACTCCGGATTTTTCCTCAGGGTTGACTCCCGAAGCCTTACCCTTGACCGGGTATGCCGCAAGGCAGCGGAGGTTTGAAATCAGGGTTTACCTTCCCCTAGATGGGCTACCTTCCCAGGTTGACGAGCCACCATCTACCCAAAGCATCTGGTTTTAAGGTGCCAGAGATCCGCCCTCGCCCCTTCTCCTATTAGTAAAAGCAGTTCCACCGGGCTTAGAGACTAAACCACACAGGCAGGCTAGGAGTTGGACTTAGTTGTCAGAGGCTTTTCAAGACGCACGCCATAAGGAGCATTTTATGAGCACTGGGAGCTTAACCCCAGTGCCGCTCCTGGCTATGACAACCTTGGAACCCTCTGACATTGGCATACAGTAAATCCTGTGTTTTGTTCTCTCTGGTGGGACAGTCAACAAACTGGTGAACGTTTGGTAGTGTTTTTTCCCCCTGAGGCATGGTTAAAATCACCTGTGATTGCCATGAATGCATCCGGGTGCTTCTCCAGTAATGTGGCTGCAGTGGAGCTGATGATGTCACAGGCCACCGCTGTGTCAGCTGACGGAGGGACGTAGACGATAACAATTAAAGTGCACTTCATTTCTCGCGGCATACAATAAGGTCTCATACTAACAGCTAGCAGTTCAATGTTGACATTGTTAATCTATCAGTTACAAATTTAATTTTATGGTTAATGAAATCACTGCAATGTCTGTTAATCATCATTTCATTTAATAAATATGAGAAAATGAGAGAAGTTGTTGAGAATTTATTTCATTCTGAGTCTGGTTCAAGTCCCCAGTATCAAATTCACTAAAATTTTGAGACTGATTATTAATTAAATTATTGAGTGATTAAACAGGTATAAAGTGAAATTAAAGATTAAATTGCTTCTTAGAGATAGAAGCTGGTGCCCCACGAGTGTTATTAACTTTTCCGGTGTATATGAACCGAGAATTCATCTCCGGTTCCAATATATTAATATAAATTAAATAATTTTTATACCTGATCATAATTATTAATTCATATACTATTACAACACCATGTCACCAAACAGCACAGTGACTACTTGTCACCCTTTAGATAGGCCGACTGACTGATTACAAGTTTGTAGACACCTGTGATGTTAATTAGAGGACACATCTTTGTTGAACATGTCCCTATGGTCACATTATTTTCAATCTTTTCTAGGGGTACCATCATTTTTGTCCAGGCCTGTTTCATGAGTTTGTTTTTTAAAGTAATTCTGTTGAACCACAATTCAAAAGCATTGTCTGATTTTCATTGGTTAATTTTCATGGAATTTTTATTTATTACCACTTTTGTCAGATTCAAGTTATTTCTAGTAGTAGATTAGTTTATTTGACAGGGACAGTGCAATAAACATAGACAATTAATCAAAGACAATCAATCTGATGTGTTGCACATAGAGTGTATAGCTATTAGCTAATTTGCAACTCTTGTCCCTGGATGGGCTTTAGAAAAAAGAATCAAGATAAAAATATACACAATAACCACATACATCAATGCAGAAAAATTATAAATACACAATTATAAATATTATAAATATTATAAATACACAAATATAACAGCCTGACTCACCTTTAACATAAATATTATAAATACACAAATATAACAGCCTGACTCACATTTAACACATATAACATAACTCACATTTGCCTATTTCAGGCCTTCCTCCCTCCGTCACTCACTATAAACAAACACATTTATTCCTTCCCTTCATTCACTCTCACTTTGCAGACAAATAATTCATACATGAGTACATTCTTGTTTATTTTTCAGCCAGTTTTTAACATTTTTAGTGAATGTTTTAAAGTCCGTTATTATTTTAATTTCATTTGGCATTGTGTTCCAGATGTGACTGCCCTTTATAGAGAAAGCTGTTTGTCCAAATGTGGTTCTGCGGTGGAATATTTTACAGTTATTGTTAACAGAACTCCTGGTGGCTCTGCTGCTGTCCTGTCTTTGGACAAAACCAGCAAGTGGCTCGGGTGCTGATTTATGGAAACATTTGAACGTTAATTTCAGAAGACAGAGGTCAATGAAGCTCTCAAAACTCAATAGGTTGTATTTTTTTAAAACATTACAGTGATGCCACCTAATGGGCTTTTTGTCCAAGATTTTTAGGGTTTGATTATATAATGAACCTACTGTATATGTCTTATTGTGGAAGGGGCTGCTTGAGCCCAGACTGTCAAACAGTATGATATATGAGAAAAAACCATAGAATGCATATACAGTGCAGCTGCTTCGTAAGGTATGTAATATCTAATTAATTTAAAGCAGTTCAGATTTTTTTTTACTGTTTTTGAAATTTTCTTTATATGAAGATTAAATTTGAGTTGAGGATCTAGTACAATGCCAAGGTATTTGAATTCTGTAGCTAAACTGATGTCATGATCATGTATATTAACTTTAAAATGTTGCAGGTTACATTTTTTGATTGAAAAGCACATTGAGACTGTTTTCTGAAGGTTCAGCAATAGATGGTTCTTGAGGAGCCACTCTTGGACATCAACCATACTTGTAGACAGTACATCTGCAGCCTGTGCTGGAGTCTTGGCAGCTGTGTAAATAACTGCATCATCTGCATAAAGTTGGCATGTTGCAGCTGAGCAGTGTAACGGCAAGTCATTAATAAAAATGCTGAAAAGTAAAGGACCAAGAATGGACCCTTGTGGGATACCCATGCGGTTGTTTAAAAATGAGGATTTATCCTGGTGAACTTTTACACACTGTTCTCTATTCTGGAGATAAGATGCAAACCATTCTAATGTATTTGGGGAGAAGTTAAAAGATACCATTTTGGATAAAAGCAAACTGTGGTTTACAGTATCGAAAGCCTTTTTGAGATCTAGAAAAACAGCTCCTACCACATTACCCCTGTCCAAGGACTGTTTGACGTTTTCAATAAGGCAACAATTTGCTGTTTCTGTTGAGTATCCTGGTCTAAAACCAAATTGATGTGGATGAAGAAGTTGACTGTCTTGTAAGTAGTCTATCAGCTGTGTAACTACAACTTTTTCAAGAACCTTAGATAGGACTGGTAAGATAGAGATTGGGTGGTAATTGCATATATCGTCTTTACTGCCTGATTTATGAACTGGTATGACGACAGCTTTTTTCCAGCCAGATGGAAATGTACTAGACCTAATGGAGAGATTAATGAGATGAGTCAGTGGTTTGATTAATATTTTGCTGTGCATTTTGAGAAAGGAGGTGCTCATATTGTAGATATCACTAGTTTTTGAGTTTGACAGTGTTTTAACAATACCAGCAATTAACTTCTCATTTACCTCATCGATGTGAAAAGTATCTGTTGGGAGTATGGAATTTGTGTTGTTGAGCACATTTGGCAGCACAAAAATTTTTGTTAAGTCTTCCACAGAGCCCACAAAGTGTGAATTAAATTCATTTGCCAAAGTAGCCTTGTCACTGACGGTCTTGCCATTGATTCTAAGTTCCTTTACCCCCTTCTGATCGTTTTTTTTATTAGTTAAGTTATTTAAATGCCTCCATAGGGAACTGTTGTTACCCTTTGCATGATCTATCAGTTTATTGTAATAAGATATTTTTGATTTTCGCAGCTCATGTACCACTTTATTTCTTAAACTTTTGTACACAAGGTGATCATTTTGTAGTTTGGAGGTTAGTGATGTTTTCAGTGCATAGTCTCGCCTCTTCATAAGTTTTCTTATTTCATTATTTAACCATGGTAGGCTAATCTTCTGTTGTCTACTTTTAATTTGCTTTGAAAATTTTTCTATAGACTTTGTGATTGTTGCAGTTATAAAATTACAACAATCATCTACTTCACATGTTGCCATGAGCTGCTCCCAATTTTGATTCTCTAAGTAATGTTCAAACTCCTCATTTTTTGATTTGGGGATAATAAAATTTGATTTGTCAATATCGACTCCCCCAAAATACTGTAGTCGCTTTTTAGTAAGTTTCCTGACAGCAAGAACCATGTTATGATCTGAGAGACCAGTTACAAGATTATAGGTTCTGGTTATTCGTTCTGGTTTATTAGTAAATACCATGTCAATAAGTGTTCTGGATTGTTTGGTTATCCTGGTGGGTCCTTTGATGATTTGCTGGTAATTAAATTTAGTCATGAGGCTTTTCAGTTTTTGTTTGTCTTTTTTATCAGACCAGTTGATATTAAAGTCACCATGAATTATTGTTTCTCTGTTCTTCTCAAGTTGTTTAACCAGATCACTTAATTCATTATAAAAGGAAGAGTTGTGTGACGGTGGGTTGTACACTACTGCAATGTTGAAATTCATTACCGGAGAGAGACATACATTAACAGCTAAACATTCAAGTGAAGTATTCAAATCAACCAGTTGACATTTATATTTCTCTTTGATGTAAATTAAAACACCTCCTCCCCTCCCTACCTGCCTGTCTTTTCTAAAACACTGGTAGCCCACAATATCGATCATATTAGTGTCTATGTTACTGTGTAGCCAGCTTTCTGAGAGACAAAGGTAGTCCAGATTTGAGTCCAACAGCAACACCGAAATCTCATCTCTTTTGGGGATTATGCTCCGTATGTTTAAATGACCGTCGAGGATCCCCTTTGGTTTAGCCTTGGTGTCCCAAAGAACTCGTGCATGATTAACAGTTTGGAAAAATAAATGTTGTTTTTGCTTTTGTACAGCTCGGTTTTGTGCTAACCCAGTGGTCTGCTGTTTAATAGTGGCAGGTCCAGGGTTAAGGTGAATATCTCCTGCCAGAAGTAGCAGAACTAACAGAACTTTAACTGTATATCCTCTGCCATATTGTGATTTTTGCTTAACAGCCATGTTTGCCTTAATTTGGAAGTTTTTGCTCAGGGCTTTTAAAGACCACATAGAGTGTAGGGTGAGATGTCCAAGCCCAAATCCATACAGATAAAACTTTTTAACTTCACCTTTGGTTGAGTTTGTCGGAAAATCCTTCTTGTTGCAGGTCCAGACACACAAAGACAAAACGAAGAGGAAGTAGAGAAGTAGAGAAGGCTTATTAGTGGTGCCCATCAGCCCACTTTTTAATCCGGTGGCAGCCATCTTCAGTCCTTCTTGGAAAGAAGGAAAAGGAAAATCTGTGGATAGTAAAATAAATTCTGCTTATATCGCCAGAATCTGATCCGATCGTCCTCGAATCCAGCTGGGCCTCAGCTAGCCAACTAGCCCCTTCCGTTGCTGGTCTCGTTGCTCATAGTCGCCGTAACTGGTCTCCCGTCCCGCTCCTCCAACCGAGTCTCGTCACACACCGCCGCTGCCACCGAGCTCCGCTGAGGTCACGGTAAATCCTCCGCTAGGCACCGTCACCTACCGTCGTCTGCCTGGGTGAAATCTCTGCTGAGCCCCGTCAACAAATAGCCGCTTGCCTGGTAGTATCTCCGCTGGGCCTCGCAGCTGGGCTTCGATTCAGGCTGGTGTAAGGTGGAATGACTGGCGCCAGCATTAAGCTAACTAGCGTTAGCTTAGCAATCGCTTCGGGTAGTCTCGTCGCACACCGCCGCTGCAGTCACGGTAAGTCCTCCGCTGGGCACCGCCGCCTACCGCCGTCTGCCTGGGTGAAATCTCTGCTGAGCCCCGTCAAACAAATAGCCACCTGCCTGGTAGTATCCCCGCTGGGCCTCGCAGCTGGGCTTTGATTCAGGCTGGTGTTAGGTGGAATGGCTGGCGCCAGCATTAAGCTAACTAGCGTTAGCTTAGCAATCGCTTCAGGTAGGGCACATCAGTGAATCACAAGGAAGCGCTGGAATCGCTGGTCAGTTTACTCACAGTGGCCGGATAAAAGCGATCAAAGGGGTAATCCACCGGAGGTATATCCGATCGCTGTAGGTAGTTATTTAGAGACTGGCGCCAGCATTAAGCTAACTAGTGTTAGCTTAGCAATCGCTTCAGGTAGCATTAAGCTAACTAGTGTTAGCTGAGCAATCGCTTCAGGAAGGCGCAGGAAGTCGCTGGAGAAAGGCGATTAAAGGGCAATCCAACGGAGGTGGCAATTCAGCCCGTGCGTGTTCGCCACGAGCGCCGATCGCTGCAGGCCAGCCACTTTTAATGGCAAAATCAGTGACTTTGTCTCAGCACTGAAAAAGTGTGACCATCCCGGTCGCCATCTTGAGAGAAAAATCAAGATATGTGACCACTGTGGGTTTTTCTTTCATTAACAGAGGGGTACCAACAATTTTGTCCTTGGCCCATGAAGCCACTACCATACCTGTGTATATACCTGTATGGTTAATCGGTTGTTCTGTAATCCGGAGATGGTTGATTGGGGTCTGATCTACAACATCAACTGGATCATGGACATTCGACACAGAGGACGGGGCTTCAAGTATTTGGTCGACTGAGCAGGATATGGTCCGTTGGAGAGCTCTTAGGTTCCAAGGTCCTTCATTACCTATCCTCAGATGGTTCAGGTATTTCATCATGCTCATGCAGACAAGCCGGGCTGGACACTGGGCCGGCCCCTTGAGGTGGGGACAAGCCGGGCCAGGTCCTTGGGAGGAGGTGGTACTGTAATGATCCAGGCTGCACTCTGTTGTCTCTGTCTCCCTAATTACTTATGCTCCACAGCTGCTGCAGCTCCACCAACTGCTTTTCATTAATGCAGCCTTTAAATAGAGAGCAGAGCTTCACTTCTGCATGGGGATGTTTTACTACTACATGCTAGAGAGGGCAGCTCTCCACTGTTGAAGCCTCACCCTCTCCTCCAATATGGAAACAGTTGTAAGCTAATCTTCTCCCTCTTTACCCTTCTCCATCAACTCCTCTGTTTTATTTCAAATTCTTCTCTCTTACTTTATTGTGCAGTAGCCTGGTGGAACACCCACAATTTTGTTGTGCTGTACAACTGTACAATGACAGTAAAGCCTATTTTATTCTATCACCAGTCAGCTAAAACAGCCAGGCCTCCCAGATTAGTATTGTTTGAAATGTAATTAATTAGTACAATAAAGGAAAAACAAACTTTAATGCCAGCTGTTGTATTTGTCAGTTACTGACAGATTTTCAACAACCTTGTATTTCAAGCTCTTGTCAACATAAATTGCAACTCCTCCTCCTTTTTTCACTTTTCTATTTATATAATTTAATTCATAGCCATCCATGGTAAAATCCACTCCTTTCTCTTCACTGAGCCACGTCTCTGATATTGCCACAATATTGAACGGCTCTTTAAACTGATGTAAATAATCTTTAATGTTATTAAAGTTGGCATAGAGACTTCTGCTGTTGAAGTGGATCACAGAAATATTGAAATCAGATGTGACCATTGTGTTAAACTGTTCATCCGTGTAGTAACTACAGTTATTACTGATGGAGCTAAATAAATTATTATCAGGGTCTGTTATATTCTACGTCCTGTGGGTTGTGATCCGTATATTCAAAAACTTTCAGTTCCTGTTGTTCCTGTTTGTTGATCTTTTGTTTCATGTTGTAAAATGTCCTGTTGCAGATGAGTATAATCCTTCAGTGTCCTACAGTTGTCTCTTGTTGCTGTCAACTCCAGTTCATAATATTTATTGATATTTGTCCAGTTCCGTAATATTACAGATGTTAATGACCTTGGCTTCTTCAGGTGATCCATTTAATTTTATATATATTTTACAGTTTGATGTCCAGGTGTTTTTAATCTTTTTCTGCTTTCTCAGGTATCTTGCTTTTCTGGCTATTTCTGCGTTTTCTTTTGTGAGGTGCTCGTTCATGTAAATGTTTGTTCCTTTCAGTTTCCTACCTTGTTTTAGCAGCGCAGTCTTGTGTTTTTTATTCACAAACCTCATGATCACAGCCGGTTTGTCGCTGTTTTTCCTGGGCAGAGGGTGGCAGGCCTCAATGGTGTTACAGTCCAGCTGGATTCCTTTGGACTGCAGGAAGGCCACCACTTATTGTTCTGTGGATTCGTCTTCCAGCGCATCAAGCCTCCCTCCGCTGTCCGCGGACACCACACGAGCGTACGATCGGGGTTTAATGTGGAGCCCAGTGATGATCACGTCGTTCACCCGAGTGTTCTGCTCCAGGTCCGACACTCTGCTCTCCAGATATGCCAGCCTCTTGTCCTTCTCGGCGTTCTGGATCCGCAGCGCTTTCACCTCCTCGAGCAGGCCCACAATGTTTTGTTGCTGCAGCTTAACAGCAGAAATCTCTTCAGCCAAGATGTCGAGCGATCTTTTAATATTGTCCACCTTCTCAGTCTGCTGAGCTTTCTTGGGACCCATGATCCCAGACAATGTACATTGATTCAGGCTCTGTGATCGTAGCTCATAGAGAAGAAAACACATGGGAGAAGTCCCTTTGTTCTCCTGGAGTGTGAGGGGACTGATGAATTGCTTCACCAGCCACTATAATATTAAGTTTATGAGACTGGCAGTTTCTCTCTTTTTTCACACGAGCAGGCATACCGTTTTTATTCTCCAGCAGCAGTGACAAACCAACAGCTAAAAACGCTAGCCTACACTGAGTTTCAAAGGAAGATAGCAAAAAGTGAACTGGGAGCCTTTACCTATGTGTCCTCACCTTACATGCCACAAACCAGAAGTTCGAGAGTATTCAATTCAATTCAATTCAACTTTATTTATATAGCGCCATTTCACAACAACAATCATCTCATAGCACTATCAACTGTAGGGGGGAACCCCCACAGTTGCAGAAAGACCCCAGCAATCAGGCGATCCCCTGTGAGCAAGCACTTGGCGACGGTGGAGAGGAAAAACTCCCTTTTAACAGGAAGAAACCTCCAGCAGAACCAGGCTCAGGGAGGGGCAGTCATCTGCTGCGACTGGCTGGGGGGTGAGGGGATAGAGAAGAAGAAAAGAACAGACATGTAGAGAGCAAACAGCACAATGGGGACTCAATCTATGGGAGAGAACAAACAGATGTTAATGACCAGCAAAAAAAAATATTTCATAGAGAGTGAGGAAAGGAGTGAGGCCCAGTGCATTACTGGAGGTCCCCCGGCTGACTAAACCTATTAGCAGCATAACTAAGGGAGGGTTCAGAAACACATGATCCCTCCCTAATTGTAGGCTATATCAAAAAGGTAGGTTTTAGCCCTATTCTTAAAAACAGAGATCGAGTCTGATTCCCGAATCCAGATTGGCAGCTGATTCCACAGGAGAGGAGCTTGATAACTGAAGGCTCTGCCTCCCATTGTACTTTTGGAGATTCTAGGTATTACAAGTAATCCTGCATTTTGGGAGCATAGTGCTCTGTTAGGATAATACGGTAGTATCAGATCTTTTAAATAAAAGGAGCCTGATTGTTTAGAGCTTTGTAAGTAAGAAGAAGGATTTTAAACTTAATTCTAAACTCTATGGGAAGCCAATGAAGGGAGGCCAGAACCGGAGAGATATGATCTCTCTTTCTAGTACCTGTTAAAACTCTTGCTGCAGCATTTTGGATCAGCTGAAGACTTTTTAAAGATGTTTTAGGACAGCCTGATAATAAAGAATTACAATAATGTAATCTCGAGCTAACAAAAGCATGGATCAGTTTCTCAGCATCACTCTGAGACAAGATGCTCCTAATCTTGGCAATATTACGCAAATGATAGAAGGCAGTCCTAGAAACAAATTTAATATGTGAATTGAAGGACAAATCCTGATCAAAAATAACTCCAAGGTTCCTCACAGAGCTATTAAGAGAAAGAGTAACCGCATCCAAACTGAAAGTTTGATTTGGAAAGGAATTTCTAAGGTTTTTTGGACCAACAAGAATGACTTCAGTCTTATCTGAATTTAATAGCAGGAAATTACAAGTCATCCAAGCTTTGATTTCCTTAAGACAGGCTTCTAACTTGGCTAATTGATTACTATCATCTGGCTTCATTGACAGGTATAATTGTGTGTCATCTGCATAACAATGAAAATGTATACAGTGCTTTCTAATAATGTTGCCTAACGGAAGCATATATAAACTAAAAAGAGTAGGGCCTAGCACAGATCCCTGTGGAACTCCATGACTAAGCTTGAGTTGAAAGAAAACTCATTATTTACATGAACAAACTGGAACCTATCAGATAAATAAGATCTAAACCACTGCAACGAAGTTCCATTAAGTCCAACATAGTGTTCTAATCTATCAAGTAGAATATTATGATTGATAGTATCAAAAGCTGCACTAAGGTCTAAAGGGACAAGTACAGAAACTAGTCCATTATCAGATGCAATGAGGAGGTCGTTAGTGACCTTCGCTAAGGCTGTTTCAGTACTATGATGGATTCTAAACCCAGATTGAAACTCTTCAAGTAAACCATTTCCCTGCAGGTGGTCAAATAATTGCGTAGCAACAACTCTTTCTAAGATTTTTGAAATGAAAGGGAGATTAGAGATTGGTCTATAGTTAGCTAAAGCTCCTGGATTTAGCGTTGGCTTTTTGAGTAAGGGTTTAATTACAGCCGTTTTAAAAGCCTGCGGTACATGGCCTAAAGTTAATGAAGAATTGATTATATGAAGAATAAAGCTACCAATAAGTGGGAAGACTTCTTTAAATAACCTGGTAGGAATAGGGTCTAAAAGACAAGTTGAAGGTTTGGATAAGGAAACTATTTTGTCTAACTCACAAAGGTCGATTGGAGTAAACTCATCAAGACAGACATCAATTGAAGGAGTTGTAGTAGTTACAGTATTTAAGTTAACTGTGGGAAGAAACTGATTGATTTTATCTCTGATGGATGTAATTTTATTATTGAAAAAGTTCATAAAGTCCTGACTAGTAAGCTCTAAGGGAATGCTAGGATTGACAGAGTCCTGACTCTTTGTCAACCTGGCTACAGTACTGAAAAGAAACCTGGGATTATTCTTGTTCTCTTCTATTAATGCAGAGTAATAACTCGTTCTAGCTTTTCTAAGAGATTTTTTATAAATTATAAGATGATTTCTCCAAGCTAAATAGATTTCATCTAAATTAGTAGAGCGCCATTTTCTTTCTAATTGACGAGTCTTCTGTTTTAAGGTACGAGTTTCTGTGTTGAACCAAGGAGTTAGAAATCTCTGATTAGACTTTTTCTTTTTTAAGGGGGCCACCAAGTCTAGAGTCTGATGCAGAGAAGCTGAAACACTATCCACCATGTTATCAATTACAGAAGGAGCAAGCTGTCTATAGCTTATTTCCATTGTGTTGACACATGGCATAGAGGAAACAATCTGCATAAATTTGGAAACAGCATCATCTGAGAGGCATCTACTGTAATAATATTTTTCTTTAGGAGCCAAATAGTCAGAAATAGTAAAATCAAAGGTTAACAGACAATGGTCTGACAGTACAGGGTTATGAGGAGACACTACAAGATTTTCTATTTCTATGCCATATGTCAAAACAAGGTCCAATGTATGGTGGAGGTAATGAGTAGAATTTCCTACTTTCTGAGAAAACCCAATCGAATCTAATATTGAATTGAATGCCACATTAAGGCAGTCACTATCTACATCCACATGTATATTAAAGTCCCCTACTATAATTACTCTATCAGATTTCAGCACTAAATCAGCTAAGAAATCAGCAAATTCGGATAAAAATTCTGAGTAGGTTGATGGGGGACGATAAACTGTGGCAAATAAAATTGGGTTTAACCTAAAATTGCTAAAGTGCCCAATACTGAGGACCAGGCCCTCAAAGGAATTATAACGTGTTTTTTGCTTTACATTAACTAGTAATTTGGAATGGTAAATTGTTGCTACTCCTCCTCCACGACCAGAACTTCTGGGATTTTGACAGTTTAAATAACCAGAGGGAGTTGATTCATTTAAACCAACATAATCCTCTTGTCCTAACCAAGTCTCTGTAAGGGAAATTAAATCAATCTGATGATCAATTAACAAATCATGGACTAACAGAGACTTGGGAGTTAGAGACCTAATATTTAATAAACCACATTTAATTTTTAAATTATGAGGATGAACAGAGGCCAAATCATTCAATTTAGAGGCTTTATGTTTAATTTGAGTTTTACCAATATTTTGCTTTATCACTTTGGGATGCTTATACAGTGGGGAAAAAAAGTATTTAGTCAGCCACCAATTGTGCAAGTTCTCCTACTTAAAAGATGAGCAACGTCTCCAATTTTCATCATAGGTATACCTCAACTATGAGAGACAAAATGAGAAAAAAAAAATCCAGAAAATCACATTGAAGGATTTTTAATGAATTAATTGGTAAATTCCTCGGTAAAATAAGTATTTGGTCAATAACAAAAGTTCATCTCAATACTTTGTTATATACCCTTTGTTGGCAATGACAGAGGTCAAACGTTTTCTGTAAGTCTTCACAAGGTTTTCACACACTGTTGCTTGTATTTTGGCCCATTTCTCCATGCAGATCTCCTCTAGAGCAGTGATGTTTTGGGGCTGTTGCTGGGCAACACGGACTTTCAACTCCCTCCAAAGATTTTCTATGGGGTTGAGATCTGGGGACTGGCTAGGCCACTCCAGGACCTTGAAATGCTTCTTACAAAGCCACTCCTTCGTTGCCCGGGCAATGTGTTTGGGATCATTGTCATGCTAAAAGACCCAGCCACGTTTCATCTTCAATGCCCTTGCTGATGGAAGGAAGTTTTCACTCAAAATCTCACGATACATGGCCCCATTCATTCTTTCCTTTACACGGATCAGTCGTCCTGGTCCCTTTGCAGAAAAACAGCCCCAAAGTATGATGTTTCCACCCCCATGCTTCACAGTAGGTATGGTGTTCTTTCTCCTCCAAACACGACAAGTTGAGTTTTTACCAAAAAGTTCTATTTTGGTTTCATCTGACCATATGACATTCTCCCAATCCTCTTCTGGATCATCCAAATGCTCTCTAGCAAACTTCAGACGGGCCTGGACATGTACTGGCTTAAGCAGGGGAACACGTCTGGCACTGCAGGATTTGAGTCCCTGGCGGCGTAATGTGTTACTGATGGTAGCCTTTGTTACTTTGGTCCCAGCTCTCTGCAGGTCATTCACTAGGGCCCACTGTGTGGTTCTTGGATTTTTGCTCACCGTTCTCGTGATCATTTTGACCTCACGGGGTGAGATCTTGCGTGGAGCCCCAGATCAAGGGAGATTATCAGTGGTCTTGTATGTCTTCCATTTTCTAATAATTGCTCCCACAGTTGATTTCTTCACACCAAGCTGCTTACCTATTGCAGATTCAGTCTACCCAGCCTTGTGCAGGTCTACAATTTTGTTTCTGGTGTGCTTTGACAGCTCTTTGGTCTTGGCCATAGTGGAGTTTGGAGTCTAACTGTTTGAGGTTGTGGACAGGTGTCTTTTATACTGATCATGAGTTCAAACAGGTGCCATAAATACAGGTAATGAGTGGAGGACAGAGGAGCCTCTTAAAGAAGAAGTTACAGGCCTGTGAGAGCCAGAAATCTTGCTTGTTTGTAGGTGACCAAATACTTATTTTACCAAGGAATTTACCAATTAATTCATTAAAAATCCTTCAGTGTGATTTTCTGGATTTTTTTGTTCTCATTTTGTCTCTCATAGTTGAGGTATACCTATGATGAAAATTGGAGACCTCTCTCATCTTTTTAAGTGGGAGAACTTGCACAATTGGTGGCTGACTAAATACTTTTTTTCCCCACTGTACATTATATTTTTATTTACTTTGGAGGGAGCAGACAACGATTCTCTGATGGGGAAGTCAGGGGCTAAGCTGAGGGGTGGTGGATGAAGAGGAGCTGCAGAGAGGCATGTAAGACTGCGACTCTGCTTCCTGGTCCCAACTCTGAGTAGTTATGGTTTTGGAAATTTGGATAAAAAAGATGCCAGATTGTTAGATAAATGAGAAGCACCATCCAAAGTGGGATGAATGCTGTCTCGTCTCATAAGACCAGGTTTTCCCCAAAAAGAGCTCCAATTGTCAATGTAGCCCACGTCATTTTTAGGATACCACACAGACAGCCAGTGGTTCAAGGATGACGAGCGGCTAAACATGTCATCACTGGTCAGATTGGGGAGGGGCCCAGAGAATACTACAGTGGCAGGCATCGTTTTTGCAAAGTCACACACCGATTCTATATTAAGTTTCGTGACTTCCGACTGCCGGAGACGGATGTCATTAATGCCGGTGTGAATAACAATTGTGGAATATTTACAGTTACTTTTAGCCAGCATTTTCAAATTTGACTCGATGTCGCCTGCTCTGGCCCCAGGAATGCATTGGACTATGGCCGCTGGAGTCTCTAGGTTCACGTTTCTGACTACAGAGTCGCCAATGATCAGAGTTTTTTCCTCAGCGGGTGTGTCGCTGAGCGGGGAAAAATGATTAGAAACGTGAACAGGTTGGTGGTGTACCGGGGCTTTGCGACTAGGCTTCCTTCTCACCGTCACCCACCCAGTCTCCTCGCTGCTGAGGAGAGCCAGGGGACCGCTGACAGTGGGGCCTAAGCTAGCTAGCTCCGCTGCAGCTAATGGGCGTCCGTCAAGATTAACTGGCACAGACGGTGTTTCAATGCAGCGGAGCCGGGATTCCAAATCAGACAACCTCGCCTCGAGCGCCTCAAAAAGACAACATTTATTACATTTACCGTTATTGCTAAAAGAGGCAGAGGTGTAGCTAAACATCTGACAGAGAGAGCACACCAGAGGAGGAGAGGAAAGAGAGGTAGTAGCCATAGCTAGTGGCTAGAGAGCAAACCACAAAGCAAACCACACAGGCAGACAGCAAAACAGGAAGTGACGATACGTTACCACAAGGAAGTGACCAAGTATAGTGATTAAAGATGCAGAAATAAAGCCTTTATATTCTTAAAAAAATATTAATTTTAAAAAGTACTTTTAATGTTTTTTACGGGTCCAAAACAATCATAATATTTACATCTGAGCACTTGGATGATGAGACTGGTATGTCACAAAAGGACTGTTCTTTCCATGTGTGTGCATATGGATTATCGTAGTCTCTTAATTTTCTTAATCAGTGTTCATCTATATTTATTTAAGTCAGTGAGATCTCTAATTTATGGCCTGTGCTTCCTCAGGTGTTCCATTCATTTTAATCCAGACTCTACAGTTTCTTGTCCATGTTGCCTGTATCTTGTTTTGTCTTTTCAGCATCCGTGCTTGCCGTGCTATTTCAGCATTAGTCTTTGTTAAATGTTCATTTAGGTAAACTTCTGTTCCCCGTAGCTTTCTGACCTGCCTCAGTATGTCATTTTTTACCCTTCTGTTCACAAAACGCATCACAATTGATTTCTTTGTTTTATTATCCTTTCTGGGTAAAGCATGGCAGGCTGAAATTGCATTTGCTTTGACCTTTATGTTTCTGCTTTCAAGGAACTGAAGCACCTTGTTTTCCAAGGAGACTGATTCACTTGGGGGAGCCTCCTCACCCCTCATTCCTGCTGTAGCACGAGTATATGATTGGTATTTAATGTCTAGTCCACTAATGATTAAATCATCCATACGAGTATATTGTTCAAGATCCTCGATGCGTCACTCCAAATCTGTAATTTTTTTGTCTCTTTCCTTAATTGTTAATTTCAATTCTCGGACTTCCTCCATTAGCCCTAATAATTTAGACTGTTGATTAGCCACTTTGGTCAATTTTTCTGACATGAAGTTGAGAGATTTTTTAATCTCTTCCATTTCCTCCTTCTTTGGTGGCATTTTTTACTGGCCTGATGATAGTAGGACAATCTCTGCTGGTGTCGCTGGTATCCGATCCAGCCAACCTCAAATCCAGCTGGCGCCTCAGCTAGCCCCCTCCTCTGCTAGCCCCCTTGCTTACCGCCACTGTAGTTGAGCTTCGATCTGGCTCCTGTCAAGCTGGAGTCTCGGTAGTTCCTCCGCTGAGCTCCGCTGCTGTAATTGAGCTCCGATCCGCCTCCTATCCAGCTGGGGCCTCAGTAGCTCCTCCACTGAGCCCCGCCGCCTACCTCCACTGTAGTTGAGCTCCGGTCTGGCTCCGATCTGGCTCCTGTCCAGCTGTGGTCTCGGTTAGCTTCTCCGCCAAGCCTTCTGGTATTGTGTGCAGGTATGTGTGGGTGTGTGTTGATCTAATGTGAGCACAGGTGTGGGTGAGTGTGTGCATGTGTGAAGTATGTGTGTAAGTGTGTGTGTGAGTGTGGGTGTGTGAATCTGAGCAGACAATGACGGGTTGGAATCAACTGTCAGAACCTGACAGGAGAGGAGGGGCCCACCGGAACCAAAAAATACAACAGAACATGGTTAAACCATAAAACACATGATGGACTTAAAAGATAACAGAAAGCACACATCATAAGGGAACAGAAAAACACCATGAAGTCGAGCTTGGGAGAATCCCAAGCCCGGTTCATGACAGGTACTGGCCAATCAGATTTGAGCTGTATCTGTAGAAAACATTCTCTGGCTACTTCTTATGTACAGTATCTCACAAAACTGAGTACACCCCTTACATTTTTGTAAATATTTTATTATATCTTTTCATGAGACAACACTGAAGATATGACACTTTGATACAATGTAGTAAGTGTACAGCTTGTATAACAGTGTAAATTTGCTGTCCCCTCAAAATAATTCAACACACAGCCATTTAGGTCTAAACAGCTGGCAACAAAAGTGAGTACACCCCCAGTGAAAATGTCCAAATTGTGCCCAATGTGTCAATATTTTGTGTGTCCACCATTATTGGCAATAAACGTCTTGGCAATAAAGTTATTCTGATTCTGATTTTCCAGCACTACTTTAACTCTCTTGGGTATGGAGTTCACTAGAGCTTCACAGGTTGCCACTGGAATCCTCTTCCACTCCTCCATGACGACATCATGGAGCTGGTGGATGTTAGAGACCTTGCGCTCCTCCACCTTCCGTTTAAGGATGCCACACAGATGCTCAGTAGGGTTTAGGTCTGGAGACATGCTTTGCCAGTCCATCACCTTTATCTTCAGTTTCTTTAGCAAGGCAGTGGTCGTCTTGGAGGTGTGTTTGGGGTCGTTATCATATTGGAATACTGCCATGCGGCCCAATTTCCAAAAGTGTGTGGGGGGGGGGGATCATGCTCTGATTCAGTATGTCACAGTACATGCTGGCATTCATGGTTCCCTCAATGAACTGTAGCTCCCCAGTATGCACCACTATGCATGACTGTAAGCAAGACACACTTGTCTTTGTACTCCTCGCCTGGTTGCTGCAACACACGTTTGACACCATCTGAACCAAATAAGTTTATCTTGGTCTCATTAGACCACAGGACATGGTTCCAGTAATCTGTGTTCTTAGTCTGCTTGTCTTCAGCAAACTGTTTGCGGGCTTTCTGTCATGACTCGCCGCTCATCAGCGGCGCCAGCTGTGCACACACCTGCGCCTCGTCAGCGGCGAGGGATTTAAGCCACCTCGCCCTGGGCTTCGGCCTGAAGCCGTCTGTTCTCATCGGCATCCCTTGCTGCAAGGAACCCCCTTCATCAAGTAAGATACAACGTAAGCACCTCTTACCTTTTCCTCCCAGCCTTCTCCCCTGTGCACAGGTGGATTTCCCGGCGGCGGACAACGTCTCCTCGCCGCCATCTCCTCGCTGCTGCTTCAGGTGCTCCAGGTCGCTGTTTACCGGGCTATGCCCTTGCTTAATGCCAGCCACCTGCCCAGACCAAGTAAGCCAGCTATCATTATCATTATCTCCTGTATTGGTGTGGTGCGCGTTACCCTTCTCCCTCTGCTTCTCCCATAGGGTTGTCTGGCTGAACGGCTTCATGCCCCCGTGCCTGATGCAGACGCCACCACCAATACATTCTCATTTCACAGACACGCAGCCACACACTCTTGTTGTTTAATAAAGCTATTGAATCTACCCTGAGCCTGCGTGTGTGTCTCCCGGGCCGTGCATTATGTCACTTTCTTGTACATCATCTTTAAAAGGGGCTTCCTTCTGGGACGACAGCCATGCAGATCAATTTGATGCAGTGTGCAGCATATGGTCTGAGCACTGACAGGCTGACCCCCCCACCCCCCACCCCTTTAACCTCTGCAGCAATGCTGGCAGCACTCCCACGTCGATTTTCAAAAGATGCTGAGCACGTGCACATAACTTCTTTGGTCAACCATGGTAGCCTAGGCCATCTTTATGTAGAGCAACAACTCTTTTTTTTTCAGATCCTAAGAGAGTTCTTTGCCATGAGGTGCCATGTTGAACTTCCAGTGACCAGTATGAAAGCGTGTGAGAGCAATAACACATAATTTAACACACCTGCTCCCCATTCACACCTGAGACCTTGTAACACTAACGAGTCACATGACACCGGAGAGGGAGAATGGCTCACTGGGCACAATTTGGACATTTTCACTTAGGGGTGTACTCACTTTTGTTGCCAGCGGTTTAGACATTAATGGCTGTGTGTTGAGTTATTTTGAGGGGACAGCAAATTTGCACTGTTATACAAGCTGTACACTGACTACATTGAATCAAAGTGTCATATCTTCAGTGTTGTCCCATGACAAGACATAATAAAATATTTACAAAACTGTGAGGGGTGTACTCACTTTTGTGAGATACTGTATCCATAGTTACTGCCTTTTATTAAAGTTCATTAGTATGTAATGTCCCTTTCAAATAAACATTAAACTAAACATAAAGCGCAATTAGCCAGCTACCACATACAAACATGGATGCATAGTGTAACCCAGAGGTTAATAAAGCTATCAGAATAAAAACCTGTTAATAAAAAACAGCAATAAATGCTTGAATGTAAAAAGCCACTAATTTCAAATGGCTAAATATTACTGAAAACGTCATCAAAGTTATATTTCATGTTACTACATTTTGTTTGGGTAAAAAATGTTAAAACATGCCAATTCATTGTCATTTATGCTTTAAGACAGCTGAAATGCATTAAGACTCTTATTTTGAAGAGTACGTTGCTGCATAGCTCATGCGACAAGCAACCACCAATCAGAGTGCTGCAGGCTTTTCCTTTGTAAACCAAGGGAATTATGCAGACACACATGCAAAGTGCTGCAGAGAGAGAGAAAAAAAGGAGTAAAAAGAGAGTTGAGAGATAAGTCTAAACTAACCTAAAAGCTATTTTTGCACTCTGAAGAAGGTTTTTTATTTTCTTGTTTTCTAACCTGTCCTGGTTGTACCTGAATAAACAGAACTCGGAGAGTGAGGAAACTATAATTTCTGTAAAGCAATGAGTGTCGTCGTCGGCCTCCTTCGGTCTATGATGACCATGGAAGAGAATCCTAAACGTCTACTCTGCTGGAACAGCACCACCTGTGGCTGAACAGGCCGATGCGCGAATGGCAGTCCCTGTCACACAGGTCGCACTTGTGGGTGGTCTCCGTGCTGCTGGGTCTGTGGCGGTTCTTCCTGCGGGTCCTTTTTTCATCTGCTGCAACAGTCAGTCTCACTTCACCCGCCTTGAGCTGTTTGGTCAGGGTGCCTCTCCATTTGGAGCGGTCCATTGCAAGGTCATCCCAGCGCTCTGTGTTGATCTCCAGGGCCTTCATGTCTCTCTTGCAGATGTCTCTAAAGCGCAGCTGTGGGCAGCCAACGTCTCTCCTGCCAGTCGCCAGTTCTCCATAGAGGACGTCTTTGGGGATTCTGCCATCCACCATACGGTGAACGTGGCCTAGCCAGCGGAGCCTGCGCTGCCTGAGTAGAGTGAACATGGAGGGAAGGCCGGCACGGGACAGAACTTCTGTGTTGGGCACTTTGTCCTGCCAGGATATGTCCAGGATGTGGCGAATGCAGCGCAAGTGGAAGGAGTTCAGTCTCTTTTCCTGCCGGGCGTATGTTGTCCACGTCTCACTCCCATAGATCAGTGTGCTGATGACGCAGGCGTTGTACACTGCAATCTTCGTCTTGACAGAGAGTTTGGGATTCTCCCACACTCGTGTGGTGAGGCGAGCGAGTGTGAAGGCTGATTTTCCAATCCTCTTGTCGATCTCTGTATCAAGGGAGAGGTTGTTGCTGATCGTGGACCCCAGGTACGTGAACTGATTCACAACCTCCAGCTCATAGTCGTCGATGGTGATGGTTGGTGGTGCTTCCATGCCTTGCGCCAAGACGTTAGTCTTCTTCAGGCTGATGGTAAGCCCAAAGTCCTTGCATGCCTGGGAGAAGTGGTCCATCAGGGTCTGAAGCTCCTGCTGTGTGTGGGTTGTGACTGCAGCGTCGTCTGCGAACAGCATGTCTCTGATTAGAGCATCGCGTACTTTGGTTCTGGCTTTCAGGCGGGTGAGGTTGAAAAGCCTGCCGTCAGATCTTGTGTGCAGGTAGATTCCCTTTGTTGCTGTGCTGAAGGCATGCCTCAGGAGCATAGTAAAGAAAATCCCAAAGAGGGTTGGCGCAAGTACACAGCCCTGTTTCACTCTGCTGCGTTTGTTGAATGGCTCTGAGACGTTGCCGTCGTGCTGCACTATCCCCTGCATGTTGGTGTGAAACGATTCGATGAGGCTTTGCAACTTTGGTGGGCATCCTATCTTTGGCAGGATCTTGAAAAGGCCCTCTCTACTGACCAGATCGAACGCTTTGGTGAGGTCGATGAAGGCGACGTACAGGGGCATGTTCTTTTCTGTGCATTTCTCCTGGAGTTGGCGGATGGAGAATATCATGTCTACCATCGATCGCTCAGCGCAGAAGCCACACTGAGACTCGGGGTAGACACCTTAGGAAAGCTTCTGTAGACAAACGAGAACAACTCGTGCGTAGACTTTGCCAACAACGCTGAGGAGGGAGATGCCCCTGTAGTTGTTGCAGTCGCTTCTCTCCCCTTTGTTTTTGTAGAGGGTGATGATCTTGGCGTCCCTCATGTCCTGTGGTACGGCACCTTCCTTCCAACACTGGCAGAGGACATCATGCAATGGCAGCAGTAGGGCAGTCTTGCAGTGCTTGATCAGGTCGGGGGGTATGCCGTCGTTGCTGGGTGCCTTGCCTGCGGCCAAGCTATCAATGGCCTTGCTGAGTTCGTCGATGGTTGGCTCGGCGTCAAGTTCATCCATGGATGGCAGGCAGTCGATGGCATCAAGGGCTGACGGTGTCACGGTGTTCTGTCTGGAGTAGAGGTCGGAGTAGTGTTCCACCCATCTCTCCATCTACTTGTTCTTTTCTGTGATCATCTCCCCAGTGGAGGATTTGAGGGGGGCCGTCTTGCTCTGAGCCGGACCAAGTGCTTTCTTGATGCCATCGTACATACCACGGATGTTCCCTGTTATGGCAGTGGTTTGAATGCCTTGGCTGAGCTTAGTCCAGTACTCGTTGGCACAGCACCGAGCAGTCTGCTGAACTTTGCTTCTCGCAGCCCTGAGAATCTGGAGATTCTTCTCGTTTGGGTACTTCTTGTACTCAGCAAGTGCTGAGCGCTTGGCTTCAATGACGGGGGTCATCTCGGTCAACTTGGCATCAAACCAGTCCTGTGACTTCGAGGTCTTCCTCCCAAAGGTAGCCAAGGCTGTGCGGTGGATGGTGTTTCGCAGCTCTTCCCACTTCTGCTTTGCAGATTCTCCTTCTTGTGGTACACCAAGTTCCTTCTCAAAGGTGGAGGCAAACTGCTCAACAAGTTCTGGTTGGGCCATCTTGCTGGTGTCAATCCGTGCCTTTCCAGGCTGTCTAGCATGTGGAATTTCTTCAACTGCAGCTTGACCTTGCAACACACCAATGAATGGTCTTTGTCACAATCTGCACTCTGGGATGAACGGGTGATTAGCACGTTCTTCAGTGAGGTGCGCCTGGTCAGGATCAAGTCCAGCGGGTGCCAGTGTTTTGAGTGCGGATTTTGCCAGGATACCTTGTGTTGGGGCTTGGTCTTGAAGAACGAGTTTGTGATGCACAGATCATGATATGTGCAGAACTCGAGCAGCCGCTGTCCGTTGTCGTTCATTCTGCCCATGCCAAATGGTCCAAGACAGGAGGGCCAGGAGTCGTGGTCAGCACCCACTCTGGCATTGAAGTCTCCAAGGAGAATGAGTTGTTCAGAGTTGGGGATGATCCTGACAGTTGTTGCGAGATTCTCGTAGAACTTGTCTTTGGCCTCTGGTGTGGCTGTCAGTGTTGGGGCATACACACTGACGAGGGTGACTGGGCCTTGAGTGGTGTTGAGGCGGAGGGTGAAGAGTCGTGCAGAGCCATTGCTGCCCGGTTCCACCATCTTCAGCAAGGTGTTCTTCACTGCGAAGCCCACTCCGTGTTCCCTGTGTTCGTCACTGCCCTTTCCCTGCCAGTAGAACGTGTAGTCCTTCTCTCTCAGTGTGCCTGCGTCAGCCAACCGTGTTTCCTGGAGAGTGGCGATATCCACTCCCAGTCTCTTCAGCTCATTATTAATGATGGCAGTCTTCTTGGTGTCGTTGATGTCCTTGAGGTTAGCAGCAAGTCCTGTCATCATAGTGGGGACGTTCCAAGTTCCCAGTTTTAGAGTTGGTCTCTTTTCTTTTTTTGTCTTGCCTGGTGCGAAGGTTCTCAGCCTGCTGTTTGGACTTCTCCTTATCCCCATGCACCCAATGAGGAAAGCAGGCTGTGGCGGGACAACACCTTATTGGCTGGGGGCTGCCCAGCTTGAGGCCGGCGGTAGCTGTCCAGTGAGATCCGATGATCCCTCCCACCGTCGGGAACAACCCCTGGTGCCGCTCTCTACGCCAATTGAGCGGTGGCTTATAACTGGTTACTGTCATTCCCCGTGTTCTGTCTACACCAAAGGCGAAGCTGGAGTGTCCTCTCCAGTGATCCGGTGTTCTACCTTCCAGCGTTGGGCATTGGTAGGATTCAAGCCTGGGCAGGAAGATATGGAGGACAAGATGTTGCCCATGCAGCATGTCCCCCCTCTCCACGTCACTGATGAATTCAAAGGAACAGCAGGACTGCTACAGTTTGGCACCAGCGCCATCGCAGGAGCTGCCAGAACGATGTTGAGCACAACAGAGAACTGCCTTAGGGGCTCCGACTCCGGATTTTTCCTCAGGGTTGACTCCCGAAGCCTTTCCTGTGACCGGGTGTGCCGCAAGGCAGCGGTGGTTTGAAATCAGGGTTTACCTTCCCCTAGATGGGCTACCTTCCCAGGTTGACGAGCCACCATCTACCCAAAGCATCTGGTTTTAAGCCGCCAGAGATCCGCCCTCGCCCCTTCTCCTATTAGTAAAAGCAGTTCCGCCGGGCTTAGAGACTAAACCACATGGGCAGGCTAGGAGTTGGACTTAGTTGTCAGAGGCTTTTCGAGACGCACGCCATAAGGAGCATTTTATGAGCACTGGGAGCTTAACCCCAGTGCCGCTCCTGGCTATGACAACCTTGGAACCAATGAGTGTAAAGTTATCTAAAAGTTATGTTTACACTTTTACAAAGGTATTGTTGGTTTTTCCAACCAGGCGTGGGTTGTGGAGATTTGTGTACGTGTGTTTATCGGGACTTGGTGAATTGAAAACATGTATTTTTTTTTTTTCTGTACACTATATTTGTGAAAGGAATTGGTCATTTTGTGGAAATGGAAAGTTAAGGTTGTGAATTTATGTTATTTTATGTGAAAATGGTGAATATTTTGGTACATTTTCAGCCAAATTGAAGCGTGGCTTATAGGTCAGTGCCCTGACTTGTTTCTTCTTTTTTTTTTTTTTGTCCGCCATTTCGGCGCTGTCTTAACAAGCATTAATTAAGACTGGAAATAGACTTTTTCTTAGTTTTAGAGCTACCTAATGTTTTATTTTAAGTGTGTATGCTTATTTTATCTTGTTTATGTTAGGCCAACTTAGGTTGGGATGAAGATACAGTATGTCGAATTAGGACTGGATTTCAAGATTTGGAGAACATGTGCTTGAACCGTGATGGCGAGTCATCCAAGGACCATGTGTGAATTGTGCATGAGCCAGGAAGCTAGAGGGCGTGCCACTCCTCTACTGGACGTTGTATGGTTTTCACCTGAACTGGTATGATCCAGGCAGCGCGGTGGCACAGTGGTTAGCACTGCGGCAGCACAGCAACTCACCCTTGGCCGGGGGATCCTGGGTTCGATCCCAGCCCCTGACCAACAGTGATCTGTGTGGAGTTTGCATGTTCTCCCCGTGTCTGGTGGGTTTACTCTGGCATTTCTCCGGTTTCCTCCCACACGCCAAAAACATGCAAGTTAGGTTAATTGGCATCAGAACTGGGGATTCTAAATTGTCCTTAGGTATGACTGTGAGAGTGAATGGTTGTCTGTCTCTCTGTGTTGGCCCTGCAATGGACTGGCAATCTGTCCAGGGTGTACCCTGCGTCTTGTCAAAGATGCTGGGATAGGCTCCAGCCCCCCTTCTCCCCATGAAGACCCGAAAAGGATTAAGTGGAAGAAGATGGATGGATGGATGGATGGATGGATGGATTGATGGATGGATAGTATGATCAATCCACATTTCCACCAAAAACTGGATTCAGGGTAAAAACACTGGACTGCTAATTCAGAAGAATTAAAGGATTAGTAGACTTGAAAGAAAAAGACTTTTATTCTGTGGTTAACAGATTTGTTCAGTCTTTTGCTGAATTGTTTTGAGGTTGTTTTTTTTTTTACAATTTTATTTGATTGACCATACACGATTATACTGTAAAGGCATTGTTTACAGTACAATGTTAATTGTTTGGTTGTAAACAACAAAACAATGGAAATGGTTAAACTTAAAGGGTACCTACACTAAACTTGAAAGGAACTTGAAATGAAATAGAACTAAACTAATTTGAACAAAACAGAGATAACTCAAGTAGGTTAAAGAACTAGCTTGAACTGAACTAAAAGAAACTAAAGGTTGCAACCTATTAAAATAAGACTAAACTAAATCCTTTTAAACCTAACTAGAAGGTCTAAACACAAAAGATGATTTATTCTGTGTTAATGTACTGTATGTCATTGTTCTTTTGTCCATTTAATAATAAGCCGGTATTCTAAACATACTTCCTGGTCTGTGGTCTCTTCTTTATCTAGAGTTTATTCCTGCTCCTGCAGTCAAATCTAGGTGACTCTGATACTGGTCCATCATCACCGTTGTCCTATTACACTGTGTTGTATGCTAGTACATACTATACAGCCCATTCCCTGTAATTAACCCTCGTAGGTGTTACAGAAGTGGCGGACCAGCTAGGAACCATTCGAGACTTTATTTTTTTGACCCAGACCCTAAAGTAGGCCAAGCCGAAACAAAAAAAAGGACATTGTTGACAGAGACATCAAAATCCCAAACTCAGTTATCATTAGTGGGTTCACTGATACAAGCCTTGATGAAGATTTAACTTACTTCTTGAAAAAGTATGGGCACATATCAAGAACCATAAAGATTGATGATTCGCATTCTCCACATCACAACAATGCTATTGTTGAGTATGAGAGTGGAGCTGCCTTGACAGCCCTTGAACCCTTGCTGCCCTGTACTCATGAAAGTCAAAATGTGAAATACCAAATCAGAGCCCTCTCAATTGAGTACATGGAAACAGTCACCAAGAGCGCCACCTTCAGTTTTTTCTTTGAACTGCAGAAAATAGCCAAACTAAAAGGCCAACCTTTCGAAGCAGTTTTACAAGAGCACCTTTCCAAATGCATTCAGACAATAATAAGTGACACTGATCAATCTGAAAATGGAGATTCCATCCAAGAAATGCAAAGTCACAATGCAACTGAAGTTTAAACTGAAAACAAGAAAATGACTGAAACCAACTTAAGTACAAATCAAACTGAACATGTCCTGCTGACACAACAAACTCAAGCATCTAACATTCCTCAGAGCTTCATAACTCATAAGATAAGATAAGATAAGCCTTTATTAGTCCCACAACGGGGAAATTCCAGGATTGCAACAGCACAGGGATAGCAACACTCAGAGCAACAATCAGAAGGCAAGAAAAAAAACAAGCAAGCAGGAGCAGCTAATATACATATGTACATATTACTATAAAATATATATATACACACACACACACAGACACACAGTGCAGAGCATTGTAGCTGGATGGAATAAATATATGAATATATGAACACACAGTGCAGAGCATTGTAGCTAGATGGAATAAATATGTAAATATATAAACACCCACAGTACGGAGCATTGCAGCTAGGTGGAATAAATATGCAAGTATATAAACACACACAGTGCGGAGCAATGTAGCTAGATGGAATAATATGTAGATATATAAAAACACAGTGCGGAGCATTGTAGCTAGATGGAATAAATATATAGATATATAAATATAAACACACCCAGTGCTGAGCATTGTAGCTAGATGGAATAAATATGTAAATATATAAACACACACAGTGCAGAGCATTGTTGCTAGGTGGGATGAAACAGCATAACCGTCTATTTAGTTATCCTACATGGTATGATTATGTGCCCATACATATTCTCACCCTCCATAGCGACCGGTATGTTCCTAGTTGTATGCTGGAGAGGACCATAGTGTAAGTCTATTGCATCTTTTGCATTCAAAAAACTATTAGTTTGTTACGTCTTTTTGCTATCTCTGCGAGCAACCCTGCTTAGGTTGTACAGTCTGACAGCCGTTGGTAGGAAGGACCTACGAAACCTCTCGGTTGTGCACCTGGGATGATGTAGTCTGCTGCTAAATGAGCTCCTCAGTGCATCCAGTATGTCCTGCATAGGGTGGAACTCGGACTCCAGCAGAGATGACAGTTTAGCCACCGTCCTTCTCTCTCCTATCTCCTCCATCGGATCAAGGCGCTGCCCCAGGACAGAGCTAGCTTTCTTAATCAGTTTGTTCAGTCTCTCATCCAGAGGTGCAAAAAGTTGTTGTAGAGCACATAGTCCGAAGTGAGTCCTCAGTCTCTCCAACAAACACTTCTTTCCGTCTTAGACAGTTCTCAGGCAAACTCCCTTGTCCTAGTCACAAGGTAGACTTTGACACATGGTGCAATAGCGTTAAGCTTGTACTCCAAGACCCAGATCTGTCCGATTTACAGCACTCTCGAAAGATTTTAGACAGTCTTGTGCCACCTGCAGCAAATGTAGTCAAACCTTTAGACTCTAAAGCTTTGCCTTCTGCTTTCATTGAGCTGCTTAATTTGGCATTTGGCATAGTAGAAGATGGCGATGAGCTTTTTGCTAAGTTTCTTAACACACTCCAAGATTCAGGTGAAAAGCCCTCCCAGTATCTCCATCGGTGACTTACAGCTCTCACCAAAGCTCAGAAAAGAGGCGATGTTTCAGACAGTGAGGTAGGCCAACATCTGCTGCATCAATTCTGTCATGGGTGTTGGGATAATACTGTTCTAGCAGACCTTCAGCTAGAAGGATTGAAAGATAACCCACCCCCATTTGCAGAGCTATTGTTACAGTTAAGAGTAGAAGAAGATAAGCACACAGCAAAAGAAAGCAGAATGAAAAAATACTTTGCTGAGACCAGGCCAAAAGTAGCTTCACACACAATAGCTGCAAACACTGACTTCTCAGAACCTGTCATGCACAATGATCTCACCGAAATGTGAGCACAAATAATTGAGCTACAGGATCAACTCACAAAGATAAAAGCACAAAAAGCAGAACAACCAGTTATTCCTCCAAACAACACTGTCAAAGAACTAAAAGCGCAAATCACTGAACTTCAGAGACATCTTGCCGAACTCAAACCACCAAGTTCTCACAAAAAGAAAGCTGACACATCAGAATCAGAATCAGGTTTATTGCCATTGTTCATGTAGTACACAAACTAGGAATTTGTCTCGGTACAATGCTGCAACATTAAACATGATAAGATAAAAGAAATAAACTATACATGTAATAAAGTGTAGAATAAGATTAAGTGATACTGGTCAACAGTTAAAATATATTAGCGAGCAGCAGATACTGTGGAGAACTATATAGTGCAGTCGGTAATGCAGGAAGAAAACAGTGATGATTGACATGAGTCTGGTTGAGCTGCTGTACATGGTGCACGAGAGTCAATAAGTCACTTAGTGTTCAGCAGTCTGATGGCAGAGGGGAAGAAGCTGTTCATGTGACGGGAGGTTTTAGTCTGGATGGACCGAAGTCTTCTACCAGAGGGGAGGGGGGCAAACAGTACGTGACCAGGGTGTGAGGGATCGGCTATGATCCGGCCAGCACGCCTCCGGGTCCTGGAGATGTACAGATCCAGGAGAGATGGGAGCTTGCAGCCGATCACCTTCTCAGCAGTGCGCACGACGCGCTGCAGCCTTAGTCTGTCCCTGGCAGTGGCTCCTGCGTACCACACGGTTATGGAGGTGGTGAGGATGGACTCGATGATGGCTGTGTAGAACTGCACTAACATCTTGGTGGGTAGCTTGAGCTTCCTCAGCTGCCGCAGGAAGAACATCCTCTGCTGGGCTTTTTTGATGAGTGAGCTGATGGTCGGCTCCCATTTGAGGTCCCTGGTGATGGTAGTGCCTAGGAAGCGGAAGGAATCAGTAGTGGTGATGGGAGAGCCTGAGAGGGTGAGGGGGGGCAGAGGGGTAGTGACTTTCCTGAAGTCTACAATCATCTCCACTGTCCACATCAAAGCCAATACCAAGACAAAGCCCAAAACCAAAGTAACTGAACAAACACAACTGACACCCCCAGTTGCTACAAACAGACCAAAGCCCTGGTACTGTTTCAAATGCAGCGAAGATGGTCATATCGTGTCCACCTGCTCCAACAATCCAGATCCATCTTTAGTTGCTGAAAAGAGAGAACAGTTAAAAGACAGTTACAATGGGACAAACAAAACAACCAAAACCAGCCTTTAAAACTGAAACCAGCTCTCATTGCAGGACAAATGAGTGCTTCCAATGAAACCAGTCCCAATCAAAAATGCACAACCAAAAAAACGTTCTCTCTACAACAAATCAATAACTACGAAACTACCCAAAGGCTCAATCAGAGCTAAGTACACAGCTCAAGTGCAAATCAATAACCAAAATTGCAACTGCCTTCTCGATACAGGGTCTCAAGTGACCACAGTGTCCCAATCATTCTATAAAAACAATCTTTCAGACTTTGAAATCCATCCAAAAAAAATGAGTTTCTTGAAATAGAGGCGGCAAATGGTGAAAATGTCCCTTGTTCAGGCTTCATTAATGTTGATATCACATTCCCAAAGAATTGTTTTGGCTCTGAAACCAGTGTGTCCACCTTTGCAATAGTTGTTCCAGATATACACTCTAACATTAAGTTTTCTCTGTTAATTGGCACCAACACATTAGAGCCCCTTTATGAAAGTTTATCTCAGGCCAATACTGATTTTTTATGCCCTACCTTATGGTTATAGGGTAGTGCTCAGTGTGTTACAGCAGAGACAAAAGCAGAAAAAGAACAGTAGTCTTGGTCTAGTCAAGTTATCAGGGAAAGAGTCAGAAGTCATTCCCACAGGTCAAAGTCGAGTCTTAGAGGGGTTAATCCATGTAAACGCTAAAACACCAGATAATGCACTTTTACAATGCTCAGCACTGGGTGTGTTTATATATCTATATATTTATTCCATCTAGCTACAATGCTCCGCACTGTGTTTTTATATATCTATATATTTATTCCATCTAGCTACAATGCTCCGCACTGTGTGTGTTTATATACTTACATATTTATTCCACCTAGCTGCAATGCTCCGTACTGTGGGTGTTTATATATTTACATATTTATTCCATCTAGCTACAATGCTCTGCACTGTGTGTTTATATATTCATATATTTATTCCATCCAGCTACAATGCTCTGCACTGTGTGTCTGTGTGTGTGTGTATATATATATTTTATAGTAATATGTACATATGTATATTAGCTGCTCTTGCTTGCTTGTTTTTTTTTTGTTGTTGTTTTTTTGTTGTTTTTTTTTTGGGTTTTTTTTCCTTGCCTTCTGATTGTTGCTCTGAGTGTTGCTATCCCTGTGCTGTTGCAATCCTGGAATTTCCCTGTTGTGGGACTAATAAAGGCTTATCTTATCTTATCTTAAGTGGGTTGCATGGGTTGTAGTTGAGTCACCTTCCACATCCTCTTTGCCAGGTGGTGTTCTAGTCACTAACTGTTTACTTACCCTTCCTGACAGACTCTCACAAAAGCTTCCCATTGTCCTGCACAACGAAAGCAAACATGACATTGTCATCCCTGTTAAAAGTGTCATTGCTGAAATCCATGCTATTCAAGAAGTAGTTTCAGCCCGTCAGATTAAAACGTCCAATCGGTCTCAAAACTCTGAGTCAAGCAAACCTGCCCAGCTAAACCTAAACTTTGCAGACTCTCCAGTCCCAAATGAATGGAAAAACAGAATCACGCAAAAGCTCAGTGCAATGCCAGAGGTTTTCCCACAGCATGATACAGACTTTGGATGCACAAAGTAAAACACCAGATAAAATTGAGCAATGAAACACCTTTTAAACACAGACCCCGCCCAATAAGACCACAAGATCTTGACGCTATCCGTAGGCATTTGCAAGAACTCAGTGAGGCAGGCCTAATCCGCGAGCCCGAGTCTCCTTTTTCCTCGCCAATAGTCATGGTTAGGAAGAAGAACGGCGATGTTAGACTCTGCGTAGATTATCACAAGCTGAACCTTAACACAATCAAAGAAGCCTATGCTCTCTCTAACTTAGAGGAGGCACTGTCAGCCCCAATTGGATCGAAGTGGTTCTCGGTCCTTGACCTCAAGAGCAGGTACTATCAGATTGAGGTTGACGAGAGAGACAAGCACAAAACAGCCTTTGTATGTCCCATGGGTTTCTTTGAGTTCAACCACATGCGCCAGGGCATAACAAATGCTCCCAGTACGTTTCAAAGTGTGATGGAGAAGTCCATGGGAAGCATTAATTTTAAGGAAGTCTTAGTGTACTTAGACAACCTCATAGTGTTTTCTGAAACCCTCGAACAACACAAAACTCGCCTTCTCCATGTGCTCAGTCATCTCAGGGACTACGGTCTAAAATTGTCCCTTGAAAAATGTTGTTTCTTCCAGACTTCAGTAAGGTACTTAGGGCACATTGTCTCTCAACGCCGTGTTGAAACAGACTCTGATAAAGTGTCCATGCTCAAAGCATAGCCAAGTCCCAGAAATCTAAAAGGGTTATGCTCATTCTTAGGTTTCGCCGGATATTATAGTAGGTGGTTTATTAAAGACTTCTCACAATTGGTGAAGCCGCTGAAAAACCTTACAGCCGGTTACCCACCGCTTAGAAAGAGCCACACTCCTAAGAAAGACAGTGTCGAGTACTTTGAGCCAAAAGCCCCTTTCAATGATGGGCTTTCAATGATGATCCAAGATGGCGCCCACAGTGGTCGCCATGGTGCTTCGCTGCGCTATTCTTTATATGTTTTTGTTCGTCAATTGTGAGTCTGCCAGCTCTTACACACAAGAGCTACTAAATATTAGGACTTTCACTCCCACGGACCTACTCCCAGTTTTTTTGGCTCCTGCCGCCGATCTGGTTCACTTTTTAGCCCAAAAAGTGAGACGGCGAAAGAGAGGAAGGCGAGCGGGCGCTCTTGTGCGGCTTCGCAGGAGAGGTACGCGCATGGCTTTGCCTGGCATATTTCTGTCCAATGTCAATTCTCTCTTTAACAAGGTAGATGAAATGAGACTGCTGATGTGATTTAAGGACCTCTCCACCTCGTGTGCTCTCTGTTTTACTGAGACCTGGCTTAAGGAATCAACTCCTGACAGCGCGCTCCTCCTCGAGGGATTTCAGCTGTTTCGTGCTGATCGAGACACAGAGCTTTCCAGTTAGACCACAGGAGGAGGAGTCTGCTTTTACATCAACAGCAGCTGGTGCTCTGATGTAACGGTGATCTCCCAACACTGTTCTCCCGCTCTGGAATATCTATTCATTAACTGCAAGCCTTTTTATTCCTCGCGTGAGTTCACTTCATTCATCCTGGCCGCTGTTTACGTCCCGCCCGACGCGGACGTGCGCGAGGCTCAGCGCGTGCTCGCAGATCACATTCAACAAACGGAGCAGACTTTCCCGGACTCTCTGGTTATTGTGGTTGGCAACTTTAACCAGAGCAACCTGAGCCACGATCTCCCCCATTACAAACAGTTTATTAAATGCCCCGCCAGAGGAAAGAACACGCTGGATCACTGTTACGCTACAGTGAAGGATGCGTATCGCGCTGTTCCCCGCGCTGCACTCGGACTATCTGATCACGTGATGGTCCACCTGATTCCCACATACAGACAGAGACTGAAGCTCACTAAACCTGTTGTGAGCACTACGAGGAAATGAACCAGTGAAGCTGGGGAGAAGCTGAACACGTGCATGGAAATAACTGACTGGGGCATGTTTAAAGGAGCCACGCATGATCTGGATGAGTACACGGACACTGTGAACTCATATATCCACTTTTGTGAGGAGAGCATTCTTCCATCGCGCACCAGGGTGAGGTACTCCAATGACAAGCCCTGGTTCACTGCTAAGCTCAGACAGATCAGGAAGGAGAAGGAAGCAGCGTTGAAAAGTGGAGACAGGGACTGCTACAGGGAGGTTAAATATCGGTTTAGCAGAGAACTGAGGAGAGCTAAGTCTGTGTATTCTGAGAGACTCCAGCAGCAGTTCACTGCTAACGACTCTGCTTCTGTGTGGAGAGGACTGAGGCAAATCACCAACTATCGGCCTCAGGCTTCTAAAGGTCAGGATGACAAAGCCCTTTGTCAAAGACTGTCCCAACACTATGCCCGTTTTGACACCTCGTCAGCTGTGTCCATCTCCCCCCCTCCCCCCAGTGCCACTGCCTCCACGGTCCCCACTTCATCAAAGGCACCCCCCCTCCTCCCCCCCCCCCGCCCTTGTCATCAGTGAGCAGGACGTGCACAGACAGTTCTCCAGACTGAACCCGCGCAAGGCCCCCGGCCCGGACGGCATGTCTCCCTCCACCCTGAGACACTCTGCGGAAGAGCTGACTCCTGTCTTCACAGACATTTTTAACACCTCCCTGAAGTTATGCCACGTGCCGACCTGCCTCAAAACCTCCACCATCATCCCTGTCCCCAAGAAGCCACGGATCACTGGACTTAACGACTACAGACCTGTAGCGCTCACCTCTGTAGTCATGAAGTCCTTTGAGCGCCTGGTCCTGTCCCACCTCAAGACCATCACCACTCCCCTCCTGGACCCGCTGCAGTTTGCCTACCGAGCCAACAGGTCTGTGGACGACGCAGTCAACCTGGCCCTCCACTCCATCCTGCAGCACCTGGACTCCCCGGGAACCTATGCCAGGATCCTGTTTGTGGACTTCAGCTCTGCATTCAACACCATCCGCCCCGCTCTGCTCCAGGACAAGCTGTCCCTGCTCAACATGCCTGACTCCCTCTGCAGGTGGATCACCGACTTCCTGACGGACCGGAGGCAGCATGTGCAGCTGGGAAAGACTGTCTCAGACTCCGTCAGCATCAGCACCGGATCACCCCAGGGCTGTGTACTTTCCCCCCTACTCTTCTCTCTGTATACCAACTCCTGCACCTCCAGCCACCAGTCTGTCAAGCTGATCAAGTTTGCGGACGACACCACCCTCATCGGGCTCATCTCCAACGGCGACGAGTCCGTCTACAGGAAAGAGGTGGCCCAGCTGGCGTCCTGGTGCAGCCACAACAACCTGCAGCTGAACGCTCTGAAGACAGTGGAGATGATCGTGGACTTCAGGAAAGTCACAACCCCTCTGCCCCCCCCTTACCCTCACAGGCTCCATCACCCGGGACCTCAAGTGGGAGCCGACCATCAGCTCCCTCATCAAAAAGGCCCAGGAGAGGATGTTCTTCCTGCGGCAGCTGAGGAAGCTCAAGCTACCCACCAAGATGTTGGTGCAGTTCTACACGGCCATCATCGAGTCCATCCTCACCACCTCCATAACCGTGTGGTACGCAGGAGCCACTGCCAGGGACAGACTAAGGCTGCAGCGCGTCGTGCGCACTGCTGAGAAGGTGATCGGCTGCAAGCTCCCATCCCTCCAGGACCTGTACATCTCCAGGACCTGGAGGCGTGCAGGCCGGATCATATCCGATCCTTCACACCCTGGTCACGTACTGTTTACCCCCCTCCCCTCAGGCAGAAGACTTCGGTCCATTCAGACTAAAACCTCCCGTCACATGAACAGCTTCTTCCCCTCTGCCATCAGACTGCTGAACACTAAGTGACTTATTAGACTCTCGTGCACTATGTACAGCAGCTCAACCAGACTCATGTCAATTCACTGTTTTCTTTTTGCATTACCGACTGCACTATGTGGTACTCCACAATATCTGCTGCTCGCTAATATATTTAAAATTGCTTTGACTAGTATTACTCATTCATATTCTACATTTTATTGCATGTATAGTTTTTATTTCTATCTTTTATTTTTTCATGTTTAATGTTGCAGCATCGCACCGAGACAAATTCCTAGTTTGTGTACTACATGAACAATGACAATAAATCTGATTCTGATTCTGATTCTGATTCAATGAGAGGTGGACTGAAAGTTGTCAACAAGTGTCCGAGACAATAATAGACAAACTCACAACCGCTCCCGTGTTAGGGTTTGCCAACCCCAAACTTCCTTACGTGCTACACACGGACGCAAGTACAACAGGACTAGGGGCAGCCCTGTATCAAGAGCAGGAGGGAGAGATGCGCGTAATCGCATATGCGAGTAGAGGACTGTCCAAAAGCGAAACACATTATCCTGCTCACAAACTTGAGTTTTTAGCCCTCAAGTGGGCAGTCATGGAAAAATTTTGTGATTATCTCTATGGGAGTCAATTCACAGTGATAACGGACAGTAATCCTCTAACATACACACAGCAAAGTTGGATGTGACAAGTTATCGCTGGCTGCCTGCCTTGTCCTCTTTTGAGTTCCAGCTTCACTACAGGGCCGGAAAACAAAACTTGGACACAGACGACTTGTTTTGCCATCCCCATCCAGAGCCAGTAAAGATAAGATAAGATAAGATAAGCCTTTATTAGTCCCACAATGGGGAAATTCCAGGATTGTAACAGCACAGGGATAACAACACTCAGAACAATAATTAAGAAGATACGGAAGATATAAATAAGACCAGTGGATATACATACATACACATAAATATATAAATATATATATTTATATATTTATGTGTATGTGCAAAACAACCTTGTCTCCCTGAAAGAACAAGAATGAATTCACCAGTTTGTTAAACACCATTTACCTGGTACTGATCCTTTTGTTTACATCCCTCAAAATGCTGTCAGTGCAATCTGTGAAAAACACCTAGTCCTCCAGCCTCTTGATACAGATAACAACGCTTTTACCTGCCCTCTCGTAACATTCTTGTCCATGTCCACCCAAGCCATTCCGGATAGTTTTGATCAGTGCGACCGTTTCCCACTCATTCCAAGTCTTTCGAAAGATGAGCTAAGACAAAATCAAAGAAATGACCCTGCTATAAATGAAATTATACACCAACTCAAAACTGGTGAAATAATTCCTCCTACTGTATGCAAAGAAATCCCACACCTTCCAATCCTTCTGTGCAAGCTAAACAAACTAGAGTTGCAGAATGGAATTCTGTACAGAAAGAGACAAGTTGGTGATGAAACTCAGTGTCAACTCGTTCTTCCTGAAAGCTTGAAAGACATGGTTTTGAAAAGTCTTCACGATGACATGGGTCATCTCAGTATGGACTGAACCACTGACCTAGCACGATCCAGATTCTTCTCACCAAAAATGGCCTTGGACGTTGAACAAAAAGTCAAGAAGTGTCACAGGTGTGTTTGCAGAAAAGCCCTGCCCAAAAAGGAAGCAGCCCTCATAAACATTCAAGTCATCAGACCCCTTTAGTTACTTTGCATTGACTTTCTGACTATTGAGCCAGACTGCAGTAACACTAAAGATGTCTTAGTCATGACAGACTTCTATACAAAATATGCAGTCGCAACTACCACACCAAACCAAAAGGCTAAAACTGTGGCCAAAGCTTTGTGGGAAAACTTCATCATTCACTATGGTTTCCCAGAAAAGATTTACAGTGATCAAGGCACAGACTTTGAATCAAAAACAATCAAAGAGCTTTGCGACATTGCAGGGATTCAAAAAGTCAGAACTACGCCCTATCATCCCAGAGGAAACCCTGTAGAAAGGTTTAATAGGACGCTACTAAACATGCTCGGTACACTCAAGGACGAAGACAAGACACATTGGCATGACTATGTCAAACCGCTTGTACACACGTATAACTGCACCAAACATGAAAGTACAGGTTATACACCATATGAGTTGATGTTTGATAGGCAGCCTAGACAACCCATTGACCTTGCTTTTAATGTCCCACTGAATCAACGTCAGCAACAATCCCATTCGCAGTATGTCAAAGCCCTAAAAACTCACCTCCAAGAGAGCTATCAGTTGGCTACAAAGAGTGCTGCTAAAGTTGCTGAACGAAACAAAGTCCGAAATGACAAATACGTTACCGAATCTGTCTTTGATGTTGGTGATTGTGTGCTTGTGAAAAATGTAAGGCTCAGAGGTAAAAACAAGTTAGCTGACAAGTGGGAATCCAAAGTTCATGTTGTTGTAAGCCATAAAAACAACTTACCTGTGTATACAGTCAAGCCTGAGCATCAAGATGATCTCACTAGAACTCTCCATAGAGACCTCTTGTTGCCATGCGGGTTCCTGACAACTTTTCCTGATACTCCCCCTGCTGTTAAAGAAAAGTCTCGCAGGCCAAGCACACGCCAACATCCAAGAACTGATTCTGATGAACCAGAGTATGATTACAACTCTGAGGAAGATGATAACTACTCACTGTATTACCCCCCAGGTCCTCCAAAAGAAATCTCAATGTCTATTGAGGAATACAGAGTAGTTATTTCTCCCAAAAACTTACCAAAGTCCTACTGCTGAGCCCAAATCAGTCCCAGAAACAGTGACAAACCCTGATAATACTCCAGAGGATATGAATGAACCTGAACTTGGAAACCTACCTGATTGTGACAAACCAACCAATCATGACAAAACATCTGATTATGGAAACTTACCTGAAATGGAAAACTTACCTGAACCTGCAGAGGAAGGAGAAATACAAAGTTGAGAAAAAACTGATTCAAATGGAACAAATACAAATGAGACAACTGAAAAGGAAATAAACAACAATGAACCTGTGGACAAAAATGACACAGAAACTCACGATCCTGACACAGAGCAAAGTGTTACAAGGTCTCTCAGAGAGAGAAAGACACCCAAACAGTTAACATACCCTCAGTTAGGTAACCCATTTATAAGCATTGTTCAGTTCCTCTTCCAAAGCATAAGTGAAGCTGTCACAAGTTCTATTGAAGCACATGAAATAAAAGTGGGATAGACTATGCATTATGCAAAGGGACTTGCATAGAATTACAGTAAGTGGGGAGGGTGTAACCCAGAGGTTAATAAACCTATCAGAATAAAAACCTGTTAATAAAAACAGCAATAAATGCTTGAATGTAAAAAGCCACAAAATAAGTTGATATGGCTAAATATTACTGAAAACATCTACAAACTTATATTTCATGTTACTACATTTTGTTTGGGTAAAAAAAATGTTAAAACATGCCAATTCATTGTCATTTATGTTTTAAGATAGCTGAAATGCATTTAGACTCTTATTTTGAAGAGTACGTTGCTGCGTAGCTCATGAGACAAGCAACCGCCAATTGGATTGTTGCAGGCTTTTCCTGTGTAAACCGAGGGAATTACGCAAACACACACACAAAGTGCTGCAGAGAGACAGAAAAAAAGAGTATAAAGAGAGCAGAGAGATAAGTCTAAACTAACCTAAAAGCTATTTTTGCACTCTGAAGAAGGTTTTAATTTTTCTCGTTTTCTAACCTGTCCTGGTTGTACCTGAATTAACAGAACTCTGTGAGTGAGGAAACTATAATTTCTTTTCTGTAACGCAATGAGCGTAACGTTATCTAAAAGTTATTTTTACACTTTTACAAAGGTATTGTTGGTTTTTCCAACCAGTCGTGGGTTCTGGAGATTTGCGTACGTGTGTTTATTGGGACTTGGTGAGTTGAAAATGTGTATTTTTTTTTTCTGTAAACTATATTTGTGAAATGAATTGGTCATTTTATGCAAATGGAAAGCTAAGGTTGTGAATTTATGTTATTTTATGTGAAAATGGTGAATCCTTTGGTACATTTTCAGCCAAATTGAAGCATGGCTGATAGGTCAATGCCCTGACTTGTTTCTTCTTTCTTTTTTTTGCCCGCCATTTCGGCGCCGTCTTAACAAGCACTAATTAAGACTGGAAATAGACTTTTTCTTAGCTTTAGCGCTACCTAGCGGCAGCGCGGCGGCAGAGTGGTTAGCACTGCGGCAGCACAGCAACTCACCCTTGGCCGGGGGATCCTGGGTTCGATCCCAGCCCCCGACCAACAGTGATCTGTGTAGAGTTTGCATGTTTGAATGAATGAATGAATCTTTATTTTGGATAGAGTAAAAGTACAGATTAAGAGAAACTGAATAATATAACAAAGGGGGAAAGAAAATCCAACCCAGGTCAAATTAGACAATAACTCCTCTGATTATACAGTTCAACATAAGTTATCCGAAATGGGTGATGGCTGAAGCCGCAGCTTATATTGCCCACCCATATTCCATCCAAGAATTCAAAAGAAAAACAAAACAAGAGCGATTACAATTCAGAACAAAGCTAAGACAAAATGTGACAAAAAACTAAGCTACAACACAACACAGACTGAATATGACAATCCTTATGTGATTTTACATGTCATCTTGTATATATGATTGGAGTATTTCTTCCTTTAAATTGTCCAAGCGTTGTACATGATTTTAATTCAAGTCCAAAAGCGTTCCACAATCTGACTCCTTGCACTGAAACACAGTGTTGCATGGTGGTAGTTCTCACTGAATGTTTTTGAAATATACATGTTCCTCTGAAATGATATTGTTTCTCCCTTATTTGGAACAACTTTTGGATATTTGCAGGCAGTGATAGATTCTTCACTTTATTACTGCAGTTTTAAAGTCAACCAGATCTTTCAACTTGAGAGCTTTTAATTTAAGAAAAAGTGGGTTTGTTGGTTCCCTGTAAGCAGCTTTGTTTATTATTCTAATAGCTCTCTTCTGAAGCATAAAGACTGGATATATGTTTGTTTTATATGTATTTCCCCATACTTCAGTACAATATGTCATGTATGGGAGTATTAATGAATGATACAAGGTATATAGTGTGGGTTGATTCAGCAAATATTTCGCTCTGTGTAGTATTGCAATTGATTTGGATATTTTATTGATTTGGATATTTTACCTTTAATATAATTAATATGTGACTTCCAACACAGTTTATTATCAATTATTACTCCAAGAAATTTAGTTTCGGATACCATTTCAATCTCTACACCATTTACACTGAGTTTAGATACTAAGTTGTTGTGATGGTTGTTAAAGACTATAAATTTTGTCTTACTTAAATTGAGCGTTAATTTGTTTGAATCAAACCACAGTTTAAGCTTTCCTAATTCCTTTCCGAGTGTATCCAAAAGTTGTTCCAAATTGCTTCCACTGCATAATAGATTAGTGTCATAGGCAAAAAACATTAAGTCCATTTTTTCTGAAACTTTACATATATCATTTATATACATATTGAATAACAATGGCCCCAAAACTGAACCCTGTGGGACTCCACAAGTAACCTTCAGTAACTGTGAGTTTTTGTTACCAACACATACATACTGATATCTATTCTTTAAGCAACTACATAACCAGGACAGTGCTACCCCTCTAATACCACAATTTTGTAGTTTCTTTAATAATAAATTATGATCCACTGTATCAAATGCTGTTTTAAGATCCAGGAATACCCCAACTGAATACTCTTTGTTTTCAATGGCAGTTGATATTTTTTCTATAAATTCCATTAGAGCAAATGCAGTTGTCCTCTTGTGTCTGAACCCATATTGCTGCTCACACAATAAATTATTCTTCAGTATGAAGTTGTCAGTTCTCTCATAGAATATTTTTTCAAGTATCTTGGAAAATTGTGGCAATAGTGAAATTGGTCTATAGTTTTGAGAATTCCCCTCTGTCACCTGTCTTGTATATCGGAATTACTTTAGCTATTTTCATTGCATTGGGAAATATACCTGTTTGGAGAGACAGGTTACAAATATACGTCAGTGGCTTCACTAAGCATTCAATAATAGTTTTGACTAAGAGCATGTCAATACCATCACAGTCCGTAGATGTTTTACTTTTAAACGATTTAACAATTTCAATGATCTCTCTCTCGTCTGTGTTCTTTATGAAAATGGGGTCTTTTATAGCAGTGTTTTTGCTTATTATATCACCTGTAGGCACCGTAATGGGTATTTCTCGAGCCAAATTAGGACCAATGTTAACAAAAAAGTTATTAAATTCATCTGCAGGTGAAGCTGCATTCACACTCTGAGTCGTTTTATTATATTTTGAAAAATCGGTTGGGTAGCTTGTATTTCTGTTTTTATTTCCAAGAATACTGTTAAGTATTGTCCATGTATTTTTAATATTGTCTCTGTTTTTCTCCAGTTCTTTATCTGTAATAGTCTCTCTTACTACATCTTATTATATATGTTAACTTATTTTTGTATGTTTTATACCACTGCTCTGCTTCTTTTGTCCTTTTCTTTAGGAAAGCTTTATATAATAAATTTTTCTTTTTACACGCCTTTTGTAATCCTTTGGTTAACCATGGCTTATCGGCAAATTTATGTTTAAGCTTTTTCTTTACTAATGGACATTTTTTTTCATAAAGAGTGGTAACAATGTTTATAAATGTGTCATAGGCTTCATTTACATCTGATACATAGACTTCTGTCCAGTCTTGCTTCAGCAAGTCCTCTTTAAAAGAACTGATTGCATTTTGTGATTTGTATCTGAACGATTTTAAAATGTTTTCTGTATTGGCCCCCCTGTGGCCATGGATAAGTGCAAAGGTTGGCAAGTGGTCACTTATATCATTTATCAATAATCCACTTTCTATTTTCTTATCAATAATATTAACAAACAGGTTGTCAATAAGTGTAGCAGTGTGAACTGTGATTCTACCGGGATGTGTTATTGTGGGATATAGACTCATGCTGTACATAGAGTTCATGAACTCTGTAATTACATTTTGTTGATATGGATTTAGTAGATCAATATTGAAATCTCCACAAATTACTACCATTTTCTTACTAGTAATATTATTGTACAGCTCGACTAATTTATCTCTGAATGTCTCAATGCAAGTTCCTGGTGTTCTATATATACAACTTATAATTAGATTTTTTGTTTTATCTTGGTCAATCTCAACAGTAACACATTCCAAAATCCCTGGTAGTGCAAAGGACATTCCATTTACAAGCTTACACCTATACAGGTCATCAATATACAGTGCAACACCACCACCCTTTTTTTGAGATCTGTTAATATGAAGCATCTGATATCCCTCTATTGCCATCAGGGGAGCCTGCTCTTCATTAAGCCAGGTTTCAGAGACTGCGATAGCTGTAAATTTTCTGTCTAGCTGTTTTAAATAGTCCTGAATCTGTGGAAAGTTTTTGTTAAGACTTCTGCTGTTGAAGTGTATTATTGATAGTTTACCATCTAGTTGCACTTGACTTTTGAATTGCTTTTCAGTGTAATATTCACAATGGTTATGAATATTATTGAAAAAGTGGTTATCAGGATCAATCTCATTCTCCATCTCTTGTAGTTTATGTTCAGCGTAATGGCATATTTTCAGAGTTTGAATTTCCTCACTCTGTCAGATGACTTCCTCCAACTGGGGATAATTGATGTCTACTCAAGTCAGTCATAAGTTTTTTTGTTTATTTTGTTTGTTTTTTTAAAGTACATTGACATGGTATGTCAAAAGAACTATTCTTGCCATGTGTGTGGATATGGATTATTATAGTCTCTTAATTTTCTTAATCAGTGTTCATCTGTATTTATTTAAGTCAGTAACATCTCTGATCATTATGCTCTTTGCTTGCTCAGGTGTTCCATTTAGTTTGATCCAAACTCTACAATTTCTTGTCCATGTTTCCTGTATCTTATTTTGTCTTTTCAGCATCCGTGCTTGCCGTGCTATTTCAGCATTAGTTTTTGTTAGGTGTTCATTTAGGTAAACTTCTGTTCCCCGTAGCTTTCTGGCCTGCCTCAGTATGTTATTCCTTACCCTTCTGTTCACAAAATGCATCACAATTGATTTCTTTGTTTTATTATCTTTTCTGGATAAAGCATAACAGGCTGAAATTGCATTTGCTTCGACCTTTATATCTCTACTATCAAGGAACTGAAGCACCTGGTTTTCCAGGGAGACTAATTCACTTGTGGGAGCCTCCTCACCTCTCAGTCCTGTTGTAGCATGAGCGTATGATTGATATTTGATGTCTAGTCCACTTATAATTAGATCATCCATACGAGAACATTGTTCAAGATCCTCGACACGTCGCTCCAAGTCCGTAATTTTTTGTCTTTTTCCTGAATTGTTAATTTTAATTCTTGGACTTCTTCCATTAAGCCTAATATTTTAGCCTGCTGGCTAACCATTTTGGTCACTTCTTCTGACAAGAAGTTCAGAGATTTTTTTGATCTCTTCCATTTCCTCCTTCTTTGGTGGCAGTTTTACTGACCTGTGGATAGTAAAACAATCTCTGCTCGTGTCGCCGGTATCCGATCCGACCGACCTCGAATCCAGCTGGGCCTCAGCTAGCCCCCTCCGCTGCTAGTCCCGCTGCTTACCGCCACCATAACCGAGCTCCTGTCCAGCCGGGGTACCGGCAGCTCCTCCACCAAGTCCCACCGCACACCGCCGCTGTAGCCAAGCTCCAATCCTGCTTCTGTCCGGCTGGGGTCCCGGTAGATCCTCCGCTGAGCCCTGCCACCTACCACCATCTGCCTCAATAGTTCCTCCGCTGAGCCCCGCCGCTGTCGCTTCGTGTCGGTGTTAGGTGCTACGACTAGCATTAGCTTAGCAAACGCTTCGGGTAACGCGTAGCAGCGAACCACAAAAAGAAACGCTAATCAGTTTACTCACAGAGCCCAGTGAAAGGCGATTCTCCCCGTGTCTGTGTGGGTTTACTCCGGGATTTCTCCGGTTTCCTCCCACATGCCAAAAACATGCAAGTTAGGTCAATTGGCATCAAACTGGGGATTCTAAATTGTCCTTAGGTATGACTGTGAGAGTGAATGGTTGTCTGTTTCTCTTTGTTGGCCCTGCGATGGACTAGCGATCTGTCCAGGGTGTACGCCCAAAGATGCTGGGATAGGCTCCAGCCACCCCCCCCCCGTAACCCGAAAAGGATAAAGCGGAAGAAGATGGATGGATGGATACTTTTTTTATGTTGTTTATGTTAGGCCAACTTAGGTTGGGATGAAGATATGTTGAATTAGGACTGGATTTCAAGATTCGGAGAACATGTGCTTGAACCGTGATGGCGAGCCTCCCAAGGGACCGTGTGTGAATTGTGCATGAGCCAGGAAGCTAGAGGGCATGCCAGTCCTCTACTGGACGTTGCATGGTTTTCAGCTGAACTGGTATGATCCATCCACATTTCCACTAAAAATAGTGGATTCAGGATAAAAACACTGGACTGCTAATTCAGAAGAATTAAAGGATTAGTAGACTTGAAAGAAAAAGACTTTTATTCTGTGGTTAACAGATCTGTTCAGTCTTTTGCTGAATTCTTCTGAGATTTTTTTTTTTTTTTACAATTTTATTTTATTGACCTTACACGATTATACAGTAAAGGTATTGTTTGTTTGTTTTTCTTAAAAAGGGATTGTTTACAGTACAATTTTAATTGTTTGGTTGTAAACAACAAAACAGTGGTAATGGTTAAACTTAAAGGGTACCTATACTAAACTTGAAAGGAACTTGAAATGAAATAGAACTAAACTAATTTGAACACAACAGAGATAACTCAAGTAGGTTAAAGAACTAGCTTGATTCTACTTCCGGCGCCACACAAGTAGGCTGCCTTTTTGCAACAGCGGATCAGTTTCTTCCTATTTCTATTTACTATCTCGCTTCTCTTGCTAAACTTTCTGATCCGGCAACACCGTATACATCGGACGGACACACGGATCACCCAAATGTCTCCTGAGCCGGCAGACGAACCCACTGTTTTTAGCAGGATACGTTACAGCAGAGACCAGCTGCTAGCACTTAACCGGACCAACATGCTAGCGCAAGACTTCGACATACTGGGTGAAATAAGACAGCGGGCGAGAAATATAAGGTACAGACCCGTCCTTCCATCTATTATTATGGGGAACGTTCGATCGCTACTCAATAAGACCGACGAGCTAGCAGCCATCTTCCGATACGAGAGCGTCTTCAGAGAGAGTAGCATGATGTTGTTTACTGAGACGTGGCGAACAGAACTAGCAACAGATGCTAACATTGAACTGGAGGGTTTCCACGCAATACGGGCAGACCGGAAACCAGACAGTGGGAAGGCAAGGGGCGGAGGAGTGATATTGTATGTCGATAACAGCTGGTGCAGACCGGGACATATCATGGTTAAACAACAACACTGCAGCAAAGACATTGAGTTGCTAGCTGTTAGCATGCGGCCTACCTATCTCCCGAGGGAATACTCACACGTGATCTGCATTGTTATTTATGCAACTCTGACAGTGAACGCTGGGACAGCGCGTGACGTCATTCACTCAGTAACTGGCAGGCTGCTGACAGAACACCCAGATGCTCTTCTCCTCATCTCCGGTGATTTCAACCTTATTTCACTGTCCCCCATCCTGCCCACATTCACCCAGTATGTCACATGCCACACTAGAGACAATAAAACACTGGACTTATTCTATGCTAACACTAAGGAGGCATACACCTCATCACCACTCCCCCCACTCGGGAGATTGGATCACAACTTGGTTCATCTCCTGGCGGTGTACAAACCCCTAGTACACAGACAACCTCCAGTCATGCGCACGGTGAAGATATGGTCAGAGGAGGCAATGGACACTTTAAAGGACTGTCTTGAAACCACTGCCTGGGAGCAGCTCTGCGATGCACATGGTGAGGACATTGATGGCCTCACTCACACCATCACGGACTACATCAACTTCTGTGTGGACAACACTGTATTCACCAAGACAATACGGTGTTGCTCGAACAACAAACCCTGGATCAACCCTGAGATAAAAACACTTCTGAGAGAGAAGAAGAGGATCTTCAGGTCGGGGAACAGGGAGATGCTGAAGTCCGTACAGAGGGAGCTGAGGAGGAAGATCAGAGAAGGCAAGGACAGCTTCAGGAAGAAGATGGAGGACAAGCTGCAACAGAGCAACATCAGCGGGGTCTGGAGAAACCTCAAAACCATCTCTGGGCTCCAGAATACCTCCCCCCAGGCCATGGGGGGCAGGGAGTGGGCGAACAATCTGAACCTGTTTTATAATAGGTTTGACCAACCGCCCTCCCCCCCGACTGCACACCAACCACTGCTTCCTCTAAAGTCATCGAGACCTGCTGTCCACACCCCACTCCACCAACACCCCCCCACTCCCAGCACACAGCCCCCCAACCTGACCCTCACTAAGACCCAGGTGAGGACGGAGCTGAGGAAGATCAAGGCGAGGAAGGCCTCGGGACGGGACGGCATCAGCACAAAGCTCCTCAAGTCCTGCTCAGACCAGCTGTGTGGGATTGTGGAGCACATCTTCAACCTGAGCCTGAAGCTGGGGAGGGTACCACAGTTGTGGAAAACATCTTGTGTGGTACCTGTACCAAAGACTTCCCACACCAAAGACCTGAACAGCTACAGACCAGTGGCCCTGATGTATCACATGATGAAGACCCTAGAGAGACTGCTCCTTGCTCACCTCCGCTCCCTGGTGGGGCCAGCGATGGATCCACTCCAGTTCGCCTACCAGCATGGCATTGGGGTGGAGGATGCAGTGATCTTCCTCCTTCACCGTTCCCTGTCCCACCTGGAGAAGCCCGGGAATGCGGTGAGGATCATGTTTTTTGATTTCTCCAGTGCTTTCAACACCATCCAACCGATGATCGTGAAGGACAAGCCGCTGTGCGCAGGGGTGGACCAGCACCTGTCATCATGGATCCTGGACTACCTCACTAACTGGCCAAAGTTTGTGAGAACCCAGGATTGTGTGTTGGACACGATCATCGGCAGCACAGGGGCCCCCCAGGGAACGGTTTTGGCTCCCTTCCTGTTCCCTTCCTTTATACTGCGGACTTCTCACACAACATAACACACTGCCATCTACAGAAGTTCTCTGACGACTCTGCGATCGTCGGTCTCATCTCCAACGGAGATGAAGCTGAGTACAGAAGACTTATCCAGGACTTTGTGGACTGGTGCCATCGGAACTGCCTCCAGATCAAAGCGAGGAAAACTAAGGAGCTGGTGGTGGACTGCCGCAGGTAAGGACAACCCCTCACAGCACCAGTAAACATCCACGGAACAGACATTGAGATGGTGGACTGGAGAAAAGGTGAGAGATAGGAAGATGGCTTACTTGGGAAGCGATGGTTGAGGGTCTTTAGGAGCGTCAAGGAGAAGGCGAGTGTGGGTAACACGATCTCTAATGAGCAGACGACTCCAGGCTGAAGCGCAGGGCAGAGCGGGCTAAATAGCCCGGGCTTGATGAGGCGCAGGTGTGTTCACAGCTGGAGCTGGAGATGGGCGAGAGTGAGCTGTGACAGTACTCCTCCCCCCCGAGCAGCGCCTCCCGGTGCTGGCTTACCTGGATGCGGCAGATGGAACTCCGAGATGAGGCGTTTGTCCAGCACGAACGATGGACGCACCCAGGACCTCCATTCGGGGCCTTACCCCTCCCAATCCACCAGGTATTGCAGCCCGCGACCTCGGCGGTGGGAGTCCAAGATGGAAGAGACCCTCCACACCGGGTCGCCGTCGATGATCACAGGAGGGGGTGGATCCCTAGGAGGAGGACAGAGAGGATGAGACACCACAGGCTTAATACGGGAAACATGGAACGTCGGGCAGATGCGGAGGGAGGGGGGGAGAGCCAGACACACAGCCACCAGGTTGATGATCTTCATGATGGGGAAGGGACCAATGAAACGTCGAGCCAGTTTCTTCCTCTTGGCCTTCAGGTTGATATCCTGCATAGACAGCCAGACTTGCTGACCCACCTGAAAGCACGGAGCGGCCCTCCTGTGGCAATTAGCCATCCTGATGTTATGCTCAGCTGTGTGTAAAAGCGCACGGCGCACCGTCGTCCATATGCGCCGACAACGCCTGAGATGGGCCTGGATGGAAGGCACCGCCACCTCCCCCTCCTCTTCAGGGAACAACAGGGGATCATACCCAAGTGATGCCCGGAAAGGGGACATCCCGATCGCCGACGACAAAGTGGCAAAGTGGGGCTGTCCGGTGAGTAACCCGCTCCAGAGGGGTGGCAGCGAGCGAGACCAGATTCAAGGGAGCCAGCAGAGGGAGGCAGGGGATGCCCAAACGGGTTGCCAGGCCCTTGGAGATGAAACTCTGCTCCGCCCCCGAGTCCACCAGTGCATGAGTGAGATGTTCAGTGGGGTTGTGACAGAATCGAATGGGCAGCATGCACTTGGATAGGGGGTTAGGCTGGGATGCGTCTGGTAGGCCCCCTATGGTGACTCGCGGACTCCCCCTTTTGGCCATACCGGGCAAGATTCCAAGGCGTGCTGGTCGTCGCCGCAATGCATGCAGAGCCCCAGCTCCCTCCGGCGCTGTTTCTCTGCTTGTGGGAGCTTCGCACGGCCAATCAGCATCGCCTCCGGGTCGTTGGCGGACTCAGGTGTGGGCAACGCCAGTGGGTGAGGTTGAGAGGAGCGGGGAGGAGTACCGCTCGAGCGGCTGGAGGACTTCCGCTCGGCGGCCCGTTCTCTCAACCTGTTGTCCAGGCTGATGGTGAGGGAGATCAGCTCGGAGAGCCGCTCCGGCAGATCCTTGCAGGCCAATTCATCCTGAAGGCTGGCATTCAGGCTACGGATGAGGATGCTGCAGAGGGCGGCATTTCCCCATCCAACTTCCGCCACCACAACCCAGAAGTCGACAGCGTAGTCGGCGGCCGACCGGCTACCCTGGCAAAGGTTTAGTAACCGGGTTGTTAGCACGTTATCACCGTCCGAATGGTCAAACACCTCGTTGAAGTCTCGGACGAACTGGGCATAAGTTAGGTTAGCGTAGCTGGGTCGCGCCATGACGGCATAGGACCAAGCTAACGCTCGCCCTTCTAAGAGGTTGGCGATGTAACCAATTCAGCTGTGATCCGTCGGGAAGTCCCCGGGGACACGTTGGAACACCAACTCACATTGGAGAAGGAACCCACGTGCATCACCGAGCTTGCCGCCGAAGCGCGTGGGCGTGAGGATTGGAGTGAGCCGGGCTGGTGCCCCCGGGTTAGCCTGGCCAGCCGGAGGAGCGGCGGGAGCTAGCCCGCCCTGAGGACCCGGGGGGAACACATGCGGAGGATCCAGACGATCCATCCGGCGGGTGAGAACGGTGAGCAGATTCAATATCACCTGTTGCTGATGTATTATCTGATCGACTCGAGCCTCTAAGTTGGTTAGCCGGTGTGCGAGCCCGCTGTCCGCTGGGTCACGCTGCTGGAGTCGTACTGACATGAGTTCAGACCCAGGGAACACGCACACAGGCTCGAGTCAATTGCAACAAAGGTTTATTAAATAGTGAACGTGTGTGAATGTGTGAGTGCAAGAATGGATGTGCTGCCGGAAGACAGGATGCACCGAGGGTGGAGCAGCGCGCTGTACGGCCAGGCAACCCTAGGGCAGAGCAGAGGAGAGATTAGACGCTGAGCCATGCCCGGTGAATTAATACTCGGACTGTGGCTTACTTGCAGATGTTTCTGGTGGTGAGCCGCAGGTCTCCTGCCTGCAGGACAGCGCTCCAATGCGCGCTCGGCGCAGCGGGTGAGAGAGAAGCCAACGAGGAGAGGTTCCACCGCCAGGGAGTCCACCTGTGCACAGGGGAGAAGGACTGGAGAAAAGGTGAGAGATAGGAAGATGGCTTACGTGGGAAGCGATGGTTGAGGGTCTTTAGGAGCGTCGAGGAGAAGGCGAGTGTGGGTAGCACGATCTCTGATGAGCAGACGACTCCAGGCTGAAGCGCAGGGCAGAGCGGGCTAAATAGCCCGGGCTTGATGAGGCGCAGGTGTGTTCACAGCTGGAGCTGGAGATGGGCGAGAGTGAGCTGTGACGTCATTGTTCTTTTGTCTATTTAATAATAAGCCAGCATTTTAAACATACTTCCTGGTCTGTGGTCTCTTCTTTATCTAGAGTTTATTACTGCTCCTGTAATTGCATCTAGGTGACTGTGATACTGGTCCATCATCATCGTTGTCCTGTTACACTGTGTTGTATGTTAGTACATACTATACAGCCCATTCCCTGTAATTAACCCTCATAGGTGTTACAATAGCACCCCCCCACCAACATTCAGATGTTGAATATTGTTTGCTTACCTGTACGTGTGTCCGAGTCATTGTTTAGAAGCAGACTGGCTAACACTACTTACCTTGGACAGGCGTATGTGATGGAGTGACAGGTATCTGCTGAGACTGAGCTGCTGGAGCCGAAAGAGTTCTCCTCAGAGCTTCTCCAGTTAAATTTGCTTCTTCTCTCAGCAGCCCGGGACAGGTTTTTGACATTTCTGCTGCACTTCACTTCTCAACATTGACACCGTTTATAGGACGTACTATTAAAATGAGCGCACCTTCTCCTTCCGCACCTTCGCCCCTAGTGTTGACTGGCTATGCAGCAATCCATTATCTGGGGTCGATGTGTCCTGACTTGCTGTGCTGGGTAACCAATCAGATGTTAGTGTCTGTTGACAAGCCACAGTGACAGATAAAATCAATTCATTGTGGCACTCTCAGCACAGGGACCATGAGATAATGAATTCAACAATGAAATAAATATATAATTGAATTGCATATTTAATGAATTAATGGCACATTCAAGTAATTATTGAAATATGTATTTATTTATTTAATGTGTGTATTTGACCTGTGGAGAAATGAGGAGACCCCAGGGCAGACCCAGGACTCGTTGGAGACACTGTCTCCCAGATGGTCTGGGAATGTCTTGGTATCCTCTCTGAAGACCTGGAGCAGGTGGCTGGGGAGAGGGAAGGCTGGGCTTCTCTTCTTCATCTGCTGCCTCCATGACCCAAACCTCCGGAAAAGTGGTAGAAGATGGATGGATGGATGATGACACATTTAATGATGTATTCATTTATTTAATTGTGGCACTCCTGGCATTCCATACACATCTACTAATGGTGCATGGACTCAAACGAACCCAGTGAGCATGTTACTAGGGGTTGTTATGACAACAACTCTGATTTTAGCTAGCACAGAAGCTAACTGTAATGCTAACAGCAAAAGTCAAGGGAGGCTGTGCACATAAGTTGATAATAAAATAATGCAGATGCAATAATGCAGATGAGGTGTAGTCAGATCTGTGCTGAGTGAGATTGACAGGTTCATTAGAGCCCAGGCAGTGTTGTGTAGAATGGGTCGGAGACGTAGACAGCACCATAGCCACCTCGGAAGATCAGTGAGTCATTTAATAAGTTAATGCTAAGAACGACCAAAGCTGGTCATGTGAGTCGTTCCAGTAACATAACCACCATCCTTCCATGTCTCCACAGCTGGCCATGTTCTGTGAGGTGATGACGATGCAGCAGGCCAGTTACGTGATGCTGATGGATTATCTGCAGAACAACTACAGAGAGCAGCAGCAGTTCATGGGCCAGGTGTTCTCCTCCTACACAGGAACCGAGGAGCTCCTCACTCCAGGTTTGTCCTTATCACTGACTCTTCAGACATGTCTAATTCACCTCAGATGTTCTCCTGCAGAGACCCCACATCTACTTCTGCCTTAGACCACATGACCTTTACCATGGTGTAACACACTGATGGGGGAAAGAAAACTACCTGAAAGTAAACTAAACTGAACTAAAGTTCATCACAAACTTTTATCTGTTTCAATTAAAACCAAGTTTGTTTGTTCTACTTTATTGATCCCAGAGAGAAGTTCAAGGTCATCCACCTGGATGAGGCAGCCATGGTGTGGTGCCAGTCCCTTCACCAGTCACACCTAGGGCCACTTTAGAGTCTCCAATTAACCTAACTTGCATGTTTTAGGACTGTAAGAGGAAACCAGAACACCCAGAGTAAACTGGGGAGAACACTGAAAATCCATACAGAGAGGCCCTGCTGGCTGGTGGATCTTAACCCATGACCTTGTTACTGTGAGGCAACAATGCTAACCACTATGCTACATGCCGTCCAGTTAAAAAAAATTCAAGATAAAAAGTAACAAATTTTAACCAAGTTGAAAAAGTTCATGTCTACCTGACCTTCACCACCACCCCCTCCCATCCAGAATCAGTTCTTCTGTGGTCCACAAACAACCATCTCAGCAGACTTTATACTGTAACTGCAGCCTTTTTATTGGCTGAGACCAGACATCCTTCAAAGGAAACTCACTTCATCTGTTGGGATTCTCACCATCCTCCTTTCTATCTCTACTGGTGATGTCTGTATGTGGGGGATGGACTTTAGCTCCATCAGTCAAACCAGGTCCAGCCTTCAGCTGACTGAAGTGGAAGAGTTCACCGTGTGGTTTACTCTGATGATCTGACTTCATCCCACATGATGGAGATAAAAATAGAAGCTGGTAAACCCTCAGAGACAGGGGATGCTGTGATTGATCCTTTCACTGTCCCAGTTGTCCTTATTGATCTTTGCTGTAATGAGCGTCTGATTGGTTGCTACATTTTACCATCAAAAAACCTTTTTTGTGTGTTTTCATACGTTTAAAGCTGATTTTTATTTGATTTTTCTAATTCTCTTTTAATGTTTCTTGTATTTTCGCTGACATTTCTGAGCTGAAACTCCACAACAGCTACAGTCACTAAACACAGGCTGACCTCTCAACCTGACCTGTGGGGATAGGCTTGGGCTTCAACGGTCAAAGGTTACCACATCAAAAATGTGGGACCTCGATCTGACAAAGGTGGACATGTGGAAGATGGTGGTAGGACATCATCTTGACATGGTGGACATAGAGCGATAGCGTTTAACCCTCATGATGTCCTCCTGATGGTCGAGCACCTTCTATCCTCTGATGTCAACAATGACCCGCCTGCTTTACTGTTATTTAACTCACACAGTATCAACTATCAGCCAGTTCAGTGTTACACCTTTAGTCTTACTTCAGACCAACCTGTTATGTCCGAATAACATGAGACTGGAGTCACTCTCAACTGAACACTGAACTGACTTTATTATCAAGAACAACACAATATACACTCCAGCCATAACCGCCTGATGTCATTACCCCACCCCCCTCAGAAAGGCTACGGGAAGCCCCGAGAGTCAAATCTCACACATAATACCACCCCCCCACACACAAAGTCATAGAACCCCTCCCCCCCGAACAGAAAAAAAAAAACCCAGTGTTGTTTCCCTTTACAAAAAACAAACAAAAAAAAAAGTAGGCAAAATTCAACCAGCAAACAAACTCTAGCTGGGCGTCCCCTAGGTGGGGACTCTGCACCAGGCACCGTCGGCCGCACCTGTGAGTTCTCACCACCCCAGTCAAATAAGTCCCACCTCACATCAGGTTGTCCCGCTATAGCTCTAGTCCTCTGTTCTGGTGGCGACTTTCTGAGTCTACTGGAGTGCCACCGCGACCCATCCGCAAACTCAAACGTGTCCTGGCCCCATCTCCTTGGGATCCACAGGGGCCCCTCACTTCATTTTACATTGTTGCGCAGCAACCCAGTCACGTGGAGAGTCCATATTTCTCGGCGGAGGAGTCGTGGACGGTCTCAGTTGATCCAAAGGCAGAAGTTGTTCACCTCCCAGCATGAGAGCCGCCGGGGAGCATCCTGTCATAGCATGGGCCGTTGTCCTGTAGTGGAGGAGTGTGCTCTGGAAGGCGTCTGGAAATACAACACCGTCTGCCAAGTGGGCTTTCAGTCCATTTTTAAGATAAGATAAGATAAGATAAGCCTTTATTAGTCCCATAATGGGGAAATTACAGGATTGCAACAGCACGGGGATAGCAACACTCAGAGCAACAATCAGAAGACAAGAAAAAACAAGAGCAGCGAATATACATATGTGTAGAGGAAGTGCTCAATGATTAGGCTGGGTTTATTTCTCAGGTTCAGCTTTATTGACAGAACACATTCTCTAACACTCTCCAAGCAAGAAAAGAGATAGATCAATATCACATCGCTCTTTTTAAACCTCCGGAACATCGAAACTCAAGTCACATGGTGTCTAAGCAAACATACAGTCACAATGTAACCCTTTGATCTTCCACCATTGTCTCAGCCTTCGATGGTCCAGAAATCCCTCCAGGGCATCCCTCTGAGACAAAGGACAAATCTCACACCTCCTCAATATCTCCTGCAGACTCAGTCCTTTACATTCAGCAATACATTTGTGGAAAATATGTACCCAACATATGTGCCACAGACCCCCCCCCCCAAACATCTAATATGGGACAAACATAATCAGAGATGCATGGCATAAAAAAAATATCACCACATATCAAAAATCAATCCACCAGTTGCCTAGGTCTAAACCTCCTGCCGTATCTGCTGTAAGCCGGCCTTGCTGCTTCTGCAGTGTCTTCCTGCACCTGTGGATTAGAACTGTTAGCCAAACTCTGTGGGGGTTCTGGAGAAAGCCTTCTCGGTGGTCTGCCGCGACGGGGGGCCCTCGCCAACTGCACTTGTTCATCAGCCAAAACGAAAGCAGGTTTAAGTCTGTTTATACAAATCAACTCCTTCCTGTCTCCCAAATCTAGCAAAAAATGCTTCTCTCCTGTTTCCAGCACTCTGAAAGGTCCATCATAAGGTGGCCGCAAATTTGGGCGATGAGCATCATGTCTAACAAAAACAAACTCTGCATTTTTTAAAGCCTTCGGCACAAAAACGCGTGGAAAACTGTGATGAACCGGGCCAGGAAGCGTGTTTGATCTTATGTCGCTCTGCAACAGCTGAGCGGGGGGGGGGGGGCAATTTGGCACAGGATTGTCGGGGAGAAATTCACCAGGTAAACAGAGAGGTTGTGTAAAAGCTAACTCAGCTGGGGAGGCCTGTAAATCTTCCTTAGGAGCAGAACGCAACCCCAATAAAACCCATGGAAGTTTGTCAACCCAATTTGTATCCGTAAGCGACGCTCTGAGGGCTGCTTTCAATGACCTATGAAAACGTTCGCATAAACCGTTAGCCTGGGGGTTATACGCGGTAGTGCGGTGAATCTTCACCCCTAGGCTGTGGGCCATCGATGACCAGAGTTCGGAAACAAATTGAGGACCTCTGTCGGATGTTATGTCCGACAGAACTCCAAAACACACAACCCAAGCTGTTAAAAACTCGCGCGAAACTTCCTCCGCTGTGGTTGACGCCAGAGGAACCGCTTCTGGCCAACGTGTGGTGCGATCCACCATCGTCAAGAGGTGTGTGTACCCCTGTGACAATGGAAGGTGGCCCACCAAATCAACATGCACATGATCAAAGCGCTTAGCTGGGATGTGAAAAGGCTCCGAAGGAGCTCTAGTGTGCTTGTGTATTTTGGCTCGTTGACACGCTACACAGGCTGCCACCCATTCCTTGACCTGTTTGCGCAACCCCGGCCAAACAAATTTCTCCCCCACCATCTTGATCGATGTGCGCACCCCGGGGTGCATCAGGGAATGGACCGAGTCAAAAACGCGGCGGCACCACGCAGCTGGTACCACGGGACGTGGCCGTCCCGTGGAGACATTGCAGATTAGGGGAGGCATACCCATTTGCAGCACTCTGTCCTCCAGCCTTAACCCTGTTGGTCCAGACTGGAGCGCACGCACATCCGCATCGCTAACCTGCTCCGTGGCCATGGCTGCATAATCTAAACCTACGCGGACCGGGGCCGCGTGCGCTTCCGCGCCGCTACCCTGGCCCATGGCCACGGCTGCAGAGTCTGCCCCCACGGGGCCTGGCGCTGCCACAGCACGTGAGAGACAGTCTGCCACTACATTATGTTTACCTGCGGCATGCTGGATATCGGTGGCGAACTAGATCGGTGGCTGATATCGGTGGCTAGATCAGAAGCGTCAGTGGTGAGCGCCGTGCGGGCCGTTGGGACTGGGTGTGCAAACAAAACCACATTTGCCAGGGCTGTTTTGACTTGGGAGAATGCGCGCTCCCGCTCCGGAGACCATTCAGTTTTATTTGTGGGTTTTTGCTTCTTTAGTGCAGCATACAATGGTAGCATGAGCTGCGCTGCGCTTGGGAGGAAACGGTTGTAAAAATTAACCATTCCCAAAAACTCCTGTAACGCTTTAACCGTTTGAGGTCAGGGAAAATCTGTTATTGCACGTACTTTATCGGGCAGAGGGACCGCTCCTTCTGGCGAAACGCGATGCCCCAAAAAATCAATTTGCGCCACCCCAAACTGACACTTCGCTGGGTTAATTATTAACCCGTGCTCTCTCAGCCTCCGAAAAACCTCTGTGAGGTGGCTTTCGTGCTCGTCTTCGGACATGCTGGCTACCAAAATGTCATCCAGGTAGACGAACACGAAAGGGAGATCGCGTAGGACCGCGTCCATCATACGCTGGAACGTCTGCGCAGCGCCCTTTAGTCCAAAAGGCATGCGCAAAAACTCAAAAAGCCCAAAAGGAGTTATTACCGCAGTTTTGGGTATATCTTGAGCGCACACTGGGACCTGGTGGTAACCACGCACCAAGTCTATTTTAGAAAAAATGCGCGCCCCCGCCAAATGAACCGAAAAATATTGGATGTGCGGAATCGGGTAGCGGTCGTGCGCTAAGGCATTATTCAACCTGCGGAAATCACCGCAAGGTCGCCACGAACCATCAGCCTTTGGGACCATGTGTAGCAGTGAAGCCCAGGGGCTTTTAGAACGTCTAATGATGCACAGTTTTTCCAAGTTGGCGAACTCCTCGCACGCTATGGCCAGTTTAGTTGAGTCCAAGCGCCGAGCTTTTGCAAAAACAGGCGGCCCGGTGGTAGTGATAAAATGTTCCACCCCACGTTTAGCCACTGTTGCTGAAAACGTTGGGACTGTGAGTGCTGGGAACTGAGTGAGCAGTGCGTGAAACTTACCACCTGCAGCTGTGACGTTGGCCTGTGCAGTCGGCGGAGCCACCCGGGCTGTGCAGGGAATAGAGTGAAAAGACCAATAAACCGTGTGAGCATAAAAAATCAGCACCTAACATGTTGAAATTGACTGCCGCTATGACGAAAGTCCACTTGAATGTTCGGCCGTGTAGAGACAGAAGCAGAGTCTTCTCCCTGAAGGTCTTAATCGCCGAGCCGTTCGCTGCCGACACCAGGGGACCACTGGAAGGCACCAGCCAGTCAGCGTAGGAAGGTGTGATGAAACTCAGCTGGGAGCCTGTGTCCACCAGGAAGTGCCTCCCTGATCGCGCGTTCCTCAGGTAGAGCAGCTTGTTCTTTTCGCCGAGAGCCGCAGCTACTACCGACTCCCGGTCTTGGCGTTTCCCGAGCGCTTGAACTGGCACGGTGTAATGCACTTGCGTGCCCTCTCGGTGAAACGGCGATGGTACAAGCAAAGGACGTCACCCGCTCCGCGTCTCCTGGCCTCCGCCGCTGCCGTCGTCAATGAGTCTGGTGCTGCAGCCTCTGGCCCCCTGCCATCTCCGGGTGTTGCACTCAGCTCTGCTGCTGCGGTCGTGGCCGTGTGTCATCTATGGGCGTCGACAAGCCGCTGTGCCTCCTGGCCCAGCTCGTGGTAGTCTCGTTGGGCCAGCAGCTGTGAACTGGCCAGGGTAACTCTCACCGCTGACGGTAGTGTCCTGAGGAAAAGGTGGGCGAAAATAAAACCATCATCTTCGGAGTCTCTCAAACTCAGCATTTTCACCATCAGGTCTGTAGGTCTCTCAACCTCGCCCTCAGTCAATGCCAGGAGCTTCTCTGCTCGCTCTCCCAGCGAGGGGGTGAAAGAACGGATGAGAGCCGCTTTCAATGCGCCGTACTTGTCATCGTCTGGCGGGTGGTTAATCAGGCTCTCTACCCGCTGGGCTGTGTGGCTGTCCAGCTTCGCAACCACATGGTAGAATTTCGTGGCATCTGCCGAAATTCCCCGAAGATGGAACTGTGCCTTGACTGCGTTAAACCACGAGCGCGGGCTATGCTGCTAGAAATCAGGTAGCTGGACTGTGGTAGCTGCATTAGCCTGGCTGGCTCCTGATGTGTCCGGTGCAGAAGAATCGTCACCGGCCATAATTCGTTGTAGGGTCACCAGTGTAGAGGATGTGCTCAATGATGAGGCTGGGTTTATTTCTCAGGTTCAGCTTTATTGACAGAACACATTCTCTAACAATCTCCAAGCAAGAAAAGAGACAGATCAATATCACATCGCTCTTTTTAAACCTCCGGAACATCGAAACTAAAGTCACATGGTGTCTAAGCAAACATACAATCACAATGTAACCCTTTGATCTTCCACCATTGTCTCTCAGCCTTCGATGGTCCGGAAATCCCTCCAGGGCATCCCTCTGAGACAAAGGGCAAATCTCACACCTCCTCGATATCTCCTGCAGACTCAGTCCTTTTGTCCCTCGAGACGTGAAGCACACAATAAACATTCAGCAATACATTTGTGGAAAATATGTACCCAACATATGTGCCACATATGTACATATAAATATATAAATATATTTACACAGTGCGGAGCATTGTAGCTAGATAGAATAAATATATAAATATATAAACACACACGGTGCGGAGCATTGTAGCTAGATGGAATGAACGGCATAACCATCTACTTAGTTATCCTATATGGTATGATTATGTACCCATACATATTGTCACCCTCCGTAACGACCGGTATTTTCCTAGTTGTATACCGGAGGGGACCATTGTGTAAGTCTATTGCGTCGTTTGCATTCAATACTATTAGGTTGTCATGTTTTTTTGCTATCTCTGCGAGCAGCCCTTCTTAGGTTATACAGTCTGACAGCCGTAGGTAGGAAGGACCTGCGAAACCTCTCGGTTGCGCACCTAGGATGATGTAGTCTGCTGCTAAATGAACTCCTCAGTGCGTTCAGTATGTCCTACATAGGGTGGGACTCGGACTCCAGCAGAGATGGCAGTTTAGCCACCATCCTTCTATCTCCCATCTCCTCCACTGGGTCAAGGCGTTGCCCCAGGACAGAACTAGCTTTCTTGATCAGTTTGTTCAGTCTCTTCCTATCGGCTGTTGTAACGCCACTGCCCCAGCAGACCACTCCAAAAGTGATGGCTGATGCCACCACCGTGTCGTAGAATGACTTCAGCAGCGCCCCTTGTACACCAAAAGACCTGAGTCTCCTCAGTAGGACCAGCCTGCACTGTCCCTTCTTGTAAAGTGTGTCAGTATTGTGTGACCAGTCTAGTTTATTGTTCAGATGAACACCCAGGTACTTGTAGGATGTCACCATCTCGATGTCTGTTCCCTTTAAGTTTACTGGTGCTGTGAGGGGTTGTCCTTGCCTGCGGCAGTCCACCACCAACTCCTTAGTTTTCCTCGCGTTGATCTGGAGGCAGTTCCGATGGCACCAGTCCACGAAGTCCTGGATAAGTCCTCTGTACTCAGCTTCATCTCTATTGGAGATGAGGCCAACGATCGCAGCGTTGTCAGAGAACTTCTGTAGATGGCAGTGTGTTGTGTTGTGTGAGAAGTCCACAGTATAAAGGGTGAACAGGAAGGGAGCCAAAACCGTTCCCTGGGGGGCCCCCGTGCTACCGATGATCGTGTCGGACACACAGTCCCGGGTTCTCACAAACTGTGGCCGGATAGTAAGGTAGTCCAGGATCCATGATGGCAGGTGCTGGTCCACCCCTGCGCACAGCAGCTTGTCCTTCAGGATCATCGGTTGGATGATGTGGAAAGCACTGGAGAAGTCAAAGAACATGATCCTCACCGCATTCCCGGGCTTCTCCAGACGGGACAGAGAACGGTGAAGGAGGAAGATCACCGCATCCTCCACCCCAATACCATGCTGGCAGGCAAACTGGAGTGGATCCATCGCTGGTCCCACCAGGGGGCGGAGGTGAGCAAGGAGCAGTCTCTCCAGGGTCTTCATCATGTGGGACGTCAGGGCCACTGGTCTGTAGCTGTTCAGATCTTTGGGGTGGGAAGTCTTTGGTACAGGTACCACACAAGATGTTTTCCACAACTGTGGTACCCTCCCCAGCTTCAGGCTCAGGTTGAAGATGTGCTCCACAATCCCACACAGCTGGTCTGCACAGGACTTGAGGAGCTTTGCACTGATGCCGTCCAATCCCGACGCCTTCCACGCCTTGATCTTCCTCAGCTCCGTCCTCACCTGGGTCTTAGTGAGGGTCAGGTTGGGGGGCTTTGTGTTGGGAGTGGGGGGGGTGATGGTGGAGTGGGGTGTGGGCAGCAGGACCCGATGTCTTCAGAGGCAGCAGTGGTTGTTGTGCAGTCGGGGGGGAGGGCGGTTGGTCAAACCTATTTTAAAACAGGTTCAGATTGTTCGCCCACTCCCTGCCCCCCGTGGCCTGGGGGGAGGTTTTCTGGAGCCCAGAGATGGCTTTAAGGTTTCTCCAGACCCCACTGATGTCGCTCTGTTGCAGGTTGTCCTCCATCTTCTTCCTGAAGCTGTCCTTGCCTTCTCTGATCTTCCTCCTCAGCTCCCTCTGTACGGACTTCAGCATCTCCCTGTTCCCCGACCTGAAGATCCTCTTCTTCTCTCTCAGAAGTGTTTTTATCTCAGGGTTGATCCAGGGTTTGTTGTTCGAGCAACACCGTATGGCCTTGGTGGGTATGGTGTTGTCCACACAGAAGTTGATGTAGTCCGTGATGGTGTGAGTGAGGCCATCGATGTCCTCACCATGTGAATCACAGAGCTGCTCCCAGGCAATGGTTTCAAAACAGTCCTTTAGAGTGTCCATTGCCTCCTCAGACCATAACTTCACTGTGCGCATGACCGGAGGTTGTCTGTGCACTATGGGTTTGTACACCGGCAGGAGATGAACCAAGTTGTGATCCGATCTCCCGAGTGGGGGGAGTGGAGATGAGGTGTATGCCTCCTTTGTGTTTGCGTAGAATAAGTCCAGTGTTTTATTGTCTCTAGTGTGGCATGTGACATACTGGGTGAATGTGGGTAGAATGGTGGACAGTGAAATATGGTTGAAATTGCCTGAGTTGAAGAGAAGAGCATCTGGGTGTTCTGTCTGCAGCCTGCCAGTTACTGAGTGGATGACGTCACGCGCTGTCCCAGCGTTCGCCGTCAGATTTGCATAAATAACAATGCAGATCACGTGTGAGTATTCCCTCGGGAGATATGTAGGCCGCATGCTAACAGCTAGCAACTCAATGTCTTTGTTGCAGTGTTGTTGTTTAACCGTGATATGTCCCGGTCTGCACCAGTTGTTATTGACATACATTATCACTCCACCACCCCTTGCCTTCCCGCTGTCTGGTGTTCGGTCTGCCCGTATTGCGTGGAAACCCATCAGTTCAATGTTAGCATCTGCTGCTAGTTCAGTTAGCCACTTCTCCATGAATAGCATAAGGCAGCACTCCCGGTATATGCTGTCATAGCGGGAGATAGCCGCTAGCTCATCTGTTTTCCCATGTATCGATCATACATTCCCCATAACAACAGATGGGAGGGTGGGTCTGTACCTTATATTCCTCGCCCGCCATCTTACACCAGCTCGACAACCACGCCGTTTCCGTCTTATCTCTCCTGGTATGTCAAGTTTTTTGTTAGCATCGTGGGCCGGTTAAGTGCTAACAGCTGGTCTCTATTATACTGCCTCCTGCACGAAACAGTGGCTCCGTCCACTGGCTCAGGAGACATTTGGGCAATCTACGTGTTTGGATGGAATAAAGGTGACACTGAATCAGAAAGATTGGCAAGAGAGCCAGATAGTAAATAGAATAGGCAGAAATTGATCCGCTGTTGCAAAAGGCAGCCTACTCATGTGGCGCCGGAAGTTCAGTAGTCTTTTCAGGGTCTTGTTAAAACATTTAATGCCCCCATTGGCCCGAGGATGGTAGAACACGGTTTTAATGTGTTCCATTCCCCGAGCACTCAAGAACTCTTCAAACTCCCCAGAAGTTAACTGCGGGCCATTGTCAGTCGTGATTACATTTGAGTCCCCCCACCTGGTGAACAGTGATGAGAGGAAACCTGTAACCATATCTGTTGTGACTGAATTAGTGGTTAACACCTCCGGCCACTTTGAGAACAGGTCATAGACCACAATCAGGAACCGGCTGTTCGGGGGTGTTGTATTTAGTTCACCGCAGATGTCCAGCTGTATGTGTTTCCAAGAGCCCTCCAGGTACGACAACGGCAACAGGGGTGGAGGGTGTGGTCCTCCAGTCTTCCCACTTTCCAACCACGGAACACAGTTTTTCAGTATAGCTTCAATGTCCTTATCAATACTCGGCCACCAAACTGAATCCCTGCAGTGCTGTTTTACCCTGACCACGCCCAGGTGGCCCTCATGGAGCATCGCTAGAACACGTAATCTCAGAGACACCAGGATTAGCGTGCAGTGTCCCTTCGCCACACACACACCTCATTCCAACAGCTCAGTTTGTCTTTAAACTGGTGGAAGGGTGCCAGCCCGCCCTACACCATTGTGGGCCAACCCTCCTTAGTCACGGAGCACAGTTGTGACAGCATGGGGTCTCACTACGATTCCGCCCAAAGTTCTTGGAGGGATACTATATCCCGGAGGGCCCCGTGCAGTGCATTGACTAGATCCACCTCCGTGGGATCATCGTCGTCGTCCGATTGTAAGGTGTTGGCCGTGGGGCGGGACAGGAGATCCACCACTACGTCATCCTTACCAGGAGTGTACTGCGTGGTAAAATTGTAGGCCCTCAGCCGCTCTGTCCACCTGTGGATCCGCAAAGGTCTGTGTCCTGAACCCGACGTCTTCAGTAATCTTGTCAGTGCCGGTGGTCCATCCGCAGAGTGAAATGGTGCCCATAGAGGTAGATATGCCACCGTTCACACGCCCAGACGCAGGTGAGCGCCTCCCTCTCACCCACGGCATAATTTTGTTCAGCTGCTGAGAAAGACCTTGATGCCAACGCCACCGGGCACTCTGTACCGTCTTGTACCTGGAACATAGCCGCCCCCATCGCCGAGCCAGACGCGTCACAGGTCACAATGGTTGGCCGCTTTGGATCAAAATGGGCCAACACTGGAGGGGAAGTGAGTTGAAACCTCAATTTAGCAACCATCGCTGAGCAGGCTGGATTCCATTGCCATGGTGCATCCTGTTTCAACATTGCCAGGAGAGGTCAGAATCAGAATCAGAATCAGAATCAGGTTTATTGCCATTGTTCATGTAGTACACAAACTAGGAATTTGTCTCGGTACAATGCTGCAACATTAAACATGATAAGATAAGAGAAATAAACTATACATGTAATAAAGTGTAGGATAAGATTAAGTGATACTGGTCAACAGTTAAAATATATATTAGCCAGCAGCAGATACTGTGGAGAACTATATAGTGCAGTCGGTAATGCAGGAAGAAAACAGTGATGATTGACATGAGTCTGGTTGAGCTGCTGTACATGGTGCACGAGAGTCACTTAGTGTTCAGCAGTCTAATGGCAGAGGGGAAGAAGCTGTTCATGTGACGGGAGGTTTTAGTCTGGATGGACCGAAGTCTTCTACCAGAGGGGAGGGGGGCAAACAGTACGTGACCAGGGTGTGAGGGATCGGCTATGATCCGGCCAGCACGCCTCCGGGTCCTGGAGATGTACAGATCCTGGAGAGATGGGAGCTTGCAGCCGATCACCTTCTCAGCAGTGCGCACGACGCGCTGCAGCCTTAGTCTGTCCCTGGCAGTGGCTCCTGCGTACCACACGGTTATGGAGGTGGTGAGGATGGACTCGATGATGGCTGTGTAGAACTGCACTAACATCTTGGTGGGTAGCTTGAGCTTCCTCAGCTGCCGCAGGAAGAACATCCTCTGCTGGGCTTTTTTGATGAGTGAGCTGATGGTCAGCTCCCATTTGAGGTCCCTGGTGATGGTAGTGCCTAGGAAGCGGAAGGAATCAGCAGTGGTGATGGGAGAGCCTGAGAGGGTGAGGGGGGGCAGAGGAGTAGTGACTTTCCTGAAGTCTACAATCATCTCCACTGTCTTCAGAGCGTTCAGCTGCAGGTTGTTATTGCTGCACCAGGACGCCAGCTGGGCCACCTCTCTCCTGTAGGCGGACTCGTCGCCGTTGGAGATGAGCCCGATGAGGGTGGTGTCATCCGCAAACTTGATCAACTTGACAGACTGGTGGCTGGAGGTGCAGGAGTTGGTGTAAAGGGAGAAGAGTAGGGGGGAAAGTACACAGCCCTGGGGTGATCCGGTGCTGATGCTAGTATAGTCAATCATCAAGGTCCAATCATTTCCGAGTAGAGGGGAATAAAATGCCCATAAAAGTTCACCATACCCAGAAACAAGGAAATCTGTGCAGGTGTCAAAGGGTCTGAGAGGCGCAGGACCGCCTCCACTTTTGAATGCAGGGGCCTCAGCCCCCCCGCCGTCAACCAGAACCCCACAAACTCTATGGAGTCAACCGTGAAGATGCACTTTTCCCGTTTAGGGTGACTCCGTGTTGCTGTAGTACCATCAGCACCCGTCCCATCTGATCATCGTGTTCCTCCCGTGATGTGCCATGTACCACGATTTCATTCAGGTATGCCACCACACCCTTGAGGCCAGCCAGAATCGTGGACAATATTTTCTGAAAACAGGTGAGTGTTGAGCTCAGACCAAAAGGCACATATAAAACTGCTCTCGGAAGAGGCAAGGTGAAGCCAAGAGACATAGATGTGTGGACAGAGGATTCAGTGCACTGACTCCAGGAATGCTTTAACTGTACAGACTGGGAGGTTTTCACACTGTCCTGCGGGGATGATTTGGACTCTTTAGTGGACGTAATATGCTCATACATGACTTTCTGTAGAGACATGACTGTTCCACGTAAACGTGCCAAAATATATCCCAACAACAAGCCATGGGTTACAAAATCAGTTAAATCCTGCTTACAGAGGAAAGCACTTGCCTTTAAACAGGGGTCTGTTTCTGAGCTACAGGTTGCCACAAAAGAGCTGAAGTCCGAAATGTTAAGAGCAAAACAGAATTATAAATCAGAGTTGGAAAGCAAGATGGCAACAAAGAAACTTGGTTCAGCCTGGGCCAGTATGAAAACTATTGCAGGCCTTCAGAGCACAGAGTGCAGTAATCGTGTGTTTTTAGATGGTTTTAGTTCAGACACAGAGCTGGCTAATGCTCTTAATTGTTTTTATGGTCGTTTTGATTCCTCTGATTTTAGCACAGAAACCCAAGATTTGAAGCAGAAACTCAAAAACAATCAGCACTTTAATATCGAGGTGCAGGATATTAAAAGGGAGTTCTGTGCTGTAAAAGTGAACAAAAGTCAGGGCCCTGATAATATATGTGGGCGCTTGGTAAAGTCCTGTGCACATGAACTGAGTCCTGTATTTCACTACATTTTCAATAAGTCCTTACAGACACAACATGTGCCTAAGATCTGGAAGGATGCCGTGGTTGTCCCCATTCCAAAATCCAGCTGTCCTAAAACGGTAAACGACTTTAGACCAGTTGCTTTGACTTCAATTTTAATGAAAATTTTTGAAAAACTGGTCAGATGTGAGGTCCTAAAGCAGACTGAGCATGCATTGGATCCTCTGCAGTTTGCCTATAGGTCTCACAGAGGAGTGGAGGATGCCACTGTCACTCTGTTTAACATGCTTTTTAACCATCTGGATTTTAATGGGACACATGCCAGGCTTTTATTTGTGGACTTTTCTTCCGCCTTTAACACAATCCAACCTCATATTTTAGTTGAAAGGCTCCTGCAACAATTTAATTTGAGCAATAATCTGGTGGGTTGGATTCTGGATTTTTTAACCAACAGGACACAGAGAGTAAGGGTCAATGGTACATTGTCTGACCAAAAGTGCTCTTCTACTGGCTCTCCTCAGGGGTGTGTGTTGTCACCACTACTCTTTATCCTGTACACAAACATGTGTCGGAGCAGACATGACAACAGACACATTATAAAGTATGCTGATGATTCAGTTGTCAGTCTCCTCCAGGATGATGAGAGTGGCCACGGCCCAGTAGTTGATGATTTTGTTCACTGGTGTGAGGATTCCTACCTGCAGCTGAATACGACAAAAACTACAGATATGATTATTGACTTTAGGAGGAAAACTACCAGGCACAAAGTCACTGTACTAAAAGGCCAGACCACTGAATGTGTACAATCCTACAAATATCTTGGGACGATTATTGATAGTAATTTAAACTTTGAAGAGAACTGTGAAAGGCTGTGCAAAAAGGGTCAGCAACATTTGCATTGTTTAAGGAAACTTGCACGCTTCCAAATTGACCGAACCATAATGACAATGTTTTATCGGGCTTTTATTGAATCTGTTTTATCCTTTTCTTTAGTGTCATGATTTGGTCAGATAAAACTGAAACAGAGGAAATCCTTGGATCAGGTAGTTAGATGGTCCAGTCGTTTGCTTGGTGAGTCACAGCTGAGCCTGACATCCCTGTACACCAGACAGGTACAGAGGATTACTACCTCCATTTTAAATGATGATTCCCACCCTTTGCACTGCAACTTTCAGCTTCTTCCCTCAAGACGGAGGTTTGCTGTCCCAAAAAATAAAACCCAGCGCTACAAAAACAGCTTTGTTCCTGCTGCTGTCAAAGAGTTGAACAAGTTGTAGCAATATATTACACATAATTTAGGTACCTATTTATTGATTTCATTTTATATTTACTTATTTTTGTAGTTTTTTTTTTATTTGGGTTCTAAATCTTTTATTGGGTTTTAGACTTTTGAGTTTTTAACCTCTTTGACTAGTCTTTAACTTTTTAATATGACCCTTCTCTCATATCTCTGGTTTTTCTCTCATCTCTTTGTCTTATATCCTGATTGATGGAGCCTTGAGCATTTTTATCATGTTTGTAGTCAGCTTCATGTGTGCCTGTGTTTGTGTTTATGTTGGATGCAATTGTAGTTTGTAAATACGGATGTCACCTGACTGCAAAACAAATCTACCTACGGGTACAAATACAGTAACCTGAACCAGAACCTGAACCTGAAAAGGCATGCGGGTGTACCTGAACACACCCATGTGGGTCACGAATGCTGTCAGGTTCCTGCTGGCTGAGTGGAGGGGCACCTGCAGGTAACCTTGGCGAAGATCCAGCTTCGTGAATACCTTTGAACCGCTGAATGTTGCGGTGAGTTCCTCCATCGTGGGGAGCGGGTACTTGTCCGGGATGATCGCTTTATTCACCATCCTAAGATCGATACACGGTCGGATGCCTCATGATTTTTTTCTTGGCCACCACAATATTTGATATCCAGGGTGAAGCATCCACTCTCTCGATGACGCCTGCTTCCAATAGTTTGTTCAACTCCACCTTGACATTGTCCCGTAGGGCGAGGGGAAGCCGCCGTAGTGGTTGAATTTTCGCCGTCACACTTGGATCTATGAGCGGGCGGTGGTGGAACGCGTTGACACATCCCAGGCCTCTGAATAGCACCAGCCAGCAGACATGCCATTCGGGGTACATTGTCAGTACCGCTGAGCCCTCTGGGTCCTTGATGGAGAATCCCAGTTCACCCAGTTGATCTATCCCTAGCAAGTCCGCCCCCTGACATGAAATTTGGAAAGTAAATGCGAGAACAGTCTTTAACCCACATTTCACTGAAAAGCCGACCGTTCTGCCATTTCAATCTCAGCGTGGCCGTATCCAAACATTTTCACTGCTTCAGCATTGATGGTTTTATTTGGGAAAAGTCTCTTCAAAGTAGCCATACTCAGTATGGCCCTACCGGCTCCTGAGTCCACCATAAGCGGCTCATCGACTCCGTCAAGTTTAAGAACATACCATTTCAACGGTCCCTTCTTTGCGCATGCCACACACACCCGTATCGTGTCTCTGGACTCTGCCGCCAATGACTTAGCAGTGATAGTGTAGGCCCTGTTCCGCACCACAGTCCGCTGCCTCCTGGAAATCCGCCCCGAAGAATTAGCTACCTTGCTAACGGCTGCACTTGGCAGGAAAGCTTGGGTGGCTACACTCTCTTTAGTCAACACCGGCCGACTCACTTGAACTGTGGACTCAATCTGTCTGACCAGTCTGAACACATTTTCCAACAAGAGAGTATCTTTAGTTAGCTTTAGCTTGCTCTTCAGCCACACGTTGTTAGTATCGTGGGCTAGTTTATCCCAGACCAGCTCTCCCTCGATAGGCCCGAAGGCGCATTCTCTTGCTAGGCTAAGGAGCTCCGTAATAAAGGACTGAATGGACTCACCCGCTTGCTGTTGGTGCTCAAAAAACTCACATCTCCGCGCCGTGACTGTGGAATGGTCTCCAAGAACACAGTTCATTAACTCCACACCGTCTTTCAGTGAGCCACTACCACACAGCCCAAAAAATATCCGCTGGCCTTCCTCACCGAGGTAGTGGACCATTAGGCTCCTCCGTCTCTCTTCATCGACGCCGCTCAGGCCGGCCACAGCCACATACACGTTGAACGTCTCCCTCCAGTGGACCCATGGTATAGCTGGTGTGCCCAGAGATTATAAAAATGGAGGTGGTTGTCTGATATACACTCCCATGGTTTATCCTCATTGCCAAATGTTATGTCTGAATAACATGAGACTGGAGCCACTCTCAACTGAACACTGAACGGACTTTATTATTGAGAACAACACAATATACACCCCAGCCGTAGCTAGTCTGATGTCATTACCCCAACCCCCTCGGCCAGGCTACGGCAAGCCCCGAGAGTCAAATCTCACACATAACACAACCCATCACCACTAATGTGTCCTTTGTTTTGGACTTTAAGACCAATAGATCTTGTTTACGGTTAGGGATAGGGTTAAGGTGTCTCTTTTTTTTATTTAATCCTCATCATGAGGGTTAAACAAAGTTTTACTGAACTACAGAAGCCTGAAGGGTCTTTAGAAACAAATCCATCATAACTGAAGTCACTAATAATAACAGCAATATTAGCATGTATTTGTATTATTTATTTGTCTTCTGCCCTCTGGCGGTTTGTGTGAGAACTGCACCAATTAGATTCCTCCTCTTTGTTTACTTCTCTCTGATTGGCTGTTACACTGGTTTGAAATTTGTTTAAATTCCCAGAATCATGTCAGTGATCAAAGTTCATGAGGGTCAAGTCAGAGAAGAAAAACTGACAGATTTAGTTTGTAGTCTGTCATCACAGTTTGGACCCAAATCAGCCAGGAAGCAACTTTGGCATTTCATCACATCAACATTTAATGACGTCACCAAATGGAAATTCTTTAAAGTAAAAGAAACGAGCTTGTCCTGTGGATTCTTCTTCTTCTTCTTCTTCTTCTTCTTCTTCTTCTTCTTCTTCTTCTTCTTCTTCTTCTTAGATATTGCCTAAATAGATAGAGATATTGCCTAAATAGTTCAGTTTAGATCATTATTAAGGCCATATAAACTAAAATTATAATGTAGTCATTTTCTTTTTCTTCTTCCTTCTGCTCCCTTCAGAGGTCTCCACAGTGGATCATCTGCCTCCATCTCACCTTCTCCCTTCATCTTCCTCTGTAACACCAGCCCTCTCCATGTCCTCCTTCACTACATCCATCAATCTTCTCTGTGGTCTCCCTCTTTTCCTCCTGCCTGGCAGCTCCATCTTCAACATCCTTTGTCCAATATCTCCACTATCCCTCCTCTGCACATGTCCAAACCATCTCAGCCTTGCCTCTCTTACTTTGTCTCCAAACCTCAACCTGAGCTGTCCCTCTGATATACTCATTTCTAGTCTTGTCCCTTCTAGTCACTCCCAATGAAAATCTTAGCATCTTCAATTCTGCCACCTCCAGCTCCACCTCCTGTCTTTTTGTCAGCACCACCGTCTCTAAACCATACATCATAACAAGTCTCACTACCATATTGTAAATTTTCCCTTTCACTCTTGCTGCTACCCTTCTGTCACACATCACCCCTTACATTCATCTCCACCCTCTCCACCCTGCCTGCACTCTCTTCTTCACCTCTCTTGTGCATTTTCCATTGCTTTGGATGGTTGACCCCAGGTATTTAAACTCATCTACCTTCACTACCACTATTCCTTCCATTTTCACCATTGCACCTGCCTTCCTCTCTTTCACACTAATGTATTCTGTCTTGCTTCTTCTGACTTTCATTCCTCTTCTCTCCAGAGCATACCTCCACCTTTACAGGTTTTCTTCCACCTGCTCCCTACTCTCACTGCAGATCACAATGTCTTCTGCAAACATCATGGTCCACGGAGACTCCTGCCTGACCTCAACTGTCAGCCTGTCCATCATCATGGAAACAAGAAGGGGCTCAGAGCTGATCCCTGATGTAACCCCACCCCCACCTTGAATCCATCTGTCACTCTTTCTTGCCATGAAACCGTGCTGCTGCTCACTGATTGTCACCTCTCCTCTTAACCTGGCTTCAACAACTCTTTCCCATATCTTCATAGTGTGGCTGATCAACTTTATGCCTCTGTAGTTACTACAGCTATGAGCATCACCTTTGTTCTTGAAAATTGGTACCAACACACTTCTTCTCCACTCCTCAGGCATCCTCTCACTCTCCAAGATTGTGTCAAACAATCTGGTTAAAAAGTCCACTGCCATCTCTCCTAAACACCTCCACACCTCCACAGGTATGTCATCTGGACCAACCACCTTTCCATTCTTCATCCTCTTCAAAGCCACCCTCAGTTCTGCCTTGCTAATCCTCGGGACTTCCTTGTTCACCATCTTTCCTTCATCCATCCTCTTCTCGCTCTCATTTTCTTTATTCATCAGCTCTTCAAAGTTCTCTTTCCACCTTTTCAACACACTCTCATCATTTGTTAGTACATTACCATTTCTGTCCTTTATCAGTCTAACCTGCTGTGCATCCTTTCCAGCTCCATCTCTCTGTCTAACCAGTCTTCTTCTTCTTCTTTTAGATTTGATTGGCGGTTGGCAACCAGCTTACAGGTGCATTACCACCACATACTTCACTCTATATCATCATTGCTAAGTCACACCATTTAGCATCACTCTAAATATAATTCAGTCGATACAAGTCCTTTTCTCAGTGTCCAGCCTCTTGTACAACTCACTATATGCCTTTTCCTTTGCCACCTCTCTCTTTGCCATGTGCCTAGATTCCAAATACCCCTGTCTACTTTCTTCATCTCCCTGACTATCCCACTTTTTCTTTGCTAACCTCTTCCTTTGGATACTTTCCTGTACCTCCTCATTCCACCACCAAGTCTCCTTGTCTTCCTTCCTCTGTCCACTCAATACACCACAGACCTTTCTACCCGTTTCCCTCAATACTTTTGCTGTACTTTCCCAGTCATCTGGTAATTCTTCCCTACCACCCAGAGCCTGTATCAACTCCTTCCTGAACTCTGTGTGACCTTCTTCCTTCTGTAACTTCCCCCACTTAATCTTTGGCTCTGCCTTCACTCTCTTCCTCTTCTTGCTCTCCAAAGTCATCCTACAGACTACCATCTGATGCTGTCAAGCTACATTCTCCCATCACCACCTTGAAGTCTCCTATCACTTTTAGATTTCTCCTTCTGCATAAGATGTAGTCCACCTGTGTGAACCTTCCTGCACTCTTGTAAGTCACCCTGTGTTCCGTTCTCTTCTTGAAGTCTGTGTTCACCACAGCCATTTCCATCCTTTTAGCGAAATCCACAACCATCTGTCCTTCCACATTTCTCTCATTAAAACCTAACTCCAATGGCGCAAATCATTTTCTAAAAACAACTCTCCATTTCGATTTTGATTTTGATTTTGTATACTTTATTGATCCCCAGAGGAGAAATTGAGGGCATCCACCTGGATGGATGAAGCAGCCATGGTACGGCGCTATCCCTTAACCATTCACACACACATTCACACCTAGGGCCACTTTAGAGTCTCCCAATTAACCTAACCTGCATGTTTTTGGTCTGCCAAACTTTACAGCTCAGCTTGACCTCTGAGCAGAAAATCTGTTAATCTGTCAGTTTATAATGATAAGAAACTTTGTTATCTGTTAAAAACTTCCTAATCTGGACTTAGTGTTCGCTAGATCTGGTTAGGGTTAGGGTTAGGGGTAGTTAGGGTTAGAGTTAACCAGTTAATCTGGTTATACCGGCAGAAAGCTATCCAAACCTCGGGGAAGGCGTGCAGGTGCCACGGTGAAATCCAGAAGGCTTGCTCGGCTTCGCCGTCTCGCTCGCGCCACCTCATCTTCTCCTAATGCTGCAGCTGGCCTCTTTCTTGGATCCTGGCCCTCGGGTGTGCCCGAAGTGAGGCCATCATTTCTCCGGCCTGTTTTTCCTGTTCTACTGTGCCAACCGGTCTTCTCCCTGCTTCGAGCCAGCAAATCCCCTGCAGGTAGCAGGTGCCTACGTCAACTTTCACCGGCCCCCATTCCTGGCGAGACTGCTGCTGTGACAGAGCCCATCCAGCTGGCGTTGCTAAACGCACATTCCATCTCAAATAAATCATTCTTTTTGAACGATTTATTCATTACTGCAGGGCTGGACTTTTTATTTCTTGTTGAGACTTGGCAGAAAAGTGAGGAATTTACCTCCTTAATTGAACTTTGTCCACCGGATTGTACCTTCTCTTGTGCTCCGAGATTGACAGGCCGCGGCGGTGGTCTGGTCATCGTGAACCGGCGCCGCTTCGTTACACGGACAGTGAGCCATGGAACTTTTTCATCATTTGAACTGATGATTTTAAAAATTGGCTCCTCAAACCCATTTTATTGTGTTTTAATTTACCGCCCTCCAGGAGTTAATGCCTCCTTTTTTCTGTTTAGCGATTTTTTTAACTTCTATTATTAAATTTGAGCGGATTTTATTACTTGGAGATTTTAATTTGCATATTAATGATCCCAATGACAGTTTTGCAGTGAATTTCTTGGGTATTATTGAATCATTAAATTTTGTTTTGTGTCTATCTGGTCCTACGCATATCAAAGGAAATACACTTGATCTTGTTTTTACACTCGGTCTTAATGTGAATAATGTTCAGACTAAGGAGCTTCAGGTGTCAGACCATTTTTGTGTTCTTTTTAATTTATCAGTTAAATCAGTCTGTTACACTGGCAAGCGGGTAAAATGCTCTCGTGTCATTGACCATTTGTCAGCTGTGAAATTTTCTGCTGCCTTTGACAGCAGTGTGGTTTTATCCTCTGATGACGACACTGAGAGCTTGGTCTGCTCTTTTAACTCACACTGTTCAAGCATCTTAGATGTAGTTGCTCCCTTTAAAACAAGGACTGTCCGTGCTGTTAATTCATCCCCCTGGTTCAATGATGATCTCTGTTGTTTTAGACGTAAATGTCGGAGGGTGGAAGGACTGTGGCAGTCCACTAAACTTGAGGTGCATCGATTGTACCTGAAGGAACTGTTAACTGAATGTAACAATATGATAAAAATGGCAAGAACTTCTTATATTTCCAACATCATCTCCTCCAATAGTAACAATCCAAAGATCCTTTTCAGCACAATAAGATAAGATAAGATAAGATAAGATAAGCCTTTATTAGTCCCACAATGGGGAAATTCCAGGATTGCAACAGCACAGGGATAGCAACACTCAGAGCAACAGTCAGAAGGCAAGAAAAAAAAACAAGAGCAGCGAGTATACATATGTAAATATAAACATAAATATATAGACACACGATGCGGAGCATTGTAGCTAGATGGAATAAATATATGAATATATAAACACACACAGTGCGGAGCATTGTAGCTGGATGGAACAAATATGCAAACACATAAACACACACAGTGCGGAGCATTGTAGCTAGATGGAATGAAACAGCATAACCGTCTACTTAGTTATCCTACATGGTATGATTATGTACCCATACATATTGTCACCCTCCATAACAACCGGTATTTTCCTAGTTGTATACCGGAGGGGACCATTGTGTAAGTCTATTGCGTCTTTTGCATTCAATACTATTAGGTTGTCATGTCTTTTTGCTATCTCTGCGAGCAGCCCTGCTTAGGTTATACAGTCTGACAGCCGTTGGTAGGAAGGACCTGCGAAACCTCTCGGTTGTGCACCTAGGATGATGTAGTCTGCTGCTAAATGAGCTCCTCAGTGCATTCAGTATGTCCTGCATAGGGTGGAACTCAGACTCCAGCAGAGATGACAGTTTAGCCACCGTCCTTCTATCTCCCATCTCCTCCACTGGGTCAAGGCGCTGCCCCAGGAAAGAACTAGCTTTCTTGATCAGTTTGTTCAGTCTCTTCCTATCGGCTGCTGTAATGCCACTGCCCCAGCAGACCACTCCAAAAGTGATGGGTGATGCCACCACCGTGTCATAGAATGTCTTCAGCAGCGCCCCTTGTACACCAAAAGACCTGAGTCTCCTCAGTAGGAACAGTCTGCGCTGTCCCTTCTTGTAGAGTGCATCAGTATTGTGTGACCAGTCTAGTTTATTGTTCAGATGAACACCCAGGTACTTGTAGGATGTCACCATCTCAATGTCTGTTCCCTGGATGTTTACTGGTGTTGTGAGGGGTTGTCCTTGCCTGCGGCAGTCCACCACCAGCTCCTTAGTTTTCCTCGCGTTGATCTGGAGGCAGTTCCCATGGCACCAGTCTACAAAGTCCGGGATAAGTCCTCTGTACTCAGTTTCATCTCCGTTGGAGATGAGGCCAACAATCGCAGAGTCGTCAGAGAACTTCTGTAGATGGCAGTGTGTTGTGTTGTGTGAGAAGTCCGCAGTATAAAGGGTGAACAGGAAGGGAGCCAAAACTGTTCCCTGTGGGGCCCCCGTGCTACCGATGATCGTGTCGGACACACAGTCCCGGGTTCTCACAAACTGTGGCCAGTTTGTGAGGTAGTCCAGGATCCATGATGGCAGGTGCTGGTCCACCCCTGCGCACAGCAGCTTGTCCTTCAGGATCATCGGTTGGATGGTGTTGAAAGCACTGGAGAAGTCAAAGAACATGATCCTCACTGTATTCCCGGGCTTCTCCAGGTGGAACAGAGAACGGTGAAGGAGGAAGATGACCGCATCCTCCACCCCAATACCATGCTGGTAGGCGAACTGGAGTGGATCCATCGCTGGACCCACCAGGGGGCGGAGGTGAGCAAGGAGCAGTCTCTCCAGGGTCTTCATCATGTGGGACGTCAGAGCCACTGGTCTGTAGCTGTTCAGATCTTTGGGGTGGGAAGTCTTTGGTACAGGTACCACACAAGATGTTTTCCACAACTGTGGTACCCTCCCCAGCTTCAGGCTCAGGTTGAAGATGTACGCCACAATCCCACACAGCTGGTCTGCACAGGACTTGAGGAGCTTTGCACTGATGCCGTCCGGTCCCGACGCCTTGTATGTAATGTGTAAATATGTAAATATGTAAATATAATAATAATAATAATAATAATAATAATAATAATAATAAATATATATATATATATATATATATATATATATATATATATATATATATATATATATATAATATATGTAAATAAAATATGTAAATATATAAACACACAGTGCGGAGCATTGTAGCTAGATGGAATGAAACAGCATAACCGTCTACTTAGTTATCCTACATGGTATGATTATGTACCCATACACATTGTCACCCTCCGTAGCTACCGGTATTTTCCCAGTTGTATACTGGAGGGGACCATTGTGTAAGTCTATTGCGTCTTTTGCATTCAATACTATTAAGTCGTCACGTCTTTTTGCTATCTCTGCGAGCAGCCCTGCTTAGGTTATACAGTCTGACAGCCGTTGGTAGGAAGGACCTGTGAAACCTCTCGGTTGTGCACCTAGGATGATGTAGTCTGCTGCTAAATGAGCTCCTTAGTGCATTCAGTGTGTCCTGCATAGGGTGGAACTCGGACTCCAGCAGAGATGACAGTTTAGCCACCATCCTTCTCTCTTCCATCTCCTCCACTGGGTCAAGGCGTTGCCCCAGGACAGAGCTAGCTTTCTTGAACAGTTTGTTCAGTCTCTTCCTATCGGCTGCTGTAAAGCCACTGCCCCGGCAGACCACTCCAAAAGTGATGGCTGATGCCACCACCGTGTCGTAGAATGGACAGTATAGTTAATCCTGTCAGTTTTGCTCCCCCTGTTTATTCAATTAATGACTGTAACAAGTTTCTTTCCTTTTTTGTTGACAAGGTCACTGCTGTCAGGGCTGGTTTTACTCATTCCTTTCCCCTAATCCTTGATTGTCCTAACAGACAGGCCTTTTTAAGTGATTTTACCCCAATTTCTTTTGAGGATTTGTTAGTGTTGGTGAGTTCCATGAAATCCTCCTCCAGCGTTTTAGATATTTTGCCTTCCTCAATGTTAAAAGAGGTACACTACCGTTCAAAAGTTTGGGGTTGCCCAGACAATTATTTTGTGTTTTCCATGAAAAGTCACACTTATTTACATTGACAAGGTTAGAAATAATGATTTGTATTTGAAATAATAATTTTTTCCAGATACTCAACCTGCTCAAAGGAAGGTCAGTTTTATAGCTTCTCTAACCAGCTAAACTGTCTTCAGCTGTGCTAACATGATTGCACAAGGGTTTTCTAATCATCCATTAGCCTTCTGACACAATGAGCAAACACATTGTACCATTAGAACACTGGAGTGATAGTTGCTGGAAATGGGCCTCCATACACCGATGTAGATATTGCACCAAAAACCAGACATTTGCAGCTAGAATAGTCATTTTTCCACATTAGCAATGTATATTAGATATTAGAGTGTATTTCTGATTAGTTTAAAGTTATCTTCATTGAAAAAACAGTGCTTTTCTTTCAAAAATAAGGAAATTTCTAAGTGACCCCAAACTTTTGAACGGTAGTGTAATTGGCTCAGTGGGTACATCTTTGGTTAATATCATTAATAGTTCACTTGAATCTGGTTGTGTCCCCTCGTATTTTAAATATGCAGTTGTGCAGCCACTTTTAAAAAAAACCTAACCTTGATCCATCTGTTTTTAAAAACTTCAGGCCAGTTTCTAAGCTTCCTTTAATTTCTAAGCTTTTAGAAAAAGTTGTTGCCAAGCAGCTCACTGACTTTCTGATTGAACACAATATTTTCAACAAATTTCAGTCAGGTTTTCGTCAGAAACACTCGACAGAGACCGCTCTTCTCAGGGTGTCAAATGATATTTTAATGTCATCAGACTCTGGCAAATGCTCTGTTTTAGTGTTATTAGATCTTACTGCAGCATTTGATACTATTGATCATTGTGTATTGTTACAAAGGCTTAGAAATTGGGTAGGTATTTCTGGAAAAGCTCTGGATTGGTTTTTCTCATACCTTTCTGGTAGGAGTTTTTCCGTGGCTGTTGGCTCTTATTCATCTGACTCTGCTCCTTTAACCTGTGGGGTGCCTCAGGGTTCTATTCTGGGTCCACTATTTGCCCTATATATGCTGCCAGTTGGTTCTATTATCAGCAAATTTAAAGGTGTGTCTTATCACTGCTACGCTGACGATTTACAGCTACTTTTCTCTTTTAAGCCTAACCATGTTGACAATTTAAAAATTATTCATGATTGTCTGTCTGCAATTAAGGACTGGATGTCTAGTAACTTTTTGCAACTTAATGCTGATAAAACTGAAGTCCTTATTGTAGCACCTGATAATCAGCTCTAATGTACGGTCTAATCTAAAGAATCTTGGTGTCATTTTCGATCAATCGATGAGTTTTGATCAGCATGTCAAATCTCTGACCCGGAGTTGTTTTTTCCACCTTAGGAATATATTCTACATTAGGTCATCGGCTTCCTAGTCAGTCAGAAATCATTATTCATGCCTTTGTTTCTTCACGTTTGGACTACTGTAATGCTCTTTTCACACGTCTTAGCAAATCCTCTTTACACCGCCTACAGTTAGTCCAGAACGCTGCTGCAAGATTACTAACTAGGTCCAGTAGATTCTGTCATATCACTCCTGTTTTGGCCTCCTTGCACTGGCTTCCTGTAAATTATAGAATTGATTTTAAAGTTCTTGTTCTTACTTACAAAGCCATTCATGAAGAGGCACCTTTTTATATTAGTGACCTGCTCTCTCTACACCAGCCCCGCAGGTCTCTCAGGTCTTCTCATCAGAATCTATTGGTAGTTCCTAGTACTAGGCTCAAAACCAAAAGCGATAGAGCCTTTGCTGCTGTTGCTCCCAGACTGTGGAACTCCTTGCCTTTTGAACTTAGATCTGCACCTTCCATTGGTGTTTTTAAGAAGCAACTAAAGACCCACCTTTTTAGCCTGGCTTTTTAATTAACTATGTGTTGATTGTATTTTTATGTGCTTTTACTGTCTACTTTGTTTTTTTTTTACTGTTTTATGTGCCTGTGTTTTTATTTTGTTTTTTACCATGTTAAGCACTTTGTGACTCTGTCTGTGAAAAGTGCTCTATAAATAAACTTATTTTTATTATTATTATTATTATTATTATTATTATTATTATTATTATTTTCCTTTCAGTCTGCAGTTTGGAGCCAGAAAATATCCAGGTGACGCCATACAACCTCAGCAGCCTGTTGGTAACGTGGGAGCGTCCGCGGGTCGTTTACGACACTAACATCGAGAAATACTTGGTCACCTACCAACTGACAACCAAAGATTCAGAGCCATCTCAGTACCTGACGGACGGAGACCAGGATGTGGTGAGTGGATGTTTTTACCTCGGTTTTTAATTTGAGTGAATGACTTCTGATGTGATCCTGCTGCTGCCACCAGGGGGCGATACTGGATGACCTGATTGCCAACCGCAGCTATGTAATCCAGGTGGTGGCGGTCTGCACCAACAGACTCTACGGACGCCATAGTGAGCCCCTGACGGTCATTATGGCCGACCCTGGTAAGAGCGACCATGGTCGACTCTGAGAATAACGGGGCAAAAACTCTGCTGCTGCCAAACACCGATTACAAATTTTATCAGTTTATTCATGAATATTTCACAGGAATTGGAAAAAAAAAATCTCAGTTGAGACAAGTCAAATAACAATAAAATGACAAAACAAGAAAATGGAAATCAAAGTTTTCACCATAAGTTTGTCTGGTTTAAGATTTTTTTTCTAAATAAATTCAACTATAAATCAGATCAGATAATTTGGCCTTTTTATGATGGTGTTTTTTGATTTTTTGTGATTCACAGTCTAGGTCAAAATGTTACATTTTTTCACTCCATCACATAGTTTTGAATTAATATTTAATAGTAACTGTCTCTCTTGTATTTTATATCTATGAAAATTTGGAAACGTTTCAGTGTATATAGCTGTACATAAAAACCTTTAAACTCATCACATTTTTGTTCATTTTGAAAATGAAGACAATGAACATCCTATTAATGTATTCTGTTTAAACTTGCAAAATAATGTCACATATTTAACAGAAAAAAGATGGTCCAGAGCCAAATGACACCTTCTCCTAACTTTAAGAAATGAGAAAAAAGTTGAAATTTTCTATTTTAACTTAAGTGTTAAAGATCAAAGAAGAAAAATGCCAGATTTAGCAGCAGCAATGATAGATGCTGTAAGATGCCGACTTGAGGTTTAACCCATAAGAGCCCAGACCCACAATTTTCCTTGAAGGAGAAAGGGGTCTGTTTTCTTGTGGGTTCATGGAACCTTGTTGTCTGACATCCTGTGTCTGAGGAAAGAGGCTGAAACAAAAGTTTATTAACATCAACAACAGAGTCTGCTTTAAATGACCTTCAGCTCAACTGTAATGACTCAGTGAACTGCACTTATTTAGTTTTTAGATGTCTCCCCTCACCCTGACTGTTATCATGAATTAATCTTCATCCTTTCCCGTCCTTAATGACTGATGAACTTTGATCACACTTTCACTCATTCATCTTTGTCAACTCTGTCTCTGTATTTATACTATCAAAGGTTTCATTTTTGGTCTTTTTGGAGTCTTTCTTGTCCTGCAAAGCCACCATCTTTGTTTAGCTTTCCTGTCATGGCGTTTTCTCAGTATGACAAATGTTTGCATGTGTGATGCAACATTTTCTGACATGATCCTGTATTTCAGCTGAACTTCATAAAAAAATAAATATTTGGACACAAAGAGAAAATCCTGAATCTTTAGTCAGTTTTTATGAAGAGGTCACTTTGCTGCAGCAGCAAAACTAATGTTAGAAATGATAAAGACAAGAAAAGTTTAGAAAAGACATTTGCTCTTTGAACAGATAACATGATCCACAGTGGATCAATGAGGGTGTCACAACTCACAAGGAGGTAACTTCATCGGATCTGAAGATGGTGCATGAAGACTGAAAGCTGCAGGCCACATCCATGAACAGCTAGAGCCACCCCCCCTTCAAGATCCTCTATGACTCAACCACCCTTACATGGTGTTAGGAAGGCTTTAGACAGCCCACATTTGGGGGACTCTCCCCACTAGAAGCTTGGTGTCATCATGTACATTTTTGGAGGGTCTGACTCGTTTCCTCTTTGCTCACTAATAGAAGCTTAGATCTTGAGACCTCTCTGAAACTCTATTTGGAAAAACGGGACTGACCCAGCAACCTTCAGTGAATCACACAGTAAAGCATTAGATCATAATGCTACACAATGGCAGCATAATGTTTATGTTTATGTTTAATATATGTACAGCCATGTGAAAAATATAGGACACCCCATTAAATAATGAATTCTTTATTAAGAAATGTTCACATATCTATGTCAAGCCTTGTTTTGTTTTCATTTGCATTTTTTAACATTTATTTTAGCCATTGTAAGAGGGAATGAATGTGGGGGTGTCCTAAAAAAGATGGGGGTGTCCTAATTTATTCCTCACTATTGGTTTAGAGTTACATTTTGGAGAAAATTTGAAAAAAAGCCTTTAGTTCATTTTTAATTGTTTAGTTGTATTACATGAATCTCCCAGTATTTTTAATATTGATTATTAAACATCCATATGTCCAAATATGTTAAAAAAACACACACACAAAGGCTTATACAGGGTGTCCTAATTTTTTCAGCCATCCATCCATCCATCTTCTACTGCTTTTCCAGAGGTCTGGGTCGTGGAGACAGCAGCTCAAGCAGAGAAGCTCAGACTTCTCTCTCCCCAGCCACCTGCTCCAGCTCTTCAGAGAGGATACTAAGGCATTCCCAGACCAGCTGGGAGACATTGTATTTCTAGCGAATCCTGGGTCTGCCCTGGGGTCTCCTCCCAGTGGGACGTGCCCAAAACACCTCAAGTGGGAGGCGTCCAGGAGGCATCCGGATCAGATGCCCATACCACCTCAACTGGCTCCTTTCAATGTGGAGGAGCAGCCGTTCTACTCTGAGCCTCTCCTGGGTGACTGAGTTCCTCACCCTATCTTTGAGCGTGAGTCCAGCAATCCTACGAATCCCCCTCATGGATCGTCACCTTATGGTGGTGGGGGGTTTGCGTGCCCTAGTGATCCCATGAGCTATATTGTCCAGTGCAACATGCCTCTGGTAGGGTCACCCAAGACAAACCGGTCCTGGGTGAAGGGCCAGACCAAAAACGATCCAATAGACTCTCATGATGAATGCTAGAACAAGGATTCAGTGTACCCTGCCCGGTATGGGGTTACCGGGGCCCCACCCTGGAGCCAGGTCTGGGGGAGGGGCTCAATGGCTAGCATCTGGTGGCCGGGTTTCCGCTCATGGGTAAAGGAAGGAGTTACATGGGTCCGCTCTCCAGTGGGCTCACCATTTGCAGGAGGGACCAGGGGGTCCGGTGCTATGTGGATTAGGTGGTGGTCAAAGGCGGAGACCTTGGCGGTCTGATCCCAAGCTTCCTAATTTTTTCATTTGATTGTGTGTATATATATATATATTTTTTTCATTTGACTGTGTATATAGTATATATATATATACAGTATATACTGTATATATACTAACCATACAGAAACACTATACTATTAAACATCTACAGTGGTGTGAAAAAGTGTTTGCCCCCTTCCTGATTTCTCATTTTTTGTACGTTTGTCACACTTTTTATTGATAAGTGTTGTCACAATTATTATTATCAATAATAAATATTAATTTACTAAATCCATTTCAACAAAATGTAATTACAGAGTTCATGAATTCTATGTTGAGTATGAGTCTATATCCCACAATAACACATCCCAGTAGAATCACAGTTCACACTGCTACACTTATTGACAACCTGTTTGTTAATATTATTGATAAGAAAATAGAAAGTGGATTATTGATAAATGACATAAGTGACCATCTGCCAGTCTTTGCGCTTTTCCATGGCCACACAGGGGCCAATACAGAAAAAACTTTAAAATCTTTCAGATACAGATCACAAAATGCAATCAGTTCTTTTAAAGAAGACCTGCTGAAGCAAGACTGAACAAAAGTCTATGTATCAGATGTAAATGAAGCCTATGACACATTCATGAACATTGTAACCACTCTTTATAAAAAACAATTGTCCATTAGTAAAGAAAAAGCTTAAACAGAAAAGTGTCGACAAGCCATGGTTAACCAAAGGATTACAAAAAGTGTGTAAAAAGAAAAATTCATTATATAAAGCTTTTCTAAAGAAAAGGACAAAAGAAGCAGAGCAGCAGTATAAAACATACTGTGGGTGACCCCCACAGCCTACGGACAAGCAGAGCGCTCAGCTGGAGCAATTAGCAGAACAGTGAGATGTATGGACTGATATCAATAGGCAGCCTCTCTTTGTCTAATCCCTGCACCAGTAATCTTGCTATTGATATGTGTGACTCTAATGCAAATGTCCATGCCTTCCTGCAGTTACTGTGATGCTAATGTGCCATGCATGCATTATCTAGCTGGGTATATAAGTCAACCATATCGCTTTCTCTCTCCCTTACTTGCTTTTTGATCACTCGCATTGCCTGTTTGCTGACTAGAGACACAGGGCTTGCTCCAGCGCACTCTCACAGCGCAGGGGAGAGCCTCGTGATGGAGGATGAATAAAACACCCTTTTAAACTTCAGTTCGCCGTGTCCTGCCTGCATGTATTCCGTGCCTCCACACTGGGTACACTTATCCCATCCGGCACAATACAAAAATAAATTAATATATATAATGAGATGTAGTAAAAGAGACTATTACAGTAAAGAACTGGAGAAAAACAGAGATAACATTAAAAATACATGGACAATACTTAACAATATTCTTGGAAATAAAAACAGAAATGCAATGTTTAAAAAAAAAAAAAACGACTCAGAGTGTGAATGCAGTCTCACCTGCAGATGAATTTAATACATTTTTTGGTTAACATTGGTCCTAATTTGGCTCGAGAAATACCCATTACGGCATCTACAGGTGGTACAATAAGCAAAAACATTTCTATAAAAGACTTTCCATTTTCATAAAGAACACAGACGAGAGAGAGGTCATTGAAATTGTTAAATCGTTTAAAAGTAAAACATCTACGGACTGTGATGGTATTGACATGCTCTTAGTCAAAACTATTATTGAATGCTTAGTGAAACCACTGACGTATATCTGTAACCTGTCTCTCCAAACAGGTATATTTCCCAATGCAATGAAAATAGCTAAAGTAATTCTGATATACAAGACGGGTGACAGAGGGGAATTTTCAAACTACAGACCTATTTCACTATTTCCGCAATTTTCCAAGATACTTGAAAAAATATTCTGTGACAGAATTGACAACTTTATAATGAAGAATAATTTATTGTGTGAGCAGCAATATGGGTTCAGACACAAGAGGACAACTGCATTTGCTCTAATGGAATTTATAGAAAAAATATCAACTGCCATTGAAAATAAAGAGCATTCAGTTGGGGTATTCCTGGATCTTTAAAAAGCATTTGATACAGTGGATCATAATTTATTATTAAAGAAACTACAAAATTATGATATTGGGGAGTAGCACTGTCCTGGTTGTGTAGTTACTTAATGAACAGATATCAGTATGTACACTACCATTCAAAAGTTTGGGGTCACTTAGAAATTTCCTTATTTTTGAAAGTAAAGCACTGTTTTTTCAATGAAGATAACTTTAAACTAATCAGAAATACACTCTAATATCTAATATACATTGCTAATGTGGTAAATGACTATTCTAGCTGCAAATGTCTGGTTTTTGGTGCAATATCTACATAGGTGTATAGAGGCCCATTTCCAGCAACTATCACTCCAGTGTTCTGATGATACAATGTGTTTGCTCATTGCATCAGAAGGCTAATGGATGGTTAGAAAACCCTTGTTCAATCATGTTAGCACAGCTGAAAACAGTTTAGCTGGTTAAAGAAGCTATAAAACTGACCTTCCTTTGAGCAGGTTGAGTATCTGGAAAAAATTATTATTTCAAATACAAATCATTATTTGTAACCTTGTCAATGTCTTGACTATATTTTCTATTCATTTTACAACTCATGGTGGTAAATAAGTGTGACTTTTCATGGAAAACACAAAATAATTGTCTGGGTGACCCCAAACTTTTGAACGGTAGTGTATGTGTTGGTAGAAAAACTGACAGTTACTGAAGGTTACTTGTGGAGTCCCACAGGGTTCAGTTTTGGGGCCATTGTTATTCAATATGTATATAAATGATATATGTAAAGTTTCGGAAAAAATGGGTTTAATATTGTTTGCAGATGACACTAATTTATTATGCAGTGGAAGCAATTTGGAACAACTTTTGGATACACTCAGAAAGGAATTAGGAAAACTTAAACTGTGGTTTGATTCAAACAAATTAATGCTCAATTTAAGTAAGATAAAATTTATAATTTTTAACAACCATCACAACAACTCAGTATCTAAACTCAGTGTAAATGGTGTAGAGATTGAAAGGGTATCCGAAATTAAATTTCTTGGAGTAATAATTGATAATAAGGTAAAATTCATTCATTCATCTTCTTCCGCTTAATCCTTTTCGGATTGCGAGGGGCTGGAGCCTTTCCCAGCATCTTTGGGTGAGAGACAGGGTACACCTTGGACAGATCACCAGTCCATCACAGGGCCAACACAGAGAGACAGACGATCATTCACTCTCACAGTCATATCTAAGGACAATTTAGAATCCCCAGTTTGATGCCAATTAACCTAACTTGCATGTTTTTGACATGTGGGAGGAAACCGGAGAAATCCCGGAGTAAACCCACGCAGACACGGGGAGAACATGCAAACTCCACACAGATCACTGTTGGTCGGGGGCTGGGATCGAACCCAGGATCCCCCGGCCAAGGGTGAGTTGCTTTGCTGCCGCAGTGCTAACCACTCCGCCACCGCGCCACCCAAGTCACATATTAATTATATTAAAGGTAAAATATCCAAATCAATCATAATACTACACAGAGTGAAATATTTGCTGAATCAACCCACACTATATACTTTGCATCATTCATTAATACTCCCATACATGACATATCGTACTGTAGTATGGGGAAATACATATAAAACAAACATATATCCAGTCTTTATGCTTCAGAAGAGAGCTATTAGAATAATAAACAAAGCGGCTTACAGGGAACCAACAAACCCACTTTTTCTTAAATTAAAAGCTCTCAAGTTGAAAGATCTGGTTGATTTTAAAACTGCAGTAATAATGTTTAAAGTGAAGAATCTATCACTGCCTGCAAATATCCAAAAGTTGTTCCAAATAAGGGAGAAACAATATCATTTCAGAGGAACATGGATATTTCAAAAACCTTCAGTGAGAACTACCACCAAGCAACACTGTGTCTCAGTGCAAGGAGTCAGATTGTCATGAATCCGGGGTTGGAGGCCAAACCCGATTCTGACTCATGGTTATGCTTTGACCTAGTTTCCTCCTGACAGCTCGGACACACCCCCTCCTCCTGTCAAACTCCGCCAGCTGCACTCACCGGCACACACACACCACACACTCACACACACCATCACCATCATTAGTGGTCACTTGTAGTCGAGTATGACTGTCCTCCCTCTTGGTCCTTATGGGTCTTCAAATGGGCATAGAGGCCAATTCTGAACCCGATTATTCTGCTGCAATGTGGGCAGGGGAATGTAATGGTGGTGGGTTTGGGTTGGTCCTGATTGTTGGTTGCTCTCTCCTTCCTGAGTCTGCATTTGTCTTGTGCAGCATGATGGAGGTCAGCGTTGTACTGTGCGGCACCCTCATGGACAATGTTTCTCCAGGTCACCCTATTGGTTGCCATATTTTCCCACGCTTTTAGGTCTATGTGGCACTTCTTTAGGTTTGTTTTTATGTTGTCCTTAAATCTCTTCTGGCCTCCTGGAGCCCGCTTCCCTTCAGCTAGCTGGGAGTACAGGACTTGTTTTGGGAGGCGAGAGTCAGGCATTCGGATAACATGGCCAGTCCATCTGAGCTGGTTTTGGGCAATGGTGGCAGTGATGGTGGGAAGGTTAGCCTCCTCCAAGATGCTGGTGTTGGTGCATCTATCCTCCCAACTAATCCTGAGGATTTTTCGGAGGCATCTCTGATGGTGTGCCTCAAGTGCCTTTAAGTGCCTGCTGTATGTAGTCCAGGCTTCTGATCCATACAGGAGAGTGGGGAGCACCACCGCTTTATAAACCAAGATTTTGGTATTCGCTTGGAGATTGCAGTTCTCAAAGACTCTCCTCCTTAGCTTTGAGAAAGCCCCACTGGCACTGCGGAGGCGGTGGTGTATTTCATCATCGATGACGGCTTTTGATGAGAGGAGGCTGCCAAGATATAAGAAGTGGTCCACATTTTACAGTCGGATGTTATCAATGGAGATGTTTGGGGGTATGGCAAGTGTACTGCAGTTTGGTGATGGCTGGTGGAGTATCTGTGTCTTTTTTATATTGACGGCCAAACCGAGCTGTTTGTATGCTTTGGCAAAGGCAGACAAGATGCACTGAAGGTCCTCTTCTGAGAGGGCTACGAGAGCGTTGTCGTCTGCATACTGCAGCTCCATGATGGATATGGTGGTGGTTTGACCTTTAGCTCTAAATCGGTTGAGGTTGAAAAGTTGACCGTCGATTCTGTACGTGATTTTGACTCCCGGGGACAGATGTTGGTTCGTGAGATGGAGAATAGCAGCAATATAGATGGAGAATAGTGTTGGAGCGATGACACATCCCTGTTTGACTCCTGTGTCAACCCTGAAGGGTTCTGTTTCGTCTCCACTGCCACTGAGTACCGTGGCAGACATATTGTCATGCAGCAGTCTCAGTACCCGGATGTATTTTTCTGAGCAGCCAATCTTTGCCAGAACCAGCCAAAGGGCCTGACGGTTTACTGAGTCGAAGGCTTTGGTAAGGTCTATGAAGGCCATGTATATTTTCTACCATTATACATGGCCTTCACACACACACACACACACACACACACACACACACACACACACACACACACACGCATGTTCCATTCCCTCTCATTCACATGCGCTCTCACACACCTGTTCCCATCAGTTCTGCCCACACATTCACACTGGCAATCTCTTTCCTTGTTAGCGTTTGGAGTATTTGGTTGCCACCACTGAGGAAGGAGATTGTCGAGACATTCCCCTTCATATGTGGTAGTGTTTTCCCCCGCATATGTTATTCACTCCCTGCGCTCTACTCAGCCGGACATTTTAAGATGATCTATACCTTGGTGTTTCGGCTGGTCCGCATCTCTGCCTCTGCCTCCAGTCTGTACGGCTCACCCCGGATTAGCTCCAGAACTGTAAGTGTGCCTTAGCCTTCTCTCCTGTGCTAGCAGGCCTGCAGCATCAGGCTGCTCGCCTTTCCTGTTTCATGCATTACGCAGCCCTGCAGCACCAGGCTTTATATTCACCAGACTGTTGAGCATTTCGGCAGGAGCCCTGTTTGTTTGGTGGCCAATACTGTCATTGCACCCTTCCATATATAGTGTGGTTGACTGAACTGCATTTGGTGATTACTGAACCAGTTATTTTGTGAACTTTAATAAACACAGCACTCTCTACTCCTGCGATTGGGTTTTTCATTCTCTCCCTTGTGCGCCGTGTAATGGCGCATAGGGGTTTATGACAGAATGTCCGACCATAACAAAAAAAACCAGCGGAGTAGAGTTGTGGTTTTTTTTTTCCCCTCTCCTTTCCTCCTTATATGTGGACATAATGACCTGGACAGACGAGGAGCAGGAGGCCCAGGATTTACTAGAGGAGGCAGGCTTCGCCTTTCAGTGGTCTTGGTCTCCAGGAGCGGGAGTGAGCACTACTCTTCGCGGAGGACTTCGAGCGGCACTACCCCCACCTTCGGGAGATCCATAGGGTAGACGCCATCCTCTCTGTCATCCTTCCCGCTCCTGACGCAGAGCTGGAGGATGCCTCTTCGCGATCGGAGCCAACCCCTCGCCAGAAGAAATGCTCCCGTCAGAGGAAGACTTCCCCCTTCCTCGGACCTCCTTCGTCTCCCGGTCCAGCGTCCACCCAGCCTGCGGACGAGAGGACGGAGATGGAGTTAGACAGGGAGCAGCACTCGTTATGTCAACTGGAGGAGGTTCTTTCCCAGACACAGACGCCTCTTCCCCCTCCGACAGTTCGTCAGGCTCGGGACACCGCAAGGAGGGTGATGGAACGAGACGTCCTCTGGGATCATCCGGAGGTGATGGAGATCCTCCGGGACATCTTCGCTGTGCCATGTGAGGAATCGGCAGAGGATCTCCCTGTGCTCGAGCTCCTCGCAGCCACCTCACTCTTCTTTCCTGAGGATGCGAGGTCTCTCTAACTAACTAACTAACTAACCTGTACTTATATAGTGCTTTTCTAGTCACAAAGACCACTCAAAGCGCTTTCACTAGTACTAACCCTCTATTCTAAGGGCCTATAGGAAACAGATATCTAGGGACAATTTAGAACAACCAATTAACCTAACGTGCATGTCTTTGGATTGTGGGAGGAAACCAGAGCCCCCAGAGTAAACTCACGCAGCACAGGGAGAACATGCAAACTCCAAACAGAAAGGTTCCAACCCCTGCCGGCCTGGGGATTCGAACCAGGAATCTTCTAGCTGTAAGGCAACAGTGCTAACCACTGCACCACCATGCTGCCTCACTGCGCAGGTGACCCGCTTCCTGACATGGTGCTCCATGTTCCGGATGACTTCATCCCTGAGTCACCCAAGAGGAGGAGAGGGAGGAAGCCCTGCAGCAAGAAGCATCCAGTCCCGCGTACCGCAGCTTCGCCCTCCCGCTCTGAGTGATGCTCTGCCCCGTCACAGGAGGAGATGGAGGAATGTAGGCAGGCTCTCCTGGCTGAAACGGACCTCATCTTGGAGGTGAAACCGTGGCTCCTCCCAGAGATGGCTGAGAGACTGAAAGAGCTTTCCCTGAGGGAGGTGGAGCTTCAACCCAACAAGGAATGCCAGGAGAGTGGAGAGGATGCCTCGGAGGCCACTGGGGACCTCCAGTGCCAGGATAACAGGCAAGTTTCTTTTCATTTGAATTACATAATCAATGATCAATGTTGCCTGCCTCCTGGTGAGGAAACTCGGGGCATGCAGTCCCCTGAGTTCTCTGCCCCAGTGGCATACAGTACTCTTGTGCCGGGTCTCAATGACTCTCTCTATGTGCCCCCACGAGCCCATCGGTCCCGGATCCAGGTTGCTTGGGGGAGGAGGAGCCAGAGGACCAGGAGGGTCCAGCCCATGGGCCAACTAAGAAGTCATCCACGGCCACCATGCCAGAGGAACCAGAGGTGTGGAAGATGGCATACGAGAGTTCCACTCCTGCAACCATCATCACGCCCGCTGCAGGGGCTGCTGCAGTGGAGTCATCCCCTGGACCAGACCTCCAGCCGATGGGACCCAGGGCATCGTTGTCGAAGTCCTGGACGGCGGTAGAGGTTAAGCACAGGCAAGTAGTCTCTCCTGTAGGTCATTTGTTGATGGTGGAGAGATCTTGCCTGGCTTTTGGGGAGGAGAGTCGGGTGCGGCCCCTAGCCGCATCTGGACCCCCCTCGCTGCTGGCGACTCTAATCGCTCTCCCTCTCCTATCCCCTTCGAGCCCCATCCTAGGGTCGCCAGAGAGGAACAGCCACCACCTGGGCCGCCCATGGACGACGAGGTGGGTCCAACTTCTGCGGAGGGGGCCGACGGGGATGAGGCACCCGACGGACCGGAGGAACCCATGCACCCAAGATCGCTGGAGTCCTGGACGGCGATGGAGCCAGAGTTCAGGCAAGTGTGTTCCATTATATCAGAAATTTCAATATTAATGTCACACTGCCCAACTCATGGTGAGGTGGACCCGGGGCAGCTCACGGTAGCCCTCGGGACCGCCACACCAAGCTCCACCGCTGCCAGTGACCCTGACCCGGTTTTTCTCTTTCTCCCTTCGGACTCGGAGCCTCCGGCCAGGGTCATCAGAGAGCTGTTGGAGGCAACTGAGGATCAAGGCCCAACATCGGATGATGTGAGGAGCATCACCTCCCTCACTGGGGAGGCCACCTCGGGAGCAATGAGGCCCCCGATGGGGGTCACCGCAGGTGCAACGGTGCTCCAACCAGAGTCCACCGTGGGTGCAGCAGGGCCTGAGCCAGGGACCGTCATGGGTGCAGCCACATCCCAGACCGGGACCGTCACGGGTGCTACAGTTCCCCTGCCCCAAGCCTCGAACAGCAGGGGGTCTCCCATTCCTGGGCTTCCCCGCCGAGGTCCCCAAGGTTGGAGGCTGCCTCTCCGCCCTCCTCTTAGGGCCTGGTGGCTCCACCACACTAGTCGGCAACCTGAAGGACCTGGCTTATGGGTCGGATGGCCCATCGGCCCGGGCAGGCCACCGGACACTATCCCACAGGCCACCTGCTGGACTTGGGACTTGGGCAGGCCACCCGATCTGCCACTCCTCACCACACTGGGGGCCTGGGACTCTGGTCGACCCCCTGAACTTTGGACTTCTGGAGAGGGGGGCTAGTGCTCCAGGTTGGGGGTTTATTAGGAGAGCTTGTTATTTATTCTGTTTTTGTACTATTGTGTTTTCGTGGGTTGCTTCCCTCCTAACCAGTTTTCCTCCACCTCCCACCCTGGGTTAGTGTTTGTTGCTGGGGGGGAGGGGTTCCCTTGAGGGGTGTTGTCTCCTTTCTTTTTTTTTGGCTGATAGTGCTGGGGTGTCTGGTTTCCACCCCTGGGGGGGGGGGCTGTCATGAATTAGGGGTTGGAGGCCAAACCCGATTCTGACTCATGGTTATGCTTTGACCTAGTTCCTTCCTGACAGCTCGAGCACGCCCCCTCCTCCTGTCAAATTCCATCAGCTGCACTCACCGGCACACACACACCACACACACTCACACACACACACACACACACTCGCATGCTCCATTCACTCTCATTCACATGCGCTCTCACACAATCAGTTCTGTCCACGCATTCACACTCTCTACTCCTGCGATTGGGTTTTTTATTCTCTCCCTTGTGCGCCGTGTAATGGTGCACAGGGATTTATGACACAGATTGTGGAATGCTTTTGGACTTGAATTAAAATCATGTACAACGTTTGGACAATTTAAACAAAAACTAAAGGAAGAAATACTCCAAACACATATACAAAATGACATGTAAAATCACATAAGGATTATCATATTCAGTCTGTCTTGTGCTGTTGCTTAGTTGTTGTTTTTTTTTTTTTTTGTCACGTTTTGTCTTAGCTTTGTTCTGAATTGTAATCGCTCTTGTTTTGTTTTTCTTTTGAATTCTTGGATGGAATATGGGTGGGCAATATAAGCTACGGCTTCAGCCATCATTCATTTTAAATAACTTATGTTGAACTGTATAATCAGAGTTATTGTTTAATTTGACCTTGTTAGATTTTTTTCCCCTTTGTTTTATTATTCTGTTCCTTTGTTTTAATCTTTACTTTTAATCTATCCGAAATAAAGATTCATTCACTTAAATGTTTCAGATCATCAAACAAATTTAAATATTAGACAAAGATAACACAAGTAAACACAAAATGCAGTTTTTAAATGAAGGTGTTTATTATTAAGGGAAAAACATCCAAACCTACATGGCCCTTTGTGAAAAAGTGATTGCCCCCTAAACCTAATAACTGGTTGGGCCACCCTTAGCAGCAACAACTGCAATCAAGCATTTGTGATAACTGGCAGTGAGTCTTTTACAGTGCTGTGGAGGAATTTTGGCCGACTCATCTTTGCAGAATTGTTGTAATTCAGCCACATTGGAGGGTTTTCCAGGATGAACCATGCTTCTAAGGTTATGCCAGAGCATCTCAATCAAATTCAGGTCAGGACTTTGACTAGGCCACTCCAAAGTCTTCATTTTGTTTTTCTTAAGCCATTCAAAGGTGGACTTGTTGGTGTGTTTTGGATCATTGCCCTGCTGCAGAATCCAAGTGCGCTTCAGCTTGAGGTCACGAACAGATGGCTGGACATTCTCCTTCAGAAATTTTTGGTAGACAGCAGAATTCATGGTTCCATTTACCACAGCCAGTCTTCCAGGTGCTGAAGCAGCAAAGCAGCCTTCAGATCATCATACTACCACCACCATATTTTACTGTTGGCATGATGTCCCATTTCTGAAACGCTGTTTTACTTTTACACCAGATGTAATGAGACACACACCTTCCAAAAAGTTCAACTTTTGTCTCATCAGTCCACAGAGTATTTTAGGCAAGTGAGGCCTGCAGTTCTTTGGATGTTGTTGTGGGGTCTTTTGTGACCTCTTGGATGAGTCGTCACTGCACTCTTGGGGTAATTTTGGTTGGCCGGCAACTCCTGGGAAGGTTCACCACTGTTCCATGTTTTTGCCATTTGTGGATAATGGCTCTCACTGTGGTCTGCTGGAGTCCCAAAGCTTTAGAAATGGCTTTATAACCTTTTCCTGATTGATAGATCTCAATTTCTTTGTTTCTCATTTGTTCCTGAATTTCTTTGGATCGCAGCATGATGTCTAGCTTTTGAGCATGTTTTGGTCTACTTCACTTTGTCAGGAAGGTCCTATTTAAGGGATTTCTTGATTGAGAACGGGTCCAGGTCCAGGAATCAGGTCCGGGTGTGGCTAGAGAAATTGAACTTAGCTTTCCAAGGATGTGATAAACCACAGTTAATTTATGTTTTAACATAGGGCAATCACTTTTTCACACATTGCCATGTAGGTTTGAATTTTTTTTTTACCCTTAATAATAAACACCTTCATTTAAAAACTGCATTTTGTGTTTACTTGTGTTATCTTTGTCTAATATTTAAATTTGTTTGATGATCTGAAACATTTGGTAAGTGTGACAAACATACAAAAAAATGAGAAATCAGGAAGGGGGCAAACACGTTTTCACACCATATAGCTCAAGTAGGTTCATTTTGTCTTCTTTTAATTATTTACCTTTTGTTCTTATTAAAGGCAAAAATAGAAAGGAGATGTCTTTACCTTCTTAACATGCTTCGACTGTGCACTGCAGCCTTCGTCAGAAGAGTCAGCTGATTGCTGCAAAGTGACATTTATCACCTGACTTTCGTAGGCGGGGCCAGCTCAGCAGACCCGTCAGATCCACCGAGCCGGCCCCGCCTTCCACTGTCAGATGGTCTCTGGAGAATGTGATCCTAGGTGTGGGAAAGCATAAAGGCCCCCTCATCTCGGTTCATGGTGTCTTTTCCCCGCTTCCTGATTTCTATGGCCTCCTTGATCCAGCGTTTGTGTCTGTTGCTCTCCGATCCAATAATTTTTATGTTGTCCCAGTCCATGATGTGATTATTTCTTTTGCAGTGATCTGATGTTGCTGATTTTAATGTTTCTTGTTCTGCCTTTTCTTTTTGTGATCTTGTGAGTCGTCCTTGTGTTTCCTTCTCACATTCCTTCTGGTGTTCTTTTTTTCTTGTGGTGAATGATCTTCCAGTTTCTCCAATGTAGGTTTTGTTGCATGATCTGCATGATATTTCATATATTACAATGCATTTTTTGTCTTGTTCTATTCTGTCCTTGGGGTGTACTAACAACTGTCTTAATTTTTTGTGTGGTTTTACTGCTGTGTTTATTTTGTATTTTTTCATGATCCTTTGAATTGGTTCCGTGACCTCTCGGATGTATGGTATAGTTATGGTGTCCTTGTTTTTGATTTCGGCTTTTGTTCTGTGTCTTGTTTCCTGATTGTTTTCTTTGTTTTTGACTTGCTGTTTCCCTTTGTTTATGGCCCATACTGGATATTGGCAGCGTATAAGTGCATGTTTTATGTGGTTTTTCTCCTCCTGTCTGTCTTCTTGGTCTGTGATGATGGTGGCCCGTTCATATAATGTCCTGACAACTGATAGTTTGTGTGCTGTGGGGTGTTCTGATGTCCATAGTATGTATTGATCTGTGTGGGTTGGTTTCCTGTAGACTGTGATTTTTATGCTGCCGTCATTGTTTTTTTTTTTTTTTTTTGTTACTTATTTGTACCCGTAGGTAGATTTGTTTTGCAGTCTGGTGACAAGCCACCAGCTGCCGGTCGCTGCGTGCGCAAGCGCCCTGTATCCCTAACCTGCATGTTTTTGGCATGTGGGAGGAAACCGGAGAAATCCCAGAGTAAACCCACGCAACACGGGGAGAACATGCAAACTCCACACAGATCACTATTGGTCAGGGGCTGGGATCGAACCTACGATCTCACGATCCCCGCGATCCCCCGGCCAAGAGTAAACTGTGCTGTCACAGTGCTAACCACTGCGTCTCCGTGCAGCCCATATCCCTATCGTTGTGGTGGATTTTCATGTCCAGAAAGGCTATGGTGCCATTTTCCTCCTCTTCGTGCGTGAATTTTATATTCCCAGTGCTGTCTGTGCTGTTCAGATAGTCAGTGAGTTCTTGTGTGTGTCCTTTCCTTATTTTCTCCAGAATGTCATCCACGTATCTCTTCCAAAGGGTGGCTTTACATTGTGTAGGTGCTGTGTTGATAGCTTTGTTTTCCAGATCCTCCATGAAAAAGCTGCTCATAATGGCTGATAGTGGGTCTCCCATTGCAAATCCTTCTTTTTGTCTGTAGATTTTTCCTCTTTTTCAGCCATTATGAACAACTTTTTCATGGAGGATCTGGAAAACAAAGCCATCAACACAGCACCTACACAATGCAAACCCACCTTTTAGAAGAGATACGTGGATGACATTCTGGAGAAAATAAGGAAAGGACACACACAACTCACTGACCATCTGAACAGCACGGACAGCACTGGGAATATAAAATTCACGCACGAAGAGGAGGAAAATGGCACCATAGCCTTTCTGGACATGAAAATCCACCAGAACAATGACGGCAGCATAAAAATCACAGTCTACAGGAAACCAGCCCACACAGATCAATACATACTATGGACATCGGAACACCCCACAGCACACAAACTATCAGTTGTCAGGACATTATATGAACGGGCCACCATCATCACAGACCAAGAAGACAGACAGGAGGAGAAAAACCACATAAAACATGTACTTATATGCTGCCAATATCAAGTATGGGCCATAAACAAAGGGAAACAGCAAGTCAAAAACAAAGAAAACAAACAGGAAATAAGACACAGAACAAAAGCCGAAATCAAAAACAAGGACACCATAATTATACCATACATCCGAGGGATCACGGAACCAATTCAAAGGATCATGAAAAAATACAAAATAAACACAGCAGTAAAACTACACAAAAAATTAAGACAGTTATTAGTACACCCCAAGGACAGAATAGAACAAGACAAAAAATGCAGTGTAATATATGAAATATCATGCAGATCATGCAACAAAACCTACATTGGAGAAACTGGAAGATCATTCACCACAAGAAAAAAAGAACACCAGAAGGAATGTGAGAAGGAAACACAAGGACGACTCACAAGATCACAAAAAGAAAAGGCAGAACAAGAAACATTAAAATCAGCAACATCAGATCACTGCAAAAGAAATAATCACATCATGGACTGGGACAACGCAAGGATTATTGGATCAGAGAGAAACAGACACAAACGCTGGATCAAGGAGGCCATAGAAATCAGGAAGCGGGGAAAAGACACCATGAACCGAGATGAGGGGGCCTTTATGCTTTCCCACACCTGGGACCACATTCTCCAGAGACCATCTGACGGTGGAAGGCGGGGCCGGCTCGGTGGATCTGACAGGTCTGCTGAGCTGGCCCCGCCTATGAAAGTCAGGTGATAAATGTCACCTGATAGCAATCAGCTGACTCTTCTGACGAAGGCTGCAGTGCACAGTCGAAGCATGTTAAGAAGGTAAAGACATCTCCTTTCTATTTTTGTCTTTAATGAGAACAAAAGGTAAATAAAAAAATGTTTTCACACCACTGTATGTACTACCTTATGTATTATAATTCTAATAGTATATCACATTATAATATGTCATAAATGCATTATATTACCACACCATATCTAATATGTTTGATAAGCAATTCAACACTATGGACAATTTATATTTTCCCATTCTATAATAATATAACATACGTATGCAGTCATTATATAATATGATAGGGTTATATTCTTCCACACGACCGGCTCAAAGTCATGACAAATAAAGGAAGAACACCATGGGTTAGAGTACATAACATAACTTTATTCAAATGAATCAAATTGAAGTCCCAATTAGGTTGATTAACTTAAAATACCTGTGGAGAAAATGATGTGAATGGACATCAGTGGAGCAGTAGTGTCTGGAATGTTGCCATGAGTGATAGTGTAGTGTGTGAAGTGTCTGGTGGAAAAAGATAAAAAAACACTTAACCAAGGCTGTGGAACATGGCTCAGCTGTTTCTTCATTCTCTCTCAAGATCTCAGGCTCTCAGCATACCTGAAATCAAGTGGAAGGACCTTTTATACTGGGAACTGGACCCAGGTGTTCCCAATACTTAATTGGCCAACCACACTCAGTGAGCATCTGCAACTCAACACAGCCAGGACAGAAGGAAAAATGGCATGCCCAGCAGCCAAAAGAGGCAGGGACCCCCCCCCCCCCCCCCCCCATGAAAATGTGGTCCCAAAAGGAACCACATACAAATTGAAAAACACCAAACTTGACTGCAGCCATACCTCCACCTTGGCATCAGGATCCTGTCTGTACTCTGCCAAAGGAAGGACATGACAATGCAGCACAAGTTTAACACAAAACTAGAGGCAAGAGAAAACATGTCCGCTGCCGCATTTTCTGACCCCCTAATCTGGTGAATGTCCAGAAAGTAGGACTGCAGAAACAAAGACCACCGGATTAGCCGCTGATTAAGACACTTTAGTCAGTTCAGGAAAGTCAGTGGGTTATGGTCAGTATAAACCTTGACCGGCAACCCTGAACCCACATACACATCAACATGAGTCAAAGCCCAGACCAAAGCTAAGGTCTCGTTCTCTATAATGGAGCAGTTACGCTGATGCTTGTCAAATTTCTTTGAAAAGAACTTTACAGGCCTATCCACCCCATCAAAGTCAGTTTGCAATAACACTGCACCTGCTCCCACATGACTGACATCCACCTGCAGTATAAATGGTCTTTCCATCATGGATGCAGCCAGCACTGGAACACTGCACCAGAGAGCCTTGATCTTCTGTAATGCCTGCTGACGAAGAGAAGACCACACACATTTAGTTTATGCTTTCAACAAATGAGTAAGGGGTGTTGCAATGGAAGAGAAATTCCTACAGAGTTTACAGTAGTACCCCCACCATCCCAAGGACCCTCATCAACTCTTTGTTGTTGTTGGGACAGAGAACTGGTCTACAGCAAGGACTTTAGCCCTCACCAGCCACACATGACCCTGGCCCACAACATGCCAAATAAACTGCACAACCATCCAAGTCCCCAACCACCATGTTCATCAAACGTTGACAAAGGAGGCAGGCTTTGGACTTTGGAGGGTGGCCGATGCTGTGATCGCAAGACATTCCGAGACTGTTGCGCAATAACCCAAAATGGTGGCGATCTCGGTTTAATTTGTTAACCCTATAAGTGTGTATGTTGCCAAACTGCGACACACACCCTAGTGGTCAAGAGTAGTAAATATTTTTTGTCAATAAAATAGTTCAGATTTCCAAGGCTATAACTTGAAAGTGGTAAGAGATAATGGCTTACTGTCAATTAGAAAGATGAAAAATATGATCCAAAGTTTCAGATAGGAATAAATTTATGCATCTAATTTGCATAATGTCACGGCACTTCTTTAAATTCCATAACTCAGTCAAAACTGGACTTTGGACGTACTTACACAAAAAAAAAGTTCAGTCTTTTGACACCATTTTTTGTATAGCGGTACCTCATCATTTTATCTTCAAAGTATATCAACAAGAAATCAGTACATTTAAAAAAAACAAAAATTTCTCACTTAGTTTTGACAAAGTCAGAGTGAGAAGGCAGGCACAGTGCCGCGCTCTGCCGCTAGGGGAACGCAAATTCTCACACTCAAAAGGGTTAACACTTGTTTAATGTTTTTTTTTCTTTTCTGTTGAGGTTGTTGTTTGCTTGTTTGTTTGTTGTAACTAATTTTGTTGAAGTTGTGAGGTCGTTGTTGTATGTTATCTCCATTTTTTCACCATTTAGGAACCTTTATGTCTGTTTTCTCTCATAATTTTAGTTTATAGGAAATAACTTTAAATACATGCAGCCTAAGTCCATACATCCCATTTGCTTGCAAATGGAATAGAGGCATCATGCATGCACACCCAAGCATACATACATAGATATATATTTTACACACAACATGAAAAAATTAATATACCCTATATAAGCCTGTGTGGGTTTTTTTTAACATATTTGGACATATGGCTATTTAATATCCATCCACCCACCCATCCATCCATCCATCCATCCATCTTCTACCACTTTTCCGGAGGTCCGGGTCACGGAGGCAGCAGTTCAAGCAGAGAAGCCCAGACTTCCTCTCCCCAGCCACCTGCTCCTGCTCTTCAGAGAAGATACCAAGGTGTTCCCAGACCAACTGGGAGACATAGTCACTCCAGCGAGTCCTGGGTCTGCCCCGGGGTCTCCTGCCAGTGGGACGTGCCCAAAACACCTCAAGTGGGAGGCATCCAGGAGACATCCTGATCAGACGCCCATACCACCTCAACTGGATCCTTTCAATGCGGAGGAGCAGCGGTTGTACTCTGAGCCTCTCCCAGACAACTGAGCTCCTCACCCTATCTCTGAGGGTGAGTCCAATGATCCTACGATTAAAAGCTCATTTCAGCCACTTGTATCCACGATCTCGTTCTTTCGGTCATTACCCAAAGCTCATGACCATAGGTGAGGGTAGGAACATAGATTGACTGGTAAATCGACAGCTTTGCCTTAGACCTCAGCTCCCTCTTCACCACAACAGACCGGTACAATGTCTGCATCACTGCAGATGCTGCGCCAATCCATCTGTCAATCTCTTGCTCCTTTCTCCTGTCACTCGTGAATAAGACCCCAAGATACTTAAACTCCTCCACTTGGGGCAGGAGCCTGTCCCCAACCTGGAGAGGACAATCCACCTTTTTCCAGCTGAGTACCATGGACTCGGACTTGGAGGTACTGATTCTCATCCCAGCCATTTCACACTCAGTGGCAAACCTTCCCAGTAAGAACTGTAGGTCATTGCTGGATGAAGCCAGCAGGACAACATCATCTGCAAACAACAGAGATGAGATCCTGTGGTCACCAAGCATGGCACCCTCCATTCCCTGGCTGAGCCTAGAAATCCTGTCCATAAAAATTATGAACAGGATCGGTGACAAAGAGCCGCCCTGGCGGAGTCCAAATGTCATTGGGAATGAGTCAGAATCAGAATCAGAATCAGGTTTATTGCCATTGCTCATGTAGTACACAAACTAGGAATTTGTCTCGGTACAATGCTGCAACATTAAACATGATAAGATAAGAGAAATAAACTATACATGTAATAAAGTGTAGGATAAGATTAAGTGATACTGGTCAACAGTTAAAATATATATTAGCCAGCAGCAGATACTGTGGAGAACTATATAGTGCAGTCGGTAATGCAGGAAGAAAAAACAGTGATGATTGACATGAGTCTGGTTGAGCTGCTGTACATGGTGCACGAGAGTCACTTAGTGTTCAGCAGTCTAATGGCAGAGGGGAAGAAGCTGTTCATGTGACGGGAGGTTTTAGTCTGGATGGACCGAAGTCTTCTACCAGAGGGGAGGGGGGCAAACAGTACATGACCAGGGTGTGAGGGATCGGCTATGATCCGGCCAGCACGCCTCCGGGTCCTGGAGATGTACAGATCCTGGAGAGATGGGAGCTTGCAGCCGATCACCTTCTCAGCAGTGCGCACGACGCGCTGCAGCCTTAGTCTGTCCCTGGCAGTGGCTCCTGCGTACCACACGGTTATGGAGGTGGTGAGGATGGACTCGATGATGGCTGTGTAGAACTGCACTAACATCTTGGTGGGTAGCTTGAGCTTCCTCAGCTGCCGCAGGAAGAACATCCTCTGCTGGGCTTTTTTGATGAGTGAGCTGATGGTCAGCTCCCATTTGAGGTCCCTGGTGATGGTAGTGCCTAGGAAGCGGAAGGAATCAGCAGTGGTGATGGGAGAGCCTGAGAGGGTGAGGGGGGGCAGAGGAGTAGTGACTTTCCTGAAGTCTACAATCATCTCCACTGTCTTCAGAGCGTTCAGCTGCAGGTTGTTATTGCTGCACCAGGACGCCAGCTGGGCCACCTCTCTCCTGTAGGCGGACTCATCGCCGTTGGAGATGAGCCCGATGAGGGTGGTGTCGTCCGCAAACTTGATCAACTTGACAGACTGGTGGCTGGAGGTGCAGGAGTTGGTGTAAAGGGAGAAGAGTAGGGGGGAAAGTACACAGCCCTGGGGTGATCCGGTGCTGATGCTAGTATAGTCTGAGACAGTCTTTCCCAGCCGCACATGCTGCCTCCGGTCCGTCAGGAAGTCGATGATCCACCTGCAGAGGGAGTCAGGCACGTTGAGCAGGGACAGCTTGTCCCGGAGCAGAGCGGGGCGGATGGTGTTGAATGCGGAGCTGAAGTCCACAAACAGGATCCTGGCGTAGGTTCCCGGGGAGTCCAGGTGCTGCAGGATGGAGTGGAGGGCCAGGTTGACTGCATCGTCTACAGACCTGTTGGCTCGGTAGGCAAACTGCAGCGGGTCCAGGAGAGGGGTGGTGATGGACTTGAGGTGGGACAGGACCAGGCGCTCAAAGGACTTCATGACTACAGAGGTGAGCGCTACAGGTCTGTAGTCATTAAGTCCAGTGATCCGTGGCTTCTTGGGGACAGGGATGATGGTGGAGGATTTGAGGCAGGACGGCACGTGGCATAACTTAAGGGAGGTGTTAAAAATGTCTGTGAATACAGGAGCCAGCTGTTTCGCACAGAGTCTCAGGGTGGAGGGAGACACGCCGTCTGGGCCGGGGGCCTTGCGCGGGTTCAGTCTGGAGAACTGTTTGAGCACATCCTGCTCACTGATGATAAGGGGAGGGGGGGAGGTGGGGGGGGGTGCCTTAAATGAAGTAGGGAATGTGGAGGCTGTGGAGCTGGAGGGAGGGGGGGAGTTGGACACAGATGACGAGGTGTCAAAACGGGCATAGTGTTGGGACAGTCTCTGACAAAGGGCTTTGTCATCCTGACCTTTAGGAGCCTGAGGCCGATAGTTGGTGATCTGCCTCAGTCCTCTCCACACGGAAGCCGAATCATTAGCAGTGAACTGCTGCTGGAGTCTCTCTGAGTACACAGATTTAGCCCTCTTCAGCTCTCTGTTAAACCGGTATTTAACCTCCCTGTAGCAGTCCCTGTCTCCACTTTTCAGCGCTGCTTCCTTCTCCTTCCTGATCTGTCTGAGCTTAGCTGTGAACCAGGGTTTGTCATTAGAGTAACTCACCCTGGTGCGTGATGGAAGAATGTTCTCTTCACAAAAGTGGATATATGAGTTCACAGTGTCCGTGTACTCATCCAGATCATGCGTGGCTCCTTTAAGCATGCCCCAGTCAGATATTTCCATGCACGTTTCCAGCTTCTCCTCAGCATCACTGGTCCGTATCTTCGTAGTGCTCACAACAGGTTTAGTGAGCTTCAATCTCTGTCTGTATGTGGGAATGAGGTGAACCATCACGTGATCAGATAATCCCAGCGCAGCTCGAGGGACAGCGCGATATGCGTCTTTCACTGTGGTGTAACAGTGATCCTGA
>CM035840.1:466642641-466710707 GCA_020510985.1 Pholidichthys leucotaenia | reverse complement strand
AAATTCATGGTTCCATTTACCACAGCCAGTCTTCAGGTGCTGAAGCAGCAAAGCAGCCTTCAGATCATCATACTACCACCACCATATTTTACTGTTGGCATGATGTCCCATTTCTGAAACGCTGTTTTACTTTTACACCAGATGTAATGAGACACACACCTTCCAAAAAGTTCAACTTTTGTCTCATCAGTCCACAGAGTATTTTAGGCAAGTGAGGCCTGCAGTTCTTTGGATGTTGTTGTGGGGTCTTTTGTGACCTCTTGGATGAGTCGTCACTGCACTCTTGGGGTAATTTTGGTTGGCCGGCAACTCCTGGGAAGGTTCACCACTGTTCCATGTTTTTGCCATTTGTGGATAATGGCTCTCACTGTGGTCTGCTGGAGTCCCAAAGCTTTAGAAATGGCTTTATAACCTTTTCCTGATTGATAGATCTCAATTTCTTTGTTTCTCATTTGTTCCTGAATTTCTTTGGATCGCAGCATGATGTCTAGCTTTTGAGCATGTTTTGGTCTACTTCACTTTGTCAGGAAGGTCCTATTTAAGGGATTTCTTGATTGAGAACGGGTCCAGGTCCAGGAATCAGGTCCGGGTGTGGCTAGAGAAATTGAACTTAGCTTTCCAAGGATGTGATAAACCACAGTTAATTTATGTTTTAACATAGGGCAATCACTTTTTCACACATTGCCATGTAGGTTTGAATTTTTTTTTTACCCTTAATAATAAACACCTTCATTTAAAAACTGCATTTTGTGTTTACTTGTGTTATCTTTGTCTAATATTTAAATTTGTTTGATGATCTGAAACATTTGGTAAGTGTGACAAACATACAAAAAAATGAGAAATCAGGAAGGGGGCAAACACGTTTTCACACCATATAGCTCAAGTAGGTTCATTTTGTCTTCTTTTAATTATTTACCTTTTGTTCTTATTAAAGGCAAAAATAGAAAGGAGATGTCTTTACCTTCTTAACATGCTTCGACTGTGCACTGCAGCCTTCGTCAGAAGAGTCAGCTGATTGCTGCAAAGTGACATTTATCACCTGACTTTCGTAGGCGGGGCCAGCTCAGCAGACCCGTCAGATCCACCGAGCCGGCCCCGCCTTCCACTGTCAGATGGTCTCTGGAGAATGTGATCCTAGGTGTGGGAAAGCATAAAGGCCCCCTCATCTCGGTTCATGGTGTCTTTTCCCCGCTTCCTGATTTCTATGGCCTCCTTGATCCAGCGTTTGTGTCTGTTGCTCTCCGATCCAATAATTTTTATGTTGTCCCAGTCCATGATGTGATTATTTCTTTTGCAGTGATCTGATGTTGCTGATTTTAATGTTTCTTGTTCTGCCTTTTCTTTTTGTGATCTTGTGAGTCGTCCTTGTGTTTCCTTCTCACATTCCTTCTGGTGTTCTTTTTTTCTTGTGGTGAATGATCTTCCAGTTTCTCCAATGTAGGTTTTGTTGCATGATCTGCATGATATTTCATATATTACAATGCATTTTTTGTCTTGTTCTATTCTGTCCTTGGGGTGTACTAACAACTGTCTTAATTTTTTGTGTGGTTTTACTGCTGTGTTTATTTTGTATTTTTTCATGATCCTTTGAATTGGTTCCGTGACCTCTCGGATGTATGGTATAGTTATGGTGTCCTTGTTTTTGATTTCGGCTTTTGTTCTGTGTCTTGTTTCCTGATTGTTTTCTTTGTTTTTGACTTGCTGTTTCCCTTTGTTTATGGCCCATACTGGATATTGGCAGCGTATAAGTGCATGTTTTATGTGGTTTTTCTCCTCCTGTCTGTCTTCTTGGTCTGTGATGATGGTGGCCCGTTCATATAATGTCCTGACAACTGATAGTTTGTGTGCTGTGGGGTGTTCTGATGTCCATAGTATGTATTGATCTGTGTGGGTTGGTTTCCTGTAGACTGTGATTTTTATGCTGCCGTCATTGTTTTTTTTTTTTTTTTTTGTTACTTATTTGTACCCGTAGGTAGATTTGTTTTGCAGTCTGGTGACAAGCCACCAGCTGCCGGTCGCTGCGTGCGCAAGCGCCCTGTATCCCTAACCTGCATGTTTTTGGCATGTGGGAGGAAACCGGAGAAATCCCAGAGTAAACCCACGCAACACGGGGAGAACATGCAAACTCCACACAGATCACTATTGGTCAGGGGCTGGGATCGAACCTACGATCTCACGATCCCCGCGATCCCCCGGCCAAGAGTAAACTGTGCTGTCACAGTGCTAACCACTGCGTCTCCGTGCAGCCCATATCCCTATCGTTGTGGTGGATTTTCATGTCCAGAAAGGCTATGGTGCCATTTTCCTCCTCTTCGTGCGTGAATTTTATATTCCCAGTGCTGTCTGTGCTGTTCAGATAGTCAGTGAGTTCTTGTGTGTGTCCTTTCCTTATTTTCTCCAGAATGTCATCCACGTATCTCTTCCAAAGGGTGGCTTTACATTGTGTAGGTGCTGTGTTGATAGCTTTGTTTTCCAGATCCTCCATGAAAAAGCTGCTCATAATGGCTGATAGTGGGTCTCCCATTGCAAATCCTTCTTTTTGTCTGTAGATTTTTCCTCTTTTTCAGCCATTATGAACAACTTTTTCATGGAGGATCTGGAAAACAAAGCCATCAACACAGCACCTACACAATGCAAACCCACCTTTTAGAAGAGATACGTGGATGACATTCTGGAGAAAATAAGGAAAGGACACACACAACTCACTGACCATCTGAACAGCACGGACAGCACTGGGAATATAAAATTCACGCACGAAGAGGAGGAAAATGGCACCATAGCCTTTCTGGACATGAAAATCCACCAGAACAATGACGGCAGCATAAAAATCACAGTCTACAGGAAACCAGCCCACACAGATCAATACATACTATGGACATCGGAACACCCCACAGCACACAAACTATCAGTTGTCAGGACATTATATGAACGGGCCACCATCATCACAGACCAAGAAGACAGACAGGAGGAGAAAAACCACATAAAACATGTACTTATATGCTGCCAATATCAAGTATGGGCCATAAACAAAGGGAAACAGCAAGTCAAAAACAAAGAAAACAAACAGGAAATAAGACACAGAACAAAAGCCGAAATCAAAAACAAGGACACCATAATTATACCATACATCCGAGGGATCACGGAACCAATTCAAAGGATCATGAAAAAATACAAAATAAACACAGCAGTAAAACTACACAAAAAATTAAGACAGTTATTAGTACACCCCAAGGACAGAATAGAACAAGACAAAAAATGCAGTGTAATATATGAAATATCATGCAGATCATGCAACAAAACCTACATTGGAGAAACTGGAAGATCATTCACCACAAGAAAAAAAGAACACCAGAAGGAATGTGAGAAGGAAACACAAGGACGACTCACAAGATCACAAAAAGAAAAGGCAGAACAAGAAACATTAAAATCAGCAACATCAGATCACTGCAAAAGAAATAATCACATCATGGACTGGGACAACGCAAGGATTATTGGATCAGAGAGAAACAGACACAAACGCTGGATCAAGGAGGCCATAGAAATCAGGAAGCGGGGAAAAGACACCATGAACCGAGATGAGGGGGCCTTTATGCTTTCCCACACCTGGGACCACATTCTCCAGAGACCATCTGACGGTGGAAGGCGGGGCCGGCTCGGTGGATCTGACAGGTCTGCTGAGCTGGCCCCGCCTATGAAAGTCAGGTGATAAATGTCACCTGATAGCAATCAGCTGACTCTTCTGACGAAGGCTGCAGTGCACAGTCGAAGCATGTTAAGAAGGTAAAGACATCTCCTTTCTATTTTTGTCTTTAATGAGAACAAAAGGTAAATAAAAAAATGTTTTCACACCACTGTATGTACTACCTTATGTATTATAATTCTAATAGTATATCACATTATAATATGTCATAAATGCATTATATTACCACACCATATCTAATATGTTTGATAAGCAATTCAACACTATGGACAATTTATATTTTCCCATTCTATAATAATATAACATACGTATGCAGTCATTATATAATATGATAGGGTTATATTCTTCCACACGACCGGCTCAAAGTCATGACAAATAAAGGAAGAACACCATGGGTTAGAGTACATAACATAACTTTATTCAAATGAATCAAATTGAAGTCCCAATTAGGTTGATTAACTTAAAATACCTGTGGAGAAAATGATGTGAATGGACATCAGTGGAGCAGTAGTGTCTGGAATGTTGCCATGAGTGATAGTGTAGTGTGTGAAGTGTCTGGTGGAAAAAGATAAAAAAACACTTAACCAAGGCTGTGGAACATGGCTCAGCTGTTTCTTCATTCTCTCTCAAGATCTCAGGCTCTCAGCATACCTGAAATCAAGTGGAAGGACCTTTTATACTGGGAACTGGACCCAGGTGTTCCCAATACTTAATTGGCCAACCACACTCAGTGAGCATCTGCAACTCAACACAGCCAGGACAGAAGGAAAAATGGCATGCCCAGCAGCCAAAATAGGCAGGGACCCCCCCCCCCCCCCCCCCATGAAAATGTGGTCCCAAAGGAACCACATACAAATTGAAAAACACCAAACTTGACTGCAGCCATACCTCCACCTTGGCATCAGGATCCTGTCTGTACTCTGCCAAAGGAAGGACATGACAATGCAGCACAAGTTTAACACAAAACTAGAGGCAAGAGAAAACATGTCCGCTGCCGCATTTTCTGACCCCCTAATCTGGTGAATGTCCAGAAAGTAGGACTGCAGAAACAAAGACCACCGGATTAGCCGCTGATTAAGACACTTTAGTCAGTTCAGGAAAGTCAGTGGGTTATGGTCAGTATAAACCTTGACCGGCAACCCTGAACCCACATACACATCAACATGAGTCAAAGCCCAGACCAAAGCTAAGGTCTCGTTCTCTATAATGGAGCAGTTACGCTGATGCTTGTCAAATTTCTTTGAAAAGAACTTTACAGGCCTATCCACCCCATCAAAGTCAGTTTGCAATAACACTGCACCTGCTCCCACATGACTGACATCCACCTGCAGTATAAATGGTCTTTCCATCATGGATGCAGCCAGCACTGGAACACTGCACCAGAGAGCCTTGATCTTCTGTAATGCCTGCTGACGAAGAGAAGACCACACACATTTAGTTTATGCTTTCAACAAATGAGTAAGGGGTGTTGCAATGGAAGAGAAATTCCTACAGAGTTTACAGTAGTACCCCACCATCCCAAGGACCCTCATCAACTCTTTGTTGTTGTTGGGACAGAGAACTGGTCTACAGCAAGGACTTTAGCCCTCACCAGCCACACATGACCCTGGCCCACAACATGCCAAATAAACTGCACAACCATCCAAGTCCCCAACCACCATGTTCATCAAACGTTGACAAAGGAGGCAGGCTTTGGACTTTGGAGGGTGGCCGATGCTGTGATCGCAAGACATTCCGAGACTGTTGCGCAATAACCCAAAATGGTGGCGATCTCGGTTTAATTTGTTAACCCTATAAGTGTGTATGTTGCCAAACTGCGACACACACCCTAGTGGTCAAGAGTAGTAAATATTTTTTGTCAATAAAATAGTTCAGATTTCCAAGGCTATAACTTGAAAGTGGTAAGAGATAATGGCTTACTGTCAATTAGAAAGATGAAAAATATGATCCAAAGTTTCAGATAGGAATAAATTTATGCATCTAATTTGCATAATGTCACGGCACTTCTTTAAATTCCATAACTCAGTCAAAACTGGACTTTGGACGTACTTACACAAAAAAAAAGTTCAGTCTTTTGACACCATTTTTTGTATAGCGGTACCTCATCATTTTATCTTCAAAGTATATCAACAAGAAATCAGTACATTTAAAAAAAACAAAAATTTCTCACTTAGTTTTGACAAAGTCAGAGTGAGAAGGCAGGCACAGTGCCGCGCTCTGCCGCTAGGGGAACGCAAATTCTCACACTCAAAAGGGTTAACACTTGTTTAATGTTTTTTTTTCTTTTCTGTTGAGGTTGTTGTTTGCTTGTTTGTTTGTTGTAACTAATTTTGTTGAAGTTGTGAGGTCGTTGTTGTATGTTATCTCCATTTTTTCACCATTTAGGAACCTTTATGTCTGTTTTCTCTCATAATTTTAGTTTATAGGAAATAACTTTAAATACATGCAGCCTAAGTCCATACATCCCATTTGCTTGCAAATGGAATAGAGGCATCATGCATGCACACCCAAGCATACATACATAGATATATATTTTACACACAACATGAAAAAATTAATATACCCTATATAAGCCTGTGTGGGTTTTTTTTAACATATTTGGACATATGGCTATTTAATATCCATCCACCCACCCATCCATCCATCCATCCATCCATCTTCTACCACTTTTCCGGAGGTCCGGGTCACGGAGGCAGCAGTTCAAGCAGAGAAGCCCAGACTTCCTCTCCCCAGCCACCTGCTCCTGCTCTTCAGAGAAGATACCAAGGTGTTCCCAGACCAACTGGGAGACATAGTCACTCCAGCGAGTCCTGGGTCTGCCCCGGGGTCTCCTGCCAGTGGGACGTGCCCAAAACACCTCAAGTGGGAGGCATCCAGGAGACATCCTGATCAGACGCCCATACCACCTCAACTGGATCCTTTCAATGCGGAGGAGCAGCGGTTGTACTCTGAGCCTCTCCCAGACAACTGAGCTCCTCACCCTATCTCTGAGGGTGAGTCCAATGATCCTACGATTAAAAGCTCATTTCAGCCACTTGTATCCACGATCTCGTTCTTTCGGTCATTACCCAAAGCTCATGACCATAGGTGAGGGTAGGAACATAGATTGACTGGTAAATCGACAGCTTTGCCTTAGACCTCAGCTCCCTCTTCACCACAACAGACCGGTACAATGTCTGCATCACTGCAGATGCTGCGCCAATCCATCTGTCAATCTCTTGCTCCTTTCTCCTGTCACTCGTGAATAAGACCCCAAGATACTTAAACTCCTCCACTTGGGGCAGGAGCCTGTCCCCAACCTGGAGAGGACAATCCACCTTTTTCCAGCTGAGTACCATGGACTCGGACTTGGAGGTACTGATTCTCATCCCAGCCATTTCACACTCAGTGGCAAACCTTCCCAGTAAGAACTGTAGGTCATTGCTGGATGAAGCCAGCAGGACAACATCATCTGCAAACAACAGAGATGAGATCCTGTGGTCACCAAGCATGGCACCCTCCATTCCCTGGCTGAGCCTAGAAATCCTGTCCATAAAAATTATGAACAGGATCGGTGACAAAGAGCCGCCCTGGCGGAGTCCAAATGTCATTGGGAATGAGTCAGAATCAGAATCAGAATCAGGTTTATTGCCATTGCTCATGTAGTACACAAACTAGGAATTTGTCTCGGTACAATGCTGCAACATTAAACATGATAAGATAAGAGAAATAAACTATACATGTAATAAAGTGTAGGATAAGATTAAGTGATACTGGTCAACAGTTAAAATATATATTAGCCAGCAGCAGATACTGTGGAGAACTATATAGTGCAGTCGGTAATGCAGGAAGAAAAACAGTGATGATTGACATGAGTCTGGTTGAGCTGCTGTACATGGTGCACGAGAGTCACTTAGTGTTCAGCAGTCTAATGGCAGAGGGGAAGAAGCTGTTCATGTGACGGGAGGTTTTAGTCTGGATGGACCGAAGTCTTCTACCAGAGGGGAGGGGGGCAAACAGTACATGACCAGGGTGTGAGGGATCGGCTATGATCCGGCCAGCACGCCTCCGGGTCCTGGAGATGTACAGATCCTGGAGAGATGGGAGCTTGCAGCCGATCACCTTCTCAGCAGTGCGCACGACGCGCTGCAGCCTTAGTCTGTCCCTGGCAGTGGCTCCTGCGTACCACACGGTTATGGAGGTGGTGAGGATGGACTCGATGATGGCTGTGTAGAACTGCACTAACATCTTGGTGGGTAGCTTGAGCTTCCTCAGCTGCCGCAGGAAGAACATCCTCTGCTGGGCTTTTTTGATGAGTGAGCTGATGGTCAGCTCCCATTTGAGGTCCCTGGTGATGGTAGTGCCTAGGAAGCGGAAGGAATCAGCAGTGGTGATGGGAGAGCCTGAGAGGGTGAGGGGGGGCAGAGGAGTAGTGACTTTCCTGAAGTCTACAATCATCTCCACTGTCTTCAGAGCGTTCAGCTGCAGGTTGTTATTGCTGCACCAGGACGCCAGCTGGGCCACCTCTCTCCTGTAGGCGGACTCATCGCCGTTGGAGATGAGCCCGATGAGGGTGGTGTCGTCCGCAAACTTGATCAACTTGACAGACTGGTGGCTGGAGGTGCAGGAGTTGGTGTAAAGGGAGAAGAGTAGGGGGGAAAGTACACAGCCCTGGGGTGATCCGGTGCTGATGCTAGTATAGTCTGAGACAGTCTTTCCCAGCCGCACATGCTGCCTCCGGTCCGTCAGGAAGTCGATGATCCACCTGCAGAGGGAGTCAGGCACGTTGAGCAGGGACAGCTTGTCCCGGAGCAGAGCGGGGCGGATGGTGTTGAATGCGGAGCTGAAGTCCACAAACAGGATCCTGGCGTAGGTTCCCGGGGAGTCCAGGTGCTGCAGGATGGAGTGGAGGGCCAGGTTGACTGCATCGTCTACAGACCTGTTGGCTCGGTAGGCAAACTGCAGCGGGTCCAGGAGAGGGGTGGTGATGGACTTGAGGTGGGACAGGACCAGGCGCTCAAAGGACTTCATGACTACAGAGGTGAGCGCTACAGGTCTGTAGTCATTAAGTCCAGTGATCCGTGGCTTCTTGGGGACAGGGATGATGGTGGAGGATTTGAGGCAGGACGGCACGTGGCATAACTTAAGGGAGGTGTTAAAAATGTCTGTGAATACAGGAGCCAGCTGTTTCGCACAGAGTCTCAGGGTGGAGGGAGACACGCCGTCTGGGCCGGGGGCCTTGCGCGGGTTCAGTCTGGAGAACTGTTTGAGCACATCCTGCTCACTGATGATAAGGGAGGGGGGGAGGTGGGGGGGGGTGCCTTAAATGAAGTAGGGAATGTGGAGGCTGTGGAGCTGGATAGGGGGGGGGAGTTGGACACAGATGACGAGGTGTCAAAACGGGCATAGTGTTGGGACAGTCTCTGACAAAGGGCTTTGTCATCCTGACCTTTAGGAGCCTGAGGCCGATAGTTGGTGATCTGCCTCAGTCCTCTCCACACGGAAGCCGAATCATTAGCAGTGAACTGCTGCTGGAGTCTCTCTGAGTACACAGATTTAGCCCTCTTCAGCTCTCTGTTAAACCGGTATTTAACCTCCCTGTAGCAGTCCCTGTCTCCACTTTTCAGCGCTGCTTCCTTCTCCTTCCTGATCTGTCTGAGCTTAGCTGTGAACCAGGGTTTGTCATTAGAGTAACTCACCCTGGTGCGTGATGGAAGAATGTTCTCTTCACAAAAGTGGATATATGAGTTCACAGTGTCCGTGTACTCATCCAGATCATGCGTGGCTCCTTTAAGCATGCCCCAGTCAGATATTTCCATGCACGTTTCCAGCTTCTCCTCAGCATCACTGGTCCGTATCTTCGTAGTGCTCACAACAGGTTTAGTGAGCTTCAATCTCTGTCTGTATGTGGGAATGAGGTGAACCATCACGTGATCAGATAATCCCAGCGCAGCTCGAGGGACAGCGCGATATGCGTCTTTCACTGTGGTGTAACAGTGATCCAGAGTCCGATCAAGTGTTGGCAATACGAACCAAACTGTCATGTGGTGACCCTCGCGGGCCACCATAAGACGCTAGAAGTCACCAGTGAGTTTTGCATTTGATGTTTATTTAACAAGACAAGGCGAGAGCATAAAGCTATGAGCCACCGTGGGCAAAAAACACACACTACAGAATACAAGGGATCGTAGGGCTAACCCCAGCCACTATGACCTAAACTATGACATGAACACACATTCCAGAATACGAGGGATCGTAGGGCTAACCCCAGCCGCTATGACCTTAACTATGACGTGAACAAGAATAAGCACGAACCTGACATGAATGAGGACCAGGGGTGTTTGACGATGAATGTTTGACGATACTCCAGCATCAACCAGCTGTCAGCGCCGGCTAATAAAGCCGGCAGCTAACGAAATAAATAATAATAATAATAAATAAACGAAATAAATAATAAAAATAAAGTTTGGGTTTGGTTCATCTTTCATAAACTGGATTAAAACACTATATAGCTGTCTAACTGCATCTGTCCGAACTAATGATCGGACTCCCCGAAGCTTTGATCTCCAGAGAGGTACTACGCAGGGTTGTCCACGTTCTCCCTCACTTTTTACCATCTTTATCAAACCATTAGCAGCAGCCATACGTCAGAATGTTGATATCAGAGGTATCCAAACTGGAGAAAAAGAACACAAGATAAGTCTTTATGCTGATGATGTATTGATTTTCCTTGAAAATTCACAAAGATCTCTTCTTCAGACAGTGGCGCTCATTGATAAATTTTCATCATTATCAGACTATTAACTGAGGCAAATCGACTGTCTTACCTATAGAATGTAATTTTTCAAATACATCCATTATTCCAATACAATCAGGTTGTCATGTGCGCCTTTGTGCGGCACACAGGGATGAAGGAGGAAACCACTCGCTGGATGAGATTTGCAACTTTAATCGACAAAAACTAAAGTTCAAAAATGCCAGACACAAAATGCAACACAAAGGAACTTACAAAGAGTTGGGCTCCTGAGCGGACTTGCTCAGGAGGAGTCGATGCAGAAAGGAGAGGAATTAGTGTCCCGAGGAATGCTCGAGGGAAGGACAAAATCTCCAGCACAAATGAGGAACTGGCAAAAATAACGTGACCTGACAGTGCTTAAATAGAGAATGAACTAACAGAAGTGATCACAACAACTAAGCTCTGAGCTCAGGACGCTCAGAGCTGAAAAAAGTTCAACTTTTCAGAGACTGCAGCTGAGCTCATAAATATCAGACCTAAGCAGCCAGTCAGAACTGTTGTGTGGGCAGGACATAGGACGCCAGTACTCATCTGTATTCAGACTCCTGCTTTCTGTGTCATCATATTTCACATCCAAAGCTGCTAAAACACATTTCCTGTGTATTGTTATTTAGAGACTGCTATTAAAAAATCAGAAGAAAGTCTGACAATAGGAAAGTGGAAGTGTTGAGCTGAGAGTGACAAGCTGTTGCTGGGATACAGGGCACAGGCTTTTTTTTCACCACAGCGTCATGCACAAACGCTGAGAAAAAATGCTCAGGGTGGTCGGGTGACAAAAAACATGTTTTGTCTACATGCAGCCTAAATCCATTATAAAAGCAAGATTCAATCTTAATCAGACAGATTTAGAGGTACCAATTAAGGTGGCAGAGTTTCTAAATCTTTATTTCCCTAAATTGATATTGAAAATGTACGGACTATTATCAAAACTGGATGAGTCAGTATCTCTTCCAATATCAAAATAGGAGACAGACTTATCGATCAATAAGGATGAAAGCTTCTGGACACAAATATGTTTAAACACTTTTAAGATGACTAAAAACTCTAATTTACAACTCATACAGAACAAAGTTCTACATAGAACTCATTACACAGGACAAAGGATGTTCAAAATGGGTCTGAGTCACACAAATATTTGCTCCTACTGCACCAGCAACATCCCTGATAGCTATATGCATGCTATGTGGTCCCGTGCACCTGTCTGCCTCTTCAAATAATTAATTGGTTGAATTAAATTCTCTCTGGTCCCCTGTAACGTAACTGAGACGAGGCTGCTGTCAATCATCAATGGAGGCTTGGAGACGACTTGCAATCAGCAATTTTTCCAATTTTATTTTCAAAAATCTTCACAGATAACCACTTCAGCGTACATACCAAAATCTTCACACCGACACGACACTACTTCCCAATAACAAACACCTGTTATATTATGTGAGACAATTAGGGCTAATTAGCCCCTACCATAACCCCGGGTAAAACAATAAACACTTTCCATTCTTTCACACATACCCAATAGCATCTAAAAGTCCATAATTTCCCACCTATTTACAAAAGACATATAAATAACACAGAATAAATAAGATACCATAAATAATTCAGTAAATAATTTAACCCCTATTTACAAAATCTAAATCACCCCTAAACTTACCATCACATGCTCCCTTCCTGCTGGTATCCTTTAAAAGCCTTCAACCCCTAAAGAGTCTTTTGCCCGGACATCATCAGGGAGCATGCTGGCAAAGGTATGTGGATTAATGATCACCACTTGTTTTACCCAAATAATTAAACATAACAATTATCTCACCAAAAAGGGCATTCCACATAGTCAGAAGTAGATCCTAAAATAATATGTGTAGACTTAACAATAATTAACATTTACAAATATTACCCAAACAATATAATCACTTATACAGTGAACCGTAACAGTGGTGATGCTCCGTCGTCTTATTAATTCTATAACCTGAGGGCTGGCGGGCAGTGGCTCGCTCTCCTTGGCGCCTCTGGTGGCTGGCTGCGCCCCGACCACAAAGGCTGGTGTCCAGGAGGCCTGTTTCTGAATGGCCGTGTGCCTGGCCTGGGGGGGTTGGTTAGGGGGGACTGCAGGGTGGGCCGTGGCCCTCAACCTGCTGGCCTTGTCTCCCAGGTGGTGCTGTGTCTGGCCCTGGGCCCCTAGTGCTTGGGGGGGACCCCCCCCCCCCGGGTTGGGGTCAGGAGGGTGCCAGTGGTGCGGGCCAGCCCCTGGCGTGCCTTAATGTGCCTCCCCAGGGCCCTGGCAGCGCTCTGGAGCAGGTGCCTGCATCCAGGGGGGTCACCCTCCACGTCCTCTGGGGCCTGTGAGTGTGGGTGTACATGTGTGTGTGTGTACGTGTGTGAGAGTTGGTGTGAGGTGTGAGTGGGGGCATGTGTGTGAGCGGGCGTGGAAGTGGGTGCATGCACGTGTGTGTGTGTGTTGTGTGTGGGCATGTGGGGCTGTGTGTGGGTGTAGGTGGGCATGTGTGATGGTGAGTGTGTATGTGTGCAACTGAGGGTGGGCGAGTGTGTGTGTGTGTGGACAGGTGCGGATGCCTGTGGGTGGATGTGTGGGGGTGGAGGATGTGTGTATGGGTGGGGGAACCTCGTTGGGTGGCGGGGGTGGCGTAGTCCATCTAGTGTAATCGGGGTGGGTGATTCGGGGCCTGCTTGTCCCGGCTGCCCTGCTGTTGTGTCATGGGGCGGGGAGCTTTTTCACATTGCCCCTGGTGTCATTGGCACCAGGTGTGGGTGGGTGCTCGAGGGTGGTTGGGGGGGGGCATTGGCGTGGGTTGGCAGCCGTGTTGCCATCGTGCTGTTCTGAGGTGGCTGTGGCTGCTGTCGGTGTGCGACTGAGGTCAGTGGTCAGTGGGCTTGTGGTCGGCACTCGAGAGTGTGTGGGGCACAGTGTTGGTCCAGCCCATTGTTCACTATTGTAATTATTGTTGTTGTGCATGTTTGTGTGTGCAAGATAAGTGGGAATGGGTGTGGCAGGTCCATCATGTTTGTGGTCCTGGGAGCGCCAGGGCGTGATGCTAGTGGGTCCTGGGCTGCTTGGCCTGGTAGCCCTCGTCCTGGGTTGGGATTTGGGGACAGTGGGTGGCCTTCTGAACCAGTTTGTGAGCTGGCTTCTGGGCAGGGAGTGGCCTCGCTTTTGGATCACCTCCCTCTCAGTCCCCCCCACCCCACCGATTTTGGGTGGAATATGCAACTTCTTGGATACACTTAGGACTTTGGGGGGTGCCACACTGTGTTGGTGAAGGGGATACCTCTGCTGCGCAGTGGGGCTGCCCTAACCTCAATTTTAATTCCATTTTAGACACTGAGAGCTTGGGGGGGATAGGGACCCTGCTGCCTATCACAGGGTCTAGTGGTGCTCCAACCACCACCACCCACAATTTTTACTGCACTATGGTAGTCCACACGTTTATACACAATCATATGATGCAACCGACATACACCTACCATGTTTTGTGCAAGGGGGAGGGGGGTGGGGGATTTCCCCCACCCCTGTTGCTCTCCTCCTGCTGGGGGCCTGGGGGCCCGGCAGGGGGCCTGGAACCCATCATGTTGTCAAAATCCCTGGGTGCTGCTGAATGTATAGATACAAGCAAGGGAGTGAGAGAGGGACTGAATAAGAGCGTAAGCGAAAGTGAGGGAATGATGAATGGAGATGGTGATGGTGGGTCGGTTTTGTGTGGCGCTTTGTGTGTCGGGTGGCATCTCGGGGTGCCTGCAGTGATCTGCTGATCAGTCGCTCGGGTGGGCACTGGGGGTGGGGGTCTGCTTCTGTGAATAAGGGTGAATGAGGGTGGGTGAGTGTGAGGGGGAGAGCATGAATGGATGTGAGCAGATTGAAGTGTGAGTGACAGTGTGTGCATGGGTGAACGTGAGTGAGTGTGGGTGACCCTGAGGGCGAGTGGGAGTGAAATTTTGCAGGAACAGGAGTGAAAGAGAATGGGTGGGTCCAGGAGTGCGAGAGTGGGACTTTGTGGGGCTTTGGGTGAGTGAGAGTGAGGGAGTGCGTGTGGTTGCGTATGAGAGCACGAGGGTGTGAAGGTGTGGGGATGGGTGTGTCTGCTAGTCAGGAGGTGCTGGATTGAGGAGGGTAGTTCCTCTCGGCTATGTGGGCTCTGCTGGCCAGGGGGGGACTTCTTTGGGCGCGGGGTCCCCGGGGTGCGCGGTGGTGGTGCTGGGTGGGGGGGGGCTGCTGTGGGGGTGCCTGGGAGGGCTCGTGCTGGGGGGTGCAGGCCAGTCTCCAGCCCGGGGGGTGAAAGCGCTGGCCTCCTGTCGCCTGGGGCCTGAGGGCTGGCGTTGGTCCCGGTGGGAGGGTGAGAGGTTGGCTGGCCCAGGGGCAGGGGTCTGCTGCGCTGGCCACCTGGTGCCCTGGCTTCCCTCGATCGTCCCTCTGGGGGTGGGTGCCTGGCTTTCCTGGGGCTTGCTGACCTCGGGCATTTGTGCCCTGTGGGATTTGGCGGCACTGCCTTGTCTGCTCGGGGTTCGGGGGGGGGGGGGGTTCCTGCGACCACTAACATGCACACACTTATTTTGCATGCGCTGTCATATATACGCACATAGATGCACATGCACAAATGTCTCCCCTTTAACAGGCGTGGATACTCGACTTGTGTTGACACCTCTTCGGTGGAAGAAGCAGTTTGTCTTCTGTTTATTTTAGTTGTTGGTTTGTTTGTCTTTTTGTCTGTTCCCCTCCCTTTTCTTTCCCTCTCCACCCACTTTCTTCCCCCATTCCCCATCCTGTCGGGTTTTCCATGGGTAAAATAATTTAAATAAAATATTAAAAGTTATTACAGGAGGAGTTTACAACAATATACAGTTGGCAAAGTAAATCTGTTTTGGCACAGTAAAGGTGACAGATCTCTGTTCTGCTTACCTAGCTGCCTGAAAGGACAAGGGGAAATATATATATATATACAGTATATATATATATATATATATATATATATATATATATATATATATATATATATATATATATATATAAACAGAAATTCAGTAGAATGCAAATAAATAAAAACATCAGACCTACCGCTCGTCATGTGTTGCTATGCGTCCGTGTGCTCACTCCGGTCCTTATTTGTCTTCTGTCTGTCATTTTTGCTTTCTCTCCCACATCCAGAAACAATCACATTTATCTTCTGATTTATTCCACCTCGATTTTGGTTAGATTACGCCGCTGAACCGGCAGTATTGTCCTGTCCATCACATGCAGCTTTGTCAATGGTGGACAAAAAGTGTTCCGCTCCGGTCCATCTTGTGCTGTCCAGAAGGTAAATATTTCCCTTCAGAAGCTAAATCATCCCTTTTAGAATCATAGTTGGCAAAATTTGGAGCAAATGCTTCCTCCCTGTTGAAATATATGTTGCACAATTGTTTATACGTCTCTTCTTCTGTGCCCCCGAATATCAGATTCGACGTGGTTCTGGTGTTTATATGGCCTTAATAATGATCTAAACTGAACTATTTAGGCAGTATCTCCTAAAATTATAATTACTGTATAGTCATAATCACATAAACAGCGCAGGCTGTTCCTACTGAGGAGACTCAGGTCTTTTGGTGTACAAGGGGCGCTGCTGAAGTCATTCTATGACACGGTGGTGGCATCAGCAATCACTTTTGGAGTGGTCTGCTGGGGCAGTGGCATTACAGCAGCCGATAGGAAGAGACTGAACAAACTGATCAAGAAAGCTAGCTCTGTCCTGGGGGAGCGCCTTGACCCAGTGGAGGAGATGGGAGAGAGAAGAATGGTGGCTAAACTGTCATCTCTGCTGGAGTCCGAGTTCCACCCTATGCAGGACATACTGAATGCACTGAGGAGCTCATTTAGCAGCAGACTACATCATCCTAGGTGCACAACCGAGAGGTTTCACAGGTCCTTCCTATCTACGGCTGTCAGACTGTATAACCTAAGCAGGGCTGCTCGCAGAGATGGCAAAAAGATGTGATGACCTAATAGTATTGAATGCAAAAGATGCAATAGACTTACATAATGGTCCCCTCCGGTATACAACTAGGAAAATACCGGTCGCTATGGAGGGTGAGAATATGTATGGGTACATAATCATACCATGTAGGATAACTAAGTAGACGGTTATGCTGTTTCATTCCATCTAGCTACAATGCTCCGCACTGTGTCTATATATATATATATATATTTATATTTATATGTACATATGTATACTCGCTGCTCTTGTTTTTTTTCTTGCCTTCTGATTGTTGCTCTGAGTGTTGCTATCCCTGTGCTGTTGCAATCCTGGAATTTCCCCATTGTGGGACTAATAAAGGCTTATCTTATCTTATGTATTATCATATGGTGCTGTATTGTCATATAATATAACTATATTAGATATTATAATAACTATATCATTATTAGCCTTTGGTTAAAAATTAGTGTTGTTACGGCCCCCTCCATGAATAATTAGTCAGTGGTGCAGGTCCTAACACCATAGTGTAACCCACATGATAAAATGGGCTACATATAAGACACTAAACATGCAGAACATCAAAGATAAAGTAGTTTTAATTAAAATTAGTTATTCTCTTAAATCTTTTGCTAAGTGAAAAATATCAATTATTGCGCTAAGAGAGAAAGAATATATTTTTATATCATTTTTGTTGCTGTTATTTGTCAAATGTGAAGCGGTACATTTTCACCCAATGAACAGTTCAGAATGTAATTACAAGACTGGCTTGGCCAATCCGAGATGTTGCCCGCAGCAGTTAGTCCTGCCCACCTGCTATGAGAGTGGGTAATGCTGTTGTTGGGTCAGAGAGACATTTGGATTTCAGCAGCAGAGTACATGATCATAGTTTACTTGAGCGGGAGTACACGATAAGAAGCGAAGTGAGAGTGAAACAAGATAAATTTACAATATACTGAAGCTGAAAAAGTGAAGCTTCCCAATGGTTTTCTGTAGCTTGTTCTTTACTGCCTGAAGCCGAAAGAAGCCTGTGGTTTAGCTAGGTGCCTCCATTTCACACCAGCATCTTCATTTCATGCCATGTGTAAAACCCCCCAGACAGATCGGTCAGGTTTTTTTTTTGTGCTTCGATTCTACGATCATTGTTCTGCATGAATCTGTCCTGTGAGGATCCACGCTTTGATTTTGATGGTGAGCCGTCCCAATAGGATCGCGAAAGAATCATCAAGATATCACTGGATGCTGGACCAGTTCTGCTGCACTCCTCGGTGTGGAAGGGCCAGTATCTGCAGACACCTTCACACTCAGCTCATTATACAATTTTCCCTTTCCCCCAACATCACACATACATTCCCCCTTCTTCCCTTGGACTATGGACAGACACTACTGATATTTTTTTTCCTTTTTTCTTTTCCTGGGAACTGTGGACTTATTTTTGTGTTTTTGACTGTTTCTAATATTTTGGACTTATTTCAACTACTGATGGCTAATTGCTAAAATTTTTTACTGGTGCTGAAGTGCAGAGTATCCTCCCTGTTGGAAAGGTGTTTATTACTGATTTGTACAGTGAACTGTGAACTTAGAACGGAATTAGATAACTTGAATTTAAGTTACACTCCAAATTGAGATAACAAGGGTGCACCCGAGATCAAATGTGTCTCAGCTGAGATTAGAAGTGAAACAAAGGTACAATTTTTGGTTTGGTTTTGACCATTCATTTGGTGGATGCTATATCCATTTTCAATTGTTGTGTTGTAAATGCCTTTTTTTTCTCATTTTTTTACTAAAGCTGGCAATTATTCAACTTTATATTGCTGCCTTCAAGTCTCATTTGAATGCTCCACTTTGCTCCAGCAGCCGAACCTACCGGTACAACTGAGTAACATATTGGCTAATCACTTATTTATTTTGAGTGACACAAATTACACACACACACGTTACATACCCGTGGTTGTTAATATATGCTACAGGTGTTATTACCGAATATGGGGTTACAGTAGAGTACACCTCTGCTACTGGCTGAGAGCTAGAGAGGAATTCCTCTTTGGATCGGTGGTAGAGTAAGAAGTTCCAGATCATAGTGTCATGGGTTTGAATCTCGGCCTGGGATATTAGGAGGTGTATGTCTACCGTGCCTAAGGGTGAAAGTGACTTGGTTCTGTCCACCTCGACTGAGGGGCAAATCAGACTTTGTGATCCCAGGCTGAAATAGGCAATTCTGGCCTTGGCCCAGTAAGCGGGTTGTAACAGAAAGTGAGGGCTTGTCCGAGATTCCATGACAATAGCAGAAGGGCAGAGCAGCAAGATGACCACCAGACAGAGCAGAGATTGCAGAGAGATGGTGAGGGCCAGCATTCTGCAATTTTACCATACTTATCAGAACGGCCATACACTGGGTTACTACGCTTGTGCAACATGCACCCACATGCATAGTAACAGGAAATATACTTGTGCTCATAATTTCAGCATACGATCATCATCATCATAGCAGTCTGTCGTGGACGACAATGACTGTTTCATTTAGGTCTGATCATATTCCTCCACACAGCTCTGTCCTTAGCAGCTCTGTCCTTCCGCTGCCAGGAACTCCTGTCTATATCCAACTTCTTCAAGTTTCTTTTTACAGTGTCTTTAAATCTGAACCTTGGTCTACCCTGATTGCATTTGCCCTCGCAAAACTATGAGTAGAGTAACTGCCGAGGGAGACACTGATGGTCCATCCTCTCAACATGTCCGAGCCATCTCAGGTTCATCTGTATTAGCATGTCCTCCATTGATGGTAGACCAGCTCGTTTCAACACTTCTATGTTGGTTATCTTGTCTTTCCATGAGATGTTCATTATGGCTCGAAGGTGTCTCATCATGTACGCGTGGAGTTTCTTTACTTGTACTCTGTAGACAGTCCAAGTTTCAGCACCGTTCAATAGAGTAACCAGTACTGTCGCTCTGTACACTTTGCATTTCACACGGATAGACACATGTCGATTGTCCCACAGTCTCTCTCTCAAGTTTCCAAACACAGCGCTTGCTCTTCCCATTCTGAGAGATAGTTCATCCTCCAGCCTAGCATTCTCTGAAACAGTACTCCCTAGATACTTGAAAGTCTTGCACTTGACTAGTGGCTCTGTACCAATGCTAATCTCTTCTGGTAGTGACGCTGATAATTGGAGCTTTGGGGGTTGATGAAGGCACTCTGTCTTCTTGATGTTGATTTTGAGGCTGAATTGGCTAGCTGCTCTTACAAATTTCTCTGCTAAAGATTGCATATCTTCCACACTGTGTGCAACTAGAGCACTGTTTGTCGGCAAAGAGCATTTCTCTTACTACCTTTATCGATGTCTTACTCTTGGCTTTAAACTGTGCCACACTGAACAAGTCTGCTTCTTTCCTTGTTTGAATGTATACTCCTTCTGAAGTGTCTTTGAAGGCCACCTCAAGCATGGCTGCCAGATATAGCGAGAAGAGTGTAGGTGCCAGCACACACCCTTGTTTCACCCCGTTGCTTACTGAAAAGTCTTTAGACACTGAACCACTCATTGCCACGTTTGCTTGCATACCTGTATGGAGTGCCTCGATCAGGCTGACAAACTTCTCTGTACAGCCATATTTCTTGAGTACCTGCCAAAGTCCTTGTCGCGAAACAGTATCGAAGGCTTTACTGAAGTCTATGAAGACTACATAAAGTGGCGTGTTCTGTTCCATACACTTTTCTTGAACCTGTTTCAAGCAGAAAATCATGTCCATTGTGCTTCTTCCACTTCTAAAGCTGCACTGTGTTTCCGGTAGTACATTCTGTTATATCCATCATTGATGGAAAATGAGCGCACTGTTGTTTATAGTTTATGGAGCTTTATTACGTATAAAGTCAATGTATATAAAGAGGCTTACAGCATCCACCCTGCTGACCAGGTGGCTCCCCGACGAAAGAGGCAGAGCCTCTTCCGCCCACACTCTTATACCAGGGATGGCGTCACCACCGGAAACCGGCAGTAGCCACCCCAGTCTAACCCATGATCAACCCGGCCGCCATCTCACTCATACAGCCGGTTTACATACACAGCATTTCCCTCACCTTCAAAAAATGCCAAGCACACAGATAGATCCCCCCAAAAAAATTTGCTTCCCAACTCACGCACTAAAACACAGTAAATACAAAGACATATAAATGACCTATCCATGCACACAACTAACTGGGGGGCCGGGTAGACTACTGGCACCCCCCACACGGCTGGGCGAATTATTCTGCCGCCAAACACAGAACTAAGCCATGTAACTAATAAGATAAAGCAAATCAAAATATCCCCAGAACAACTCTACACATACCACATAAACATAAGACAAAGACTAGCTACTGGCAGCCTCCTTCCCAACACACCCTCACACACTGGGCACTATAAAACTGTTGGTTATGTAAACCAATTAACAGGGTCAAATGTATCCCCCACCACCCCACATCGGGCACATAAACAATAACCTAATAAAATTTCTAATCACAAAAATAGCACATAATTCACTCAAATAAATTTACACAGAAGAATTTACACGGATGAGCCCCACTGGTCAAAATCACACAAATAAGAACCATAATTACAATTAAACAATTTACCATACCAGGAGCTCATACTTCCCAAATTCCCATAATCTTCATAATTTAACACAACCACATTTTTTGAATTTCAACAGGGTATCAACCAGTAACAAACAAACAAAAAAAAACCTGGAAAAGAAAACAACTGGACTGAGCAGAAAAGACAAATAAAGCAGACAAATAGACAAATAAAATAAAATAATTCTCTCAGTCCTCCGGCTGGTCTTTTCCCTGATGCCTCCATCTCTTGACCTCTGGGCTCCCCCCACGTCATCCCATCTCCTCCACCTTGCACAGCTCATTCGGGTGCCTACAGGTCTGGTCAGACAAGCGCAGAAACCCGTCGCTCTGTACAGCCTCCGCTCGAAGCCGCCTCCACCCGTCGAGCTGGTCTCGTGAACCTTTTCCTCCTCTCATCCAGGCCTCAACCCTCAGTTGCACCAGATCGCTGACCTGCAGGGAGGCCAGTGACTTCTTCCTCCAATGACGATGGGTCTGACTGGTCTCCACCAACGGTCTGGTCGACTCTTGGGCCCAGTCCGTGTTATCCATGGTTGACTGATCTCCTGAGCGTTGAAACAAACTGCTCACTCTTCTGCTCTTCCTGGATCCAGCGTGGACACCTCGTCCTTACAGGCTGCCTATGAGGTCCCATCGTGCCAGTCCATGCCCCCAGTTTGGGCATCGGGTCCTACCCACGGCATCCTCGCATAGCACCGAATGTGCTCTCCTTCTCGACACATGTCCAACCAGTCCTATTCCTTCATCTCCACGCCATTCGTCGGCGAAGTCGGCCGGTTCCACAGTCCGCAGCCCGACTATTCCTCACCCAACAATTTGGCAACCAAAAAACCCAGGCTATAAAATAGGTTGCACCCCATGATGTTGATGCCCGCAGCGGTGACATGAAAGCAGGCTCGGGGCACCACGACCGACCCGTAACAGGCCTGTACCCCCATAAAGCCCATCACAGCCAGTCTGTCCAGTCCATAGATGTAATAGTCTCTCTCTGGTGGATAAATGGCACAATGAGGAAACAGACTGTTCACGGTCGTCATGTTCAACACTGAGATGACAGCACCAGTGTCAATCAAGAGCAGAACCATGACACCGTCGAGCATGACATCACAACCGATCCTCCCCCCATGGTCGCTGGGGAGACCATATGCACAATGGTGGGAGACTTCTCCACAGCACCTGGGTACCTCCTACGGCTCCTGTGTATGAAGTTGTCGCGCATCCTGGCAAAGTGGTCACGCAGACCGCACTTGCCACACTGCTTTCCTGCTGCTGGGCACACGCTGGCTTTATAGCGATGAACAGCCGTCGCAGCAGATGACTGCCCCTCCCTGAGCCTGGTTCTGCTGGAGGTTTCTTCCTGTTAAAAGGGAGTTTTTTCCTCTCCACCATCGCCAAGCGCTTGCTTACAGGGGATCGCCTGATTGCTGGGGTCTTTCTGCAATTGTGGGGGTTTCCCCTACAGTTGAAAGTGCTATGAGATGACTGTTGTTGTGAAATGGTGCTATATAAATAAAGTTGAATTGAATTGAACAGGAGACCCACACCCATAACAACGAGGCGTGCCAGGGTCAGACCATATCTTCACTACTGTGGCGTACGAGTCACCTCCGGCGTCACTGTCATTAGGGTCCCAACGTGGCGCCTTTGCGCGAGCATCATCTTCGCCCCGAAAAGCCTCGTCAGGCAGGCCCCTCGCGATGATCTCCATTGCCTCAAAACGCTGGGTGAGCTCAACAGCCGTGATCAGCGTCAACTCTCCTGGGAACCTCAACAACATGGACCGGAGCTCTTCACTGCAAATGTGTTCCGCTAACTGGTCATGAATCATTTCTTCCTCAAGGCGTCCAAACTCACATCCCCTCGCCAGCCGGCGGAGCCCGGCCACGAACGTTCAAACCGGCTCCCCCAGACGCTGGCGGCACTGTCAAAAATGGATGTGTTTGACCGTGACACTCTCACCAGCGCGAAAATGGCGCGCCATTAATTCCACCACGCTGTCGAAACTGTCGGCCCCACTCAGACTGTCCAACACTTTCTGTCCCTCAGTGCCTAATTTATGGACTAACACTGACCTCGCACGAAGCCTCTCACGCTCACCGAGGTTCAAGACCACGAGGTAGTTGGTAAAAGACGAGAACTAGTGAGGCCATGGCACGGGCGGTGTGCCCGGGGCCTCCAGAAATGGCCGAAGTTCAGCACAAACGATATCCATTCCCGCTTTTACCTCATCGCCAAATGTTGGGTCCATAATTGATGGAAATGAGCACACTGTTGTTTATAGTTTACGGAGCTTTATTACATATAAAGTCAATGTATATATAAAGAGGCTTACGGCATCTGCCCTGCTGACCAGGTGGCTCCCCGATGAAAGAGGCAGAGCCTCTTCCGCCCACACTCTTACATCAGGGGCGGCGTCACCAACGGAAACCGGCAGTAGCCACCCCGGTCTAACCCATGACCAACCCGGCCGCCATCTTACTCATACAGCCGGTATACACAACACATTCTGTGAGATGTGTTCATTGAGTCTGTTCAGTAGTACACGTGAGAGAATCTTACCAACAGTGGCTAGCAGTGATATACCTCGGTAATTTCCACAATCTGTCCTGTCACCTTTCTTGAACAAAGGCACAATACTTGCATCCTTCCAGTCTTGAGGTACTTTCTGGGCATCCCATATCTCTTGGATGAGCTTGTGCAGGCAGTTGGTCAGCTGAACACCAGCAAATTTCCACACTTCTGCTGGAATTCCATCCCTTCCTGGAGCTTTACCATCCTGTGTTGTCCTGATAGCTGCCATTAGTTCATCAAAATTTGATAGTTCATCCAGACTTGATACAGTTGGTTGCTGCACTAGAGCTTCTTTAGCCTCTTAGAGAGATCTCCAGGGTTGTTTAGTAGTTGGTCAAAGTGGTCTGCAAATCTGTCCAGACTCTTGTCTTTCTCCTGCAAAACCGTTTCATCATCCATAGCCTTTAGTTGGATCAGTCCTCTTGGTTTAGGACCATAGATTCCTCTCAAACCTGTGAAGAATGTTTTCATGTCCTTCCTGTCTGCTGCAGTTTGAAGTTCCTCTGCTTTTTCATCCCACCAGTTGGACTTCATCTCTCTGGTGTAGTTCTGTAGCTCACTCCGAGCCTTTTAGTATTTCTTCTTCTTCGACCTTGTGTTATACTGTAGGTTTTCCTGCCTAGCTGTATTCCTCATTTCTAGTAGTTTCTTCAGGTGTTCATCATGCTCATCAAATCAATCTTGATGTTTCTTCTCAGGGTGGCCTAATACATCACTCGCAGTCTGATACACCGTATCCTTCAGTGTTTCCCATTTCTCTTCTATGTCATTCTCTGAGTTGTTGCTGTCCCAGTCTTTCAAGTTTTCATCCATTTCCTGTGTAAGTTCTTCCTGCTTCTTTTGGCCTTTCAGTGCACTAGTGTTTAGCTTCCGTGGTGGCTTCACACCTGTCCTGCAGTGCTGTTTTCATCTGCAAATCCTTAATCTAGAGCTCAGCATAATATGATCAGTACCACAGGCCGCGGCTCTCATTGCTCTGGTGTCCAATACATCCCTTATGTCTCTCTGCCTGACTATGATGTAGTCTAATAAGTGCCAGTGTTTGGATCTTCTTCCGGCTTTCAGAGAGAGCAGACGCATTTCTTCTCCTCTCCCTTCTCCTCCTCCCTTCACTGATCCCAGCTTGCTGTGTCCTGTCTGTGTTTCGCTCTTCTTCTGCTGCATCTCGACCCAAACGGAAAATTATGGAATTGAGCTGGGCTTTAAATGCAATCGACACCACTTTAAAAGAAGATCGGGCCAGGGGGGGCCCAAGTGGGGAGACTCATGGACAATTGGGAACTCATGTGTCTGTGTGATTCGATTGAAGATGCCGAAGACATCTATCTGTTTGGCTTATGATCACAGGATTTCTACTTTGGCTTTGGAGTTTCCTGATGTATCAGAAATTAAAGAAATTGGGAGAGCTGATCAAAATGCGGACCCGGCAAAGCTCCTTCAACAATTCGACCAGTTGGGGACTGCACTGATAGCGGCAAATGGTGAACTGAATGGTGGCTGATTCAGTAGGTGGAATACATCTTGGAGTCGCTGGTGCTCTCCAGGGAATGATTTTAAAGCCTGTGAATGTGTTGCACAGAATCGCATGAGATGGAAATTTTTATGCTCTAAGTGAACTGTGCTCATCTGGCCTTGATTCGGCGTCCATGGTATTCATCCCTCCAGGAGAGAAGATAAGGCAGAAGTGAGTTTTTGGCTTCTCCCTAACCCAAACAACCGATGTGCAGTAATCTGAACTCTCAAGGACAGTGTCATGTGACCAGCATGGAATTTACCATCGGACATGCACTGAGAGAATGAACTCTTGTGGACATGCTGTCTATGTTTTGAGGACACTAAAGACATAACATCTAAACGTTGCTCAGGGAGGATTTTTGCTGTTCACCAGTAACTGATACACACACTGCATACAACATTACATGACTGATACACATACACTGACACACACACACTCACACTGTCTCTCTCAACTTTTGCTGCTTTGTTAATGTGTGATCTGTATTGTCTGCTAATTGTGCATTAGAGGGTTTTTTTCTATGTAATCACAATTTTGCTCATACGAGCTTTATTTTGATAACTATGTTTTTTCTCTCTGCCCAATGTGTTCCCTCCCCTCCCCCTTCCCCTCTTTACCCCCCACAGTATGACAGGCGCCTTGCATGGCTGCCGCGTCATTGGGAAGCGCTTATCGAGCGCGCCCAATGTCAAGTCAAATTCCTCGTATGTTTACATGTAAACATGCTTGGTAATAAAGCTCATTCTGATTCTGATTCTGATCTTGGGTGCATCCATGTCTTCTTGTGTGTGTCCTTGTGCTTAAATAGAGTGTTGGTTATCACAAGGTTGTACTCCATAACATAACATAGTGCAACTAACATAGTGCAAGTAGAAGTTCTCCATTAGCATTGCACTTGCCTACTCCATGACTGCCTAGCACTCCTTTCCATTTCTCAGTGTCCAAACCAACTCTGGCATTAAAATCTCCAATGAGTACCAGCCTGTCATCAGTCGGTACACGCCTGATAGTCTCACATAAATCACTGTAGAACTCTTCCTTCACCTCTTCTGTGTTGGTCATTGTTGGGACATATACACTGATGAGTGTGGCATACATCTTCCGCTGTAGTGGGAGTCTCATAGTCATTATCCTGTCGTTGATTGGCACCGGTTCCTCATCAAACATTGCTGCTATCTCCTTTCTAACTGCAAAGCCCACTCCTGCTTCTCTCCTTTCTTGAGTTGCTCTCCCACTCCAAAAGAAGATGTACCCATGGTCTTCCAAGCTGTCATATCCAGGCAATCTTGTTTCACTAAGTGCAGCTATGTCTACATTGTACCTGTTCATTTCCAGGGCCACAAGTGCGGTCTGTCTTTCTGGGCGATGTGATGTTGTTCTGTCCAACAGAGTGCGTACATTCCATTCTGCTACACACAAGGCTGCTGTTTTCCTCTTCTGGAAGGAAGCTTTAGGTCCATGGTGTCTGAATTCACACGTGCTAGGCAAACAGCGGAGGTCAGTGGCATATTGCTGGACTGACTCGCCCACACGCTGTCAGCGCTGGTAAAACACATGTCTTTGGGCCATCACACTCTCTGGAACACTCTCTGTTTTTAAGAATAGGGTTAAAACCTTCCTTTTTGATATAGTCTACAACTAAGGAGGGATCATGCATCTCTGAACCCTCCCTTAGTTATGCTGCTGATAGGGTTAGACAGCCGGGGGGCCTCCAATAATGCACCGGGCTTCATTCCTTTCTTCACTCTCAATGAAATATTGTTGTTGGTCATAAACATCTGTTTGTTCTCTCCCGTAGATTGAGTCCCTATCGTGCTGTTTGCTCTCTACATGTCTGTTCTTTTCATCTTCTCTATCCCCTCACCCCCCAGCCAGTCGCAGCAGATGACTGCCCCTCCTTGAGCCTGGTTCTGCTGGAGGTTTCTTCCTGTTTAAAGGGAGTTTTTCCTCTCCACCGTCACCAAGCGCTTGCTCACAGGGGATCGCCTGATTGCTGGGGTCTTTCTGCAATTGTGGGGGTTTCCCCTACAGTTGAAAGTGCTTTGAGATGACTGTTGTTGTGAAATGGCGCTATATAAATAAAGTTGAATTGAATTGAATTGAACATCAAAGTGTCTGGTTAGTAAACCAATACACTCATCATAGTCATCGTAGGTGTCCGTGGGTCCAAACATTCAGAAGATACACTGTCCCTTGACACTGAGAAAGTGGATTAGCACGGCCTTTGAAATAATTGCCTGTTATGTTCCAAATCCTCTCTCATTGTGTGACCCCTTGAAATGTCACAATAACAAAGGGAGGAGTGTGACAAAAAGCTGGGTTTATTTCCAACATTATAGGGAGAAATGCTTCACAATATCACCTTACTGGAGTGGTGGCCTAGTTGACAGAGCATCTGCCCCACAACTGAGAGGTTGGGGCTTGAAGTCCAGGAAGGGTCATACCAAAGGCCATATAAAAAAAAAAATGGTACTTCCCACCTTCTGGCTTGGTGCTCAGCATTATAGAACGGGGGAAGGAGAAGTTGTTTGTGGCGGCATCTAGCATGGCAGCGACCCCTCTGATTCTAGATGTGATTAAGATTGTAGATAGGAGAAATGGAATTTCGTTCTACTGTACATGATTGGCTGTATGGACTGAATGGCAATAAAGATAGCTTCGTCTTCTTCTGTAAATTTGTGATATTATTTCTCATAATAGGCAATTTCTTTTTTCAGCAATTTTTCCATTTAAACTTGCAACTTTTTTCTCATCAATTTTCACCTTCTGCCTTATAAATTTGGGCTTTTTTTTATTGTGAATTGGCATCGTTTACCAAATGTTTTGCAACTTTACTCTTACAAATTTGTAATTCAGTTTGTTGGCACATTAATATTACCCATCCAACCATCCATCCATCAGTCCATCTATCCAACCATCCATTGAACCATCCATCCATCCATCCATCTTCCACCACTTTTCTGGAGGTCCAGGTCACAGAGGCAGCAGATCAAGCAGAGAAGCTCAGACTTCCCTCTCCCCAGCCACCTGCTCCAGCTCTTTAAACAGAACAGCAAGATGTTCCCAGACCAGCTGCGAGACATAGTCTCATCAGCGAGTCCTGGCTCTACCCTGGGGTCTCCTCCCAGTTGGACATGCTCAAAACACCTCAAGTGGGAGGCGTCCAGGAGGCATCCTGATCAGATGCCCAAACCACCTCATCTGGCTTCTTTCGATATGGAGGAGCAGCGGTTCTACTCTGACCCTCTCCCGGATGACTGAGGTCCTCACCCTAATTTTGTGCCTGGCCTCATTGCATATGTATTTGTAGAAGTGTCATGTCAACACGCAAGTTTGAGGGGGGGAGTATTTAAATGACTGGCGCAAGGTGATTTGCTAAGGTTTGTGGTTGTCAGTCTGCTGCTAAATGCACCATGATTTAACATCACAAAAAAGCTTGTCTGAATTTGTCTGTGCCTGACATGACAGCGATTGCTGGTGCCAGGAGGAGACACCGGTGAGAACCGAGGGCACGTAGCAGAAGCGTCTCTCTGCCCGTGACTTTATTTGGCATGACAGAAGAACAGATTATATGAATATAAACGGTCTCACAGAAATCGCCGTTATGCTGAACTGGACATCAGCCGCCAGTTTTTTTGTTTTGTTTTTTTTTAATTGTTTATACCATATATAGCCTACTACATGAATATGTGTCCATAAAATAGGATACAATAAGAGCCCTTATACCTGCAGTGAACATACAGATGGTGTCAGCTGATAGTGACTTTTTTTTCTTTTCTGCAGAGATTAGACTGGGAACTGGAGTTTTCCTCAGCTCTCCCTCGCTCTTGAAGCAAAATCTTCCACATTGCCAATTTTCTTCATTTTTTTTCTCTAGCCATATTTCTATATTTGCAGTATTTCTTTTTGCTGTGCATAAAACAATAATTCAGTTCCTTCTTCTCTCTATTTCTCTATCCCAGTTCAGGATACACAATATAGGAGGAAAACAGCAATGAGATTATTGACAAAACGAGTGCAAAGATCCATAGAAACGTCCCCCAAAATTGCAACACCGTAACTCAATGGCATTTATAAAAAGTTGTGAACTGGGAGACCTGCAGATTTTGTTAAATTTGTTAATAATCAATTTATCCATAAGTAGTCCTTTATGAAATTAGATACAAATGCTTCATTTATACATATTGAACAAAAAAGTCTGCCATGTTAAATGAAAATCTAAATTTTGAAATATACTGACCCAAAATAAGCTACTTTAGTGGGGTTTGCGCTTAAACAAAAACTTTAAAAACGCTTTATGTATTATGCTCCTCTGAACTGGCTTTGCCTGTGTTGATGATGCACTTCCTCACCATCTGTGCCCGTGTGTAATTCTGTGGTGCTCTGGGTGGATGGGTGGTCATTATGGAAATGAAGTGGCTGCGTCTGTGTTCATAATTTTGTGTGCTGTTAGTAGATCACTGGAAAAAAACTGGCCACTCCCTGAGGCGCTCTGTCTAATATGTGCACTTGCAGATTTTCACTGTCTTAGTAAATCTGCCCCATAGTCTCACCAGCGAGTCCTGGGTCTGCCCTTGGGTCTCCTCGCAGTTGGAGCTCCTCACCCTATCTCTAAGGGCGAGTCCAGTAATCCTATTAGAAAGCTCATTTCAGCCACTTGTATCTGCAGTCTCATTCTTTCGGTCATTTCCCAAAGCTCATGACCATAGGTGAGGGTAGGAACATAGACTGACCGGTAAATCAACAGCTTTGCCTTAGAGCTCAGCTCCCTCTTCACCACAACAGATTGGTACAGCATCCACATCACTGCAGATGCTGCTCCAAAGCAGTCTTTCTGACAAAACAAAACAAATGGCTCGTGCATTGATTGTCAAACAGCCAAAAATAAAAATCACGAGCTGAATGTACCCAATTGTAACAGAGTAGAAGTAAAACTTTTTCTTCATAAATATACTTGAGTAAAAGTAAAAAGTATGTCATATTAAAACTACTTTTAGAAGTACAATTTATGGAAAAAGCTACTTAAGTAAATGTAACGGAGGAAATATAACACATTACTGCCCACCTCTGACTAATGGACACTAGCGTAATTGCCAGTGAACTGTGTCCGCTTCCAATAACCACAAACTGTCCAATGGCAATGCATTTTCAGTGCATTAAAACTGAACATACCTGGCTCTGTCTCTTGGCCTGAACTGTCCCAGGGACCACAACATCAGTGGGAAACCACTTAAAACAGACCCTAACCCTGCTAGTGTCTGTTTTAACTAGCTGTATTAATAGTAAAATATACACCACTCACAAAAAGTTAGGGATATTTGACTTTTTGGTGAAATTTCAGGATGAACCTAAAATACACTATAACCTTTCCAGGTGAACTTAATTTAACCTTCTCTAAACTTTTGAATGCACATGTCCAACTGTTCAATGTTTCAGTACTTTTTGCATAACTTGCTGTTCTCTAACAAGGCACTTAAGGCCAGAATTCACCACCGGTGTTTGATCCATGAATCGATCAATAAATTTTCTGGTTCAATTAAAATTGGTATTTAAACAGTCCTCTTCAACATGCTGTTCACATTTTGACATCATGAGACCAAGACAACTCTTAACAGCTGATCAACAGTACCTCACCATAGTGAGGCTTCAAACAGGTGCCAGTGTCATCAGCAGGTTGCAACAGAGATACAGAGAGACTGGAAGAATTACAGAAAGGCATAGAAGTGGACGTCCTTTGGCCACATCCCACCCTGATGACTGCTTCATTGTGAACAGTGCCCTACGGAACCGGATGATGAAACCACTCAACTCCAGGCACATTTAAGGGAGGTGAGAGGCACCCAAGTGTCACCTTAGACCATTCAAAACCATTTACATCAGCGTGGTCTGCATGCTAGACGAACTGCAAAGGTACCGGACCACACCACCAGGCACAGTCATCATCATCTTGCATGGGCCAGGGAGCATTAATGCTGGACAAGGGACCAGTGGGCCTCAGTGCTGTTCTCTGATGAAAGTTCAGTCACGTTGAGCAGAAATGATGGCCGCCAACAATGTTGGAGACGTCAAGATGAGCACTATGCATCAGCCACTGTTGTCACCATGTTACAGTCTGGGTAGGTGTGTCTCGTCAATCCAGAACTGCCCTACACCTTGTGAATGGTACAGTGACAAGCCGATACTACCCAAATAACATCATTAATCCAGTCATTGTGCCCCTGCATGAACAACACAGGCCTAATTTCATCTTCATGGGTGACAATGCTCCAGCTCATCGAGGTTGCATCATTAGGGAACGGCCCCTTGAGGCTGGGGTACCTCACATGGAGTGGTCTGCATTTTCTCCAGACCTGAATCCCATAGAAAACCTATGGGATCAGCTGAGTCACCATACAGAGGCTCGTAACCCTGCACCCAACAACCTCGATGACCTGAGGGCCACCCTTCAAGAAGAGTGTAATGCCATACCTCAGCAGACAATAAGTCGACTTGTGAACAGCATGAGACGTTGTTGTCAAACTGTAATTGATGCTCAAGGGCACATGGCAACTTATTGAGACACTGATATTTTTTGTTGTGGTATACTCACCACTGTTGTTGGCTTTTGGTTCAATATATTGTTTGGGATGAAGACATCACCATTACATGCTTCTACTTAAATGCCCTACTTTTATGATATAATATCACTGCAATCGTGAACTTTTTACATTTTCCATAAATTTTACCCCAAACAGTAAAGTGTTGATTTAATGACTTTGAGATCATTCAGACATTTGTTTTGTCTTGTTCATTTAGATTATAAATCACAAAGTTTTTCATATGTTGATCACAGAACCTAAATATTAACAGAGATAATTAACCCTTTGTATGCTCTACAGTGTTAATAAATCAAAGTTAAACCTGGTTTACTCCCAATCCATTAAACTGGTAAAACCTCACCTCATGCTTCTCAAACCAGTCTGATCTGGTCTCCATGACAAGTAGCCTGAGACAGGTAAGAGTCAAATGACCACTCCTGTGTGCTGAGCTTCACCCGCCTCTGTCTGTTCCTTCTGTTTCAATATTAAAGTCAGAATTGTTTTGCTGACTCGTCGTTTTATTAGGAGGATGAAGCAGAAAATAATCGTTCAGTCGGTCTCATGTTTGTCTGCATGAACGTCACTGAAGTGTTGCATTCCTAAAGATTCTGTCCTCTCGTTTGCTCCCATCATCCATTTTACTTTTATTTTAGTAAACATTTCTTTACTGTGATTAAAAATCAGCCAAATACTATACAATTAAAATGTCAAGTGATGCAGTGCCTCTATGTGGCCACCAGAGGTCACCTGGATGTTTTTGGTTACTTTTAACATTGTCTTACATTACTTTTTTTTTGGGGGGGGGGGGTGAAAAAACAACCCAAAGAAGCATCAGTTTCAATTTACTTGCTTTGTTTGTAAATCCTTAAATAATCAAATGCTCTTTCTTTTTTTTTCCAGAAAATACCTTTGATCCACTGTCTGATGAGTTTGAAGATGAGGTATGTGAACTCTTAATGAATCAGCTCCTTCCATCTCCAGCTGTAGCATTATGTAACGTTTTGTCTTCCAGCAGGTGAACTACGAATCTTATCCATCCTGGAATGAAAAAGATCAAACTAACAATTACAAAAACTCTCCGAGGACAATGACTCCACAATCACCTTTTGTCTTTCTGCCTGAAACCGGAGCTACAAAGGCTGAATCTGGAAGATGGAGGACCGCCACAGATCCAATTCCCCAACTCACATCCACCAAGTCTAGACAAACCTGGAGTCTTTCTGAGGGAATAGATCCCCGCAGTTCCTCCATGTCACAGCCAGAGAACAGAGGAGGTGCAGACTCCAGTGATATCACTCCATTTTATCCCCCCACAACAACCAAGGCACCCTTCATTTCTACTTCAGCTACTGCATCATACACTACTGCAGAGACTGGTGGTATTCATGGAGGAATCCATCCAAAAGGACAGGGTATCACAGCTACCATGACCTCCACAACTGGTCTAAAGAGAAAGAGAGGTAAAGGAGAAGAAATCCTTCAAGAAAAATCGAAAGGTGGTGCAGGTACGACCACTCCCGTGTCTGCCCAAGCAAAGACAGACGGTGGTCAGCAAGCAATCGGTTCCCATGACATGTTTGAGAAAGAAAAAGGAGGTATCAGTACAACTTCATCTGAAGCAACCAGAGCAAAGATGGACGGTGGTCAAGATAGAATGACTCCTAATGACTTTGGAAAAGAAAAAAGTGGTTTTAGTGCCACTACTCCTGCAGACAGTCGCTCAGAGACCAGCAGTGTGCATCCAGGAGTCATTCCAGAGGATCCTTTGGTTGAAGTCAAAGATGGAGTAAGTAGGACCAGAGACACCAGTCCAAGTACAGAAGATGGTGAACGTCTGTTCACTACAACAACCATGCTGGAGTCTGCTGTCAGACCTTCATCACCATCATCACCCTCTTTAATCCAAGCTGAGATTGACCAATGGTTAGCAAGTCCAGTGAGCAAGGACACCACCCCAGATGGAACTGTTTCTGCTGCACCTGGAGGTCTCCCAGAGGTCCATACCCCCACAGCCATAGGCCCCTCCTCAAGTGACCTTGTTCTACGGAGACTGACAAATCACAGCTCACCGCACTTTCCTTCCACCACCACTTCTGTCCTGCTCAGCAGCGTTCTTTTGCAGCCCATCAAGCCCCGGTCGAACGGTGAGAGCACCTCTGTCTCCTCCTCCATTTCCTGCACCTCTTCCCCTTTGTCTGACCTCATGGACCCCAGTGCTTCCCCCTGCTCCTGCTTGCATGACCTTCCTTCCTCGTGGCCTATGTTGTCTCCCTCTGCCATGGACCCCCAACTTGCTGCTCCTGCATTTCTGTCTAGTCAAGACCCAGCTTCCCCTGTGACCCCCACCCCCTCTGCCTCCACACTCCCTCACTCCCCTCAACCCTTCTTCCCTGGTGTTGGGTTTGACAGGAGGCACACTAATTTGATGTCTTCAACTTCAGCTGATCCCTCTGCGTTTCGTGACACTCCTTTCCTCCTCACGGTGTTGGACCCATCCAGTACTGTTGGTTCCTGGGATCCACCCCCCAGTGTCACCCTCCACCCTTCAGTTCTTTCTTCTAGTGCCTACTCCCTTTTTGGTGCCACCCCGGGTTTAACCAGGTCCTTCTCAGTTGGGTTTGGGGACTCCAGATATGCTACAGGCAACACAGAGTCTTTTCTTCCTGACGTCAGTGGTGATGGGTTCCCATTAGCTAGCAATGTGGACGTTCTCTGTGGCTGTTCTCTGGAGCCGTCACTTTCTTCATCTTGGTTGCATGCCTCCGCTCATGTACCGCTTCCCTCTTCAGTCTGGCATTCTTCTGGTTCTGCGTTTTCCTCTAATGTGGGTCTTCTTTCTGCCTCTGGTGTTGGTCTTGATGACCTATGGTCTTTGGATGTAGCAGCCTCTGACGGTCTGTTCTTAGACCTGACTCGACTCTCACATAGCGCTAGTTCCCCGTCGTCATTCTGTCCACACTCCAGCAAAAGTGACTTGCCCATTTCTGTTGCAGCCACAGCAACTACTGTCTCTGGTTCCTGGATGTCAAGTTCAGACATGAGCACCGTCCTTCATGCCTCTGTTCCCCCTCCCTCATCTACAGACTACCCTTCCACCCCAGAAAGGCATGGTTTAGACTCCAGTAGCGGGTCTTCCGGCCTGGCATCAACGCCAGACTCCCAGGAGGGTGTAGACCAAGAGTGGGACAGGATTCAGACTTCCACCTCCGGGGAGAATGTCCTTCCTTATTTAAACAAGGAGACGAGGACTTCCAACCCGTCTGTACCCCCAGAGTCCGGTCAGTCTCCAGATGATCTCGATGACCACTCCTCAGCTTTTTATTTTGAAAGTGGGAGCGGCAGCACCATGACCACCAAGGCTGAAGGCAAAGTGTCTCCAACAAGATCGCTGGTAACCTCAACTCCACAGTGGTCTCTGGGCATGGAGGAGGACAGTGGTTCTGGGCAGAGTGAAGGTCTCTATGAAAATGAGACGTCTTCTGACTTCAGTATCTCAGAACAAACAGAAAGAGAGCCAGAGGAGGAGAAGCCAGTCGCAGGTAATAAGTAAATAAATGAATAAAATGCCGCAGTGAGGCAGAAGGAAGTTTTGGGTGACTGAAAATTCTGGAGGAGATGACACATTTAATATTCATGTAGAACAACATCAGCAGGATCCATCATGTTGAAGAACATTCCATTGTTCTTCAACATCCCTGCCATCATCACCATCATCATCATCGCCATCATCAACACCGCCATCATTATCATCATCATCATCATCCATTCTGCAAAGTGCAGTGGTGGTGGTGGTGGAGTCCCTTTGAAATCTGAATCCGAGTTTGTCCTTTGATGTTTTCTCGCCTGAGTTAATCAGCTAATGAGCTTTTTATGGTGAATGTTATTTATTCAGTTCTGTGTCCCCATTGGTTCAGTTTTAGACCAAAGCATGTCACTTCACATCACACTAGAACATCTTATTGGTCAGAGAATTAGCTGCACAGAAATCAGTGACCCATCAGAGCACGATCCTGATGTGGAACAATGTGGGGGTGGTCAGAATTGATTATGGGTCCAGATTAGAGTGAAAGGAGGGCAGAGCTGCAGGAAATCTTTATTTGGCAGTTTGAATTATTTATTAAGCAGAAGAAGTGATGAGTGCCATATTCTGACGGGACACAGATTTCCATGTAACACCACAACTCCTTTTAAGCCTGCTTCATGCTACACCTCTGCTGTCTGCAAACACGTAACCAGAAACCTCATGTGACGAAATATACATCATCATCTCCACTCCGCTAGTGTCCGCAGTGCTTGACCGTGGACGACCGTGTGCAGCCCAAATTTTGTGACCGTGCTGCCTGCCCATGACCTGAACGTGTTGAAAAGCACATGCACAAGACTGAACATCCCATTCACGATGTGGCGATATTGACACAGAATACATCAGCAGACAAAGAAGACAATGAGGAGGCAGAAAACGAGAATAAAAACATACATGAATCATACATACATACATACTTTCTTTCACAGCGGCAGGAGCATCTTCGTGGAAAAGGAGTGAAAACCAGGAAGTCACACAGCAGAAATGGACTCTATATTTGAAGAGAAACTTTGTGAAAAAGTCCGCCGTTTCGTCGTTGGTGAAAATTGTGGCACGTCAGCACCTTGGCGCTGCCTATCGGGCAGGAATGAAATTACAAATGATGGTTGTGTGCATGCGTCAACCGCTTGAGCTGGGTAGATGAAAAAAGTGAGCATGAGCAGTACCACATGCGTGCCGGGCTTGTCCAAAGTGTACTTGGACCACAGCGGGCTAGAGGGAAATGTAGCATGAAGCAGGCTTTAGGGTTGAAGGTCAGGAGAGAATTCTCACAAACCTGGGAAAAAATTAAAAACTGTAAATGTAAGGGAATCCACCTTAATCCTAGGCCCCATGATGCCTTGCTTGAATTATGGTAGCAACTTCCAGTACTAGCTTAGAACATATGGTTATCACTGAAACAGGACACTTATCCTTGTTAAAAAACAATGACTTCGGCATCAGAAATGCGGAAACACGGCCTCTTGCACCTCAAACCAGAAATATAATCATACCACTTCCCACGACTATCGAGGGATGGGAAGATGACCTTAAAAAGTTGCCTTGTAGAGAGTAGCTCCGTTAGTTAGCGCCACTGCTAAGATGCTAACTCTGTAAAGAAATGACCCGTGCTGGCAAAATGAGTCACTTTGAGGACATTTTCAAAACTGATGTAACATTATTTCCATATTCTGTATTGAAAGACCTTCAAAATGATATTTAATTTGTAGGTAGTGTGCAAAAATTGACCCAGAAAAAGATGATTTGTTTATATTTCAGATAGGTTAAAAACTTGTGTTCAATCAGTTGGGAGTTACGTCTTCTGCAAAAACATAGGTATTTTTAGAAAACACAATTTCTAAGCTTTCCAATGATACCAGGCAATCATGAGGGTTTTCCTGGGACTTGCGCTACCAAACAAAGAAAGAGTCATGATTTATGACTTCTCATTGCCTGTACTCATAATGACACCATGCACATTCCAACCAGCACGTCTCCACCGTAATAAAGTCGGCTGCATTTCGTTAAAATATGTTGGACATAATCAAATTTACCTTAGAGCAGATATACCCCACAACACCGTGCTTGGCTGTTGTCTGTCACTGTGTGGTGAGAGGCCTCCATTTATCCAGTCACACAACCATGAACACCAGCAACAAGTACCAGAACTACGCCAAAATATTCAAAAAAACAAAAACTAGAAGTTCTGAAGTTAGCTGCCATTTGAGTGCAAAACACATATGTGAACTATACATTCAATTTAATTCAATTCAATTCAATTCAACTTTATTTATATAGCGCCATTTCACAACAACAGTCATCTCATAGCACTATCAACTGTAGGGGGGACCCCCACAGTTGCAGAAAGACCCCAGCAATCAGGCGATCCCCTGTGAGCAAGCACTTGGCGACGGTGGAGAGGAAAAACTCCCTTTTAACAGGAAGAAACCTCCAGCAGAACCAGGCTCAGGGAGGGGCAGTCATCTGCTGCGACTGGCTGGGGGGTGAGGGGACAGAGAAGAAGAAAAGAACAGACATGTAGAGAGCAAACAGCACGATGGGGACTCAATCTATGGGAGAGAACAAACAAATGTTAATGACCAGCAAAAAAAAAATATTTCATAGAGAGTGAGGAAAGGAGTGAGGCCCAGTGCATTACTGGAGGTCCCACGGCTGACTAAACCTATTAGCAGCATAACTAAGGGAGGGTTCAGAAACACATGATCCCTCCCTAATTGTAGGCTATATCAAAAAGGTAGGTTTTAGCCCTATTCTTAAAAACAGAGATCGAGTCTGACTCCCGAATCCAGATTGGTAGCTGATTCCACAGGAGAGGAGCTTGATAACTGAAGGCTCTGCCTCCCATTGTACTTTTGGAGATTCTAGGTATTACAAGTAAACCTGCATTTTGGGAGCGTAGTGCTCTGTTAGGATGATACGGTAGTATCAGATCTTTTAAATAAAAAGGAGCCTGATTGTTTAGAGCTTTGTAAGTAAGAAGAAGGATTTTAAACTTAATTCTAAACTCTATGGGAAGCCAATGAAGGGAGGCCAGAACAGGAGAGATATGATCTCTCTTTCTAGTACCTGTTAAAACTCTTGCTGCAGCATTTTGGATCAGCTGAAGACTTTTTAAAGATGTTTTAGGACAGCCTGATAATAAAGAATTACAATAATCTAATCTCAAGCTAACAAAAGCGTGGATCAGCTTCTCAGCATCACTCTGAGACAAGATGCTCCTAATCTTGGCAATATTACGCAAATGATAGAAGGCAGTCTTAGAAACAAATTTAATATGTGAATTGAAGGACAAATCCTGATCAAAAATAACTCCAAGGTTCCTCACAGAGCTATTAAGAGAAAGAGTAACTGCATCCAAACTGAAAGTTTGATTTGGAAAGGAATTTCTAAGGTTTTTTGGACCAACAAGAATGACTTCAGTCTTATCTGAATTTAATAGCAGGAAATTACAAGTCATCCAAGCTTTGATTTCCTTAAGACAGGCTTCTAACTTGGCTAATTGATTAGTATCATCTGGCTTCATTGACAAGTATAATTGTGTGTCATCTGCATAACAGTGAAAATGTATACAGTGCTTTCTAATAATGTTGCCTAACGGAAGCATATATAAACTAAAAAGAGTAGGGCCAAGCACAGATCCCTGTGGAACTCCATGACTAAGCTTTGAGCTGAGAGAAAACTCATCATTTACATGAACAAACTGGAACCTATCAGATAAATAAGATCTAAACCACTGCAACGAAGTTCCATTAAGTCCAACATAGTGTTCTAATCTATCAAGTAGAATATTATGATCAATAGTATCAAAAGCTGCACTAAGATCTAAAAGGACAAGTACAGAAACTAGTCCATTATCAGATGCAATGAGGAGGTCGTTAGTGACCTTCGCTAAGGCTGTTTCAGTACTATGATGGATTCTAAACCCAGATTGAAACTCCTCAAGTAAACCATTTCCCTGCAGGTGGTCAAATAATTGCGTAGCAACAACTCTTTCTAAGATTTTTGAAATGAAAGGGAGATTAGAGATTGGTCTATAGTTAGCTAAAGCTCCTGGATCTAGCGTTGGCTTTTTGAGTAAGGGTTTAATTACAGCCGTTTTAAAAGCCTGCGGTACATGGCCTAAAGTTAATGAAGAATTGATTATATGAAGAATAAAGCTACCAATAAGTGGGAAGACTTCTTTAAATAACCTGGTAGGAATAGGGTCTAAAAGACAAGTTGAAGGTTTGGATGAGGAAACTATTTTGTCTAACTCACAAAGGTCGATTGGAGTAAACTCATCATGACAGACATCAATAGAAGGAGTTGTAGTAGTTACAGTATTTAAGTTAACTGTGGGAAGAATCTGATTGATTTTATCTCTGATGGATGAAATTTTATTATTGAAAAAGTTCATAAAGTCCTGACTAGTAAGCTCTAAGGGGATGCTAGGATTGACAGAGTCCTGACTCTTTGTCAACCTGGCTACAGTACTGAAAAGAAACCTGGGATTATTCTTGTTCTCTTCTATTAATGCAGAGTAATAACTCGTTCTAGCTTTTCTAAGAGATTTTTTATAAATTAAAAGATGATTTCTCCAAGCTAAATAGATTTCATCTAAATTAGTAGAGCGCCATTTTCTTTCTAATTGACGAGTCTTCTGTTTTAAGCTACGAGTTTCTGTGTTGAACCAAGGAGTTAAAAATCTCTGATTAGACTTTTTCTTTTTTAAGGGGGCCACCAAGTCTAGAGCCTGATGCAGAGAAGCTGAAACACTATCCACCATGTTATCAATTACAGAAGGAGCAAGCTGTCTATAGCGTATTTCCGTTGTGTTGACACATGGCATAGAGGAAACAATCTGCATAAATTTGGAAACAGCATCATCTGAGAGGCATCTACTGTGATAATATTTTTCTTTAGGAGCCAAATAGTCAGAAATAGTAAAATCAAAGGTTAACAGACAATGGTCTGACAGTACAGGGTTATGAGGAGACACTACAAGATTTTCTATTTCTATGCCATATGTCAGAACAAGGTCCAATGTATGGTGGAGGTAATGAGTAGAATTTCCTACTTTCTGAGAAAACCCAATCGAGTCTAATATTGAATTAAAAGCCACATTAAGGCAGTCACTATCTGCATCCACATGTATATTAAAGTCCCCTACTATAATTATTCTATCAGATTTCAGCACTAAATCAGCTAAGAAATCAGCAAATTCGGATAAAAATTCTGAATAGGTTGATGGGGGACGATAAACTATGGCAAATAAAATTGGGTTTAACCTGGAATTGCTAAAGTGCCCAACACTGAGGACCAGGCCCTCAAAGGAATTATAACATGTTTTTTGCTTTACATTAACTAGTAATTTGGAATGGTAAATTGTTGCTACTCCTCCTCCACGACCAGAACTTCTGGGATTTTGACAGTTTAAATAACCAGAGGGAGTTGATTCATTTAAACCAACATAATCCTCTTGCCCTAACCAAGTCTCTGTAAGGGAAATTAAATCAATCAATCTGATGATCAATTAACAAATCATGGACTAACAGAGACTTGGGAGTTAGAGACCTAATATTTAATAAACCACATTTAATTTTTAAATTATGAGGAGGAACAGAGGCCAAATCATTCAATTTAGAGGCTTTATGTTTAATTTGAGTTTTACCAATATTTTGCTTTATCACTTTGGGATGCTTATACATTATATTTTTATTTACTTTGGAGGGAGCAGACAACATTAAAATGAATTTAAAAAAACTTTTAAAAATCTGGGGAAAAAATCATCATCATCATCATCATCATCATCATCATCATTATTATTATTATTATTATTATTATTGTTATTATTATTATTGTCCTAAACGCATTGAAGAGATTTCCGATTCTCCTTTTGCCCACCAGAGGGAAGCAGAGGTCTGATTTCAAATCAAAGAGGACTGTAAACATGAATAGAAACACGTGTGACCATCAGCATACAGTCTAAAGAAAGTATTCACCCCTTGGATGTTTCAGCTTTTTACTGCTTTATAAAATGAAATCATGGTCAAAATAATTTGGCTTTTTTGACAAAAAAAAGCTTCTTTCATGTCAAAGTGAAAATAGATTTTTACAAACTACAGTTAATTAATTAAAATTATATAAAGATTCACCCATTCAGGTCAGTATTTAGAAGATGCACCTTTGGCTGAGACTGTGGTCACTTCTCTGTCAAGCTGGTACATGTGGACACTGAGTCTGTGTGGACATGTCTCAGTCAGGCTGGTACATCTGGACACTGAGTCTGTGTGGACATGTCTCAGTCATGGTGGCACATCTGGACATGGAGTCTGTGTGGATATGTCTCTGTCCGGCTGGTTCATCTGGACTCTGAGTCTTTGTGTTCATGTCTCAGTTAGGCTGGCTCATTTTTACACTGAGTCTGTATGGACATGTCTCAGTCCATCTGGACACTGAGTCTGTGTGGACATGTCTATGTCAGGCTGGTACATGGGGACACTGAGTCTGCGTTGACATGTCTCAGTCATGGTGGCACATCTGGACATGGAGTCTGTGTGGATATGTCTCTGTCCGGCTGGTTCATCTGGACTCTGAGTCTTTGTGTTCATGTCTCAGTTAGGCTGGCTCATTTTTACACTGAGTCTGTATGGACATGTCTCAGTCCATCTGGACACTGAGTCTATGTGGACATGCCACAGTCAGGCTGGTACATCTGGACACTAAGTCTTTGTGTACATGTCCAAGTCAGGCTGGTACATCTGGACACTGAGTCTGTGCGGACATGTCTCAGTCATGATGGCACATCTGGACACTGAGTCTGTGCTGACATGTCTCAGGCAGGCTGGTTCTTCTGGACACTGAGTCTGTGTGGACATGTCTCAATCAGGCTTGTACATCTGGACACTGAGGCTGTGTGGACATGCCACAGGCTGGTCCATGGGGACACTGAGTCTGTGTGGACATGTCTCAGGCAGGCTGGTTCTTCTGGACACTGAGTCTGTGTGGACATGTCTCAATCAGGCTTGTATATCTGGACACTGAGGCTGTGTGGACATGCCACAGGCTGGTCCATGGGGACACTGAGTCTGTGCTGACAAGATAAGATAAGATAAGATAAGATAAGATAAGCCTTTATTAGTCCCACAACGGGGAAATTCCAGGATCGCAACAGCACAGGGATAGCAACACTCAGAGCAACAATCAGAAGGCAAAAAAAAAAAAAAACAAAAAAAAAACAAAAAAAAAACAAGCAAGCAAGAGCAGCTAATATACATATGTACATATTACTATAAAATATATATATACACACACACAGACACACAGTGCAGAGCATTGTAGCTGGATGGAATAAATATATGAATATATGAACACACAGTGCAGAGCATTGTAGCTAGATGGAATAAATATGTAAATATATAAACACCCACAGTACGGAGCATTGCAGCTAGGTGGAATAAATATGCAAGTATATAAACACACAGTGCGGAGCAATGTAGCTAGATGGAATAATATGTAGATATATAAAAACACAGTGCGGAGCATTGTAGCTAGATGGAATAAATATATAGATATAACTAAATAGACGGTTATGCTGTTTCATCCCACCTAGCAACAATGCTCTGCACTGGGTGTGTTTATATTTATATATCTATATATTTATTCCATCTAGCTACAATGCTCCGCACTGTGTTTTTATATATCTACATATTATTCCATCTAGCTACATTGCTCCGCACTGTGTGTGTTTATATACTTGCATATTTATTCCACCTAGCTGCAATGCTCCATACTGTGGGTGTTTATATATTTACATATTTATTCCATCTAGCTACAATGCTCTGCACTGTGTGTTCATATATTCATATATTTATTCCATCCAGCTACAATGCTCTGCACTGTGTGTCTGTGTGTGTGTGTGTGTGTATATATATATTTTATAGTAATATGTACATATGTATATTAGCTGCTCTTGCTTGCTTGTTTTTTCTTGCCTTCTGATTGTTGCTCTGAGTGTTGCTATCCCTGTGCTGTTGCAATCCTGGAATTTCCCCGTTGTGGGACTAATAAAGGCTTATCTTATCTTACCTTATCTTATATATAAATATAAACACACCCAGTGCTGAGCATTGTAGGTAGATGGAATAAATATATAGATATATAAATATAAACACACCCAGTGCAGAGCATTGTAGCTAGATGGAATAAATATGTAAATATATAAACACACACAGTGCAGAGCATTGTTGCTAGGTGGGATGAAACAGCATAACCGTCTATTTAGTTATCCTACATGGTATGATTATGTGCCCATACATATTCTCACCCTCCATAGCGACCGGTATGTTCCTAGTTGTATGCCGGAGAGGACCATTGTGTAAGTCTATTGCATCTTTTGCATTCAAAAAACTATTAGTTTGTTACGTCTTTTTGCTATCTCTGCGAGCAGCCCTGCTTAGGTTGTACAGTCTGACAGCCGTTGGTAGGAAGGACCTACGAAACCTCTCGGTTGTGCACCTGGGATGATGTAGTCTGCTGCTAAATGAGCTCCTCAGTGCATCCAGTATGTCCTGCATAGGGTGGAACTCGGACTCCATCAGAGATGACAGTTTAGCCACCGTCCTTCTCTCTCCTATCTCCTCCATCGGATCAAGGCGTTGCCCCAGGACAGAGCTAGCTTTCTTAATCAGTTTGTTCAGTCTCTTCCTATCGGCTGCAGTAATGCCACTGCCCCAGCAGACCACTCCAAAAGTGATGGCTGATGCCACCACCGTGTCATAGAATGACTTCAGCAGCGCCCCTTGTACACCAAAAGACCTGAGTCTCCTCAGCAGGAACAGCCTGCGCTGTCCCTTCTTGTAGAGTGCGTCAGTATTGTGTGACCAGTCTAGTTTATTGTTCAGATGAATACCCAGGTACTTGTAGGATGTCACCATCTCGATGTCTGTTCCCTGTATATTTACTGGTGCTGTGAGGGGCTGCCCATGCCTGCGGCAGTCCACCACCAGCTCCTTAGTTTTCCTCGCGTTGATCTGGAGGCAGTTCCGATGGCACCAGTCCACAAAGTCCTGGATAAGCCCTCTGTACTCAACTTCATCTCCACTGGAGATGAGACCAACGATCGCAGAGTCATCAGAGAACTTCTGTAGATGGCAATGTGTTGTGTTGTGTGAGAAGTCCGCAGTATAAAGAGTGAACAGGAAGGGAGCCAGCACCGTTCCCTGGGGGGGCCCCCGTGCTACTGATGATCGTGTCGGAAACACAGTCCCGGGTTCTCACAAACTGAGGCCGGTTCGTGAGGTAGTCCAGGATCCATGATGACAGGTGCTGGTCCACCCCTGCGCGCAGCAGCTTGTCCTTCAGGATCATTGGTTGGATGGTGTTGAAAGCACTGGAGAAGTCAAAGAACATGATCCTCACCATATTCCCGGGCTTCTCCAGGTGGGACAGAGAACGGTGAAGGAGGAAGATCACCGCATCCTCCACCCCAATGCCATGCTGGTAGGCGAACTGGAGTGGATCCATCCTGCCTGAGACATGTCTCAGGCAGGCTGGTTCTTCTGGACACTGAGTCTGTGTGGACATGTCTCAATCAGGCTTGTACATCTGGACACTGAGGCTGTGTGGACATGCCACAGGCTGGTCCATGGGGACACTGAGTCTGTGCTGACATGTCTCAGGCAGGCTGGTTCTTCTGGACACTGAGTCTGTGTGGACATGTCTCAATCAGGCTTGTATATCTGGACACTGAGTCTGTGTGGACATGTCTCAGTCAGGCTGGTACATCTGGACACTGAGGCTGTGTGGACATGCCACAGGCTGGTCCATGGGGACACTGAGTCTGTGTGGACATGTCTCAGTCAGGCTGGCACATCTGGACACTGAGTCTGTGTGGATATGTCTCAGTCAGGCTGGCCCATCTGGACACAAAGTCTGTGTGGACATGCCTCACTCAGGCTGGTACATCTGGACACTGAGTCTGTGTGCACATGCCACAGTTAGGCTGGTACGTGGGGACACTGGGTCTGTGTGTACATGTCTCAGTAATGATGGCACATCTGGACACTGAGTCTGTGTGGACATGTCTCTGTCCGGCTGGTTCATCTGGACTCTGAGTCTTTGTGTTCATGTCTCAGTTAGGCTGGCACATCTTTACACTGAGTCTGTATGGACATGTCTCAGTCCATCTGGACACTGAGTCTATGTGGACATGCCACAGTCAGGCTGGTACATCTGGACACTAAGTCTTTGTGTACATGTCCAAGTCAGGCTGGTACATCTGGACACTGAGTCTGTGCAGACATGTCTCAGTCATGATGGCAAATCTGGACACTGAGTCTGTGCGGACATGTCTCAGTCATGATGGCACATCTGGACACTGAGTCTGTGTGGACATGTCTCAGTCAGGCTGGTACATGTGGACACTGAGTCGGTGCTGACATGTCTCAGGCAGGCTGGTTCTTCTGGACACTGAGTCTGTGTGGACATGTCTCAATCAAGCTTGTATATCTGGACACTGAGTCTGTGTGGACATGTCTCAGTCAGGCTGGTACATCTGGACACTGAGTCTGTGTTAACATGACTCTTTCACGCTGGTACATGTGGACATTGAGTTTGTGTGGACATGTCTCAGTCTGACTGGTACATCTGCACACTGAGCCTTTGTGGACATGTCTCAGACTGGTCCATTTGGACACTGAGTCTATGTGGACATGTCTCAGTCAGGCTGGCACATCTGGGCACTGAGTCTTTGTTGACATGTTTCAGTAAGTCTGGCACATCTGCACACAGTCTGTGTGGCCATGTCTCAGTCTTGCTGGTACATCTGTACACTGAGTCTGTGTGTACATGTCTCTGTCAGGCTGGTAAATCAGGACACTGAGTCTGTGTAGACATGTCTCAGTCAGGTTGGTACATCTGGACACAGTCTGAGTGGACATGTCTCAGTCAGGCTGGTACATCAGGACACTGAGTCTGTGTGGACATGTCTCAGTCAGGCTTGTACATCTGGACGCTGAGTCTGTGTGGACATGTCTCAGTCAGGCTTGTACATCTGGACGCTGAGTCTGTGTGGACATGCCACAGTTAGGCTGGTACATGGGGACACTGAGTCTGTGTGGACATGTCTCAGTCATGATGGCACATCTGGATAGTGATTCTGTGTGGACATGTCCCTGTCAGGCTGGTACATCTGGACACGGAGTCTTTGTGGACATGTCTCTGTCCGGCTGGTTCATCTGGACACTGAGTCTTTGTGTTCATGTCTCAGTTAGGCTGGCACATCTTTACACTGAGTCTGTATGGACATGTCTCAGTCCATCTGGACATTGAGTCTGTGTGGACATGTCTCAGTCAGGCTGGCACACCTGGACATCAAGTCTGTAGACATGTCTCAGTCAGGCTTCTACATCTGGACACTGAGTCTGTGTGGACGTGTCTCAGTCAGGCTGGCACATCTAAACACTTCAGTTTTCCTCCCTTCTTCCTTGTAAAACAGCTCCCCCTCTGTCATGTTCCTGGGGGATCAGGCCTGAACAGTTCTTTTCAAGTCCAGCCACAGTTTTGAGGTCTGGGCTTTGACTTGGCCACTCCAGAACATTCACCTTTGTCATCTCTAAGTTGCTTGGAGTGTTCTTTTGTGTTCATGTTGCAGTAGTAGCAGGAATACTGATGAACCAGAGACTGTACCTCCAAGACACAGGTATCTTTATCGTGCAATCACTTGACACACATTAAGGGCACTCAGGTGATTGTGTAATTGTGAGACTGCAGGCATCAACCAACTGAACCTCTGTTGAATTAGGTCAGTCATTTTAAAGGAGGTGAATACTTATGCAGTCAATTACCTTATATAATTTTAATTAATTGACATTAGTTTGTAAAGAGTTGGTGGGATGTGCAAGGGCCAGGACGGAAACCACATTGCTCCTCCTGGATCTGAGGTTCAACCAGTGGTCAGACACTCCTCTCCAGTACCCTGGCATAGACCTTCCCAGGGAAGCTGAGGAGTGTGATCCCCCTAAAGTTAGAACACACCCTCCCATCCCCCATTTTAAAAAGAGGAACCACCACCCCAGTTTGGTGGGCGAGCTGTCCCCCTCGTCCCCAAGCCCTGCTTCTTCTGTGGAAGGTGTGTCAGTGAGATTGAGGAGATCCTCAAACTATTCCTTCCACCACCCGATGATGTCCACAGTCTTCATGGGAGTTTACGCAACCAGTCCACATGTGTTTTGTGGACTTGGAGAATGCATTTGACCGTGTCCCTTGTGGTCTCTTGTGGGGGGTGCTTTGGGAGTATGAGGTATCGAGCTCATTGTTATGAGTTATTCATTCCGTATACAACTGTTACAAAGGTTTTCTTCATATTGCCAACACCCAGTCAAACTCGTTTGAAGTTTGTCACTGATCCTGTTCATAATATTTATGGATGGGATATCTAGGTGCAACCAAAGATTGGAGGGTATCATGACCAGTGACCACAGGATCTCATCTCTGCTGTTTGCAGATGATGTTGTCCTGATGACTTCATCAATCAATGACCTACAGGCCTTGCTGGGACAGTTTGCTACTGAGTGTGAAGCAGCTGGGATGAGAATCAGCACCTGTAAGTCCAAGTCCATGGTCCTCAGCTGGAAAAAGGTGGATTGTCCTCTCTCGGTTGGGGATGAGCTCCTGCCCCAAGTCGAGGGTCTAATTCACAAGTGAGGGGAGAATGGCGCAAGAGACTGACAGACGGATTGGAGCAGCATCTGCAGTGATGTGAACTTTGTACTGGTCTGTTGTGGTGAAGGGGGAGCTGAGTTCTAGAGCTAAGCTATCAATTTGCTGGTCGATTTATGTTCCTACCCTCACCTATGATCATGAGCTTTGAGTAATGACTGAAAGAATGAGATCACAGATAGAAGCCGCTGAAATGAGCTTTCTCCATATTCAATTCAATTAAACTTTATTTATATAGCGCCATTTCACAACAACAGTCATCTCATAGCACTTTCAACTGTAGGGGGGACCCCCACAGTTGCAGAAAGACCCCAGCAATCAGGCGATCCCCTGTGAGCAAGCACTTGGCGGCGGTGGAGAGGAAAAACTCCCTTTTAACAGGAAGAAACCTCCAGCAGAACCAGGCTCAGGGAGGGGCAGTCATCTGCTGCAACTGGCTGGGGGGTGAGGGGATAGAGAAGATGAAAAGAACAGACATGTAGAGAGCAAACAGCACGATGGGGACTCAATCTAGGAGAGAACAAACATATGTTAATGACCAGCAAAAAAAAAAAATATTTCATTGAGAGTGAAGAAAGGAGTGAGGCCCAGTGCATTAATGGAGGTCCCCCGGCTGACTAAACGTATTAGCAGCATAACTAAGGGAGGGTTCAGAAACACATGATCCCTCCCTAATTGTAGGCTATATCAAAAAGGTAGGTTTTAGCCCTATTCTTAAAAACAGAGATCGAGTCTGACTCCCGAATCCAGATTGGCAGCTGGTTCCACAGGAGAGGAGCTTGATAACTGAAGGCTCTGCCTCCCATTGTACTTTTGGAGATTCTAGGTATTACAAGTAATCCTGCATTTTGGGAGCGTAGTGCTCTGTTAGGATAATATGGTAGTATCAGATCTTTTAAATAAAAAGGAGCCTGATTGTTTAGAGCTTTGTAAGTAAGAAGAAGGATTTTATACTTAATTCTGAACTCTATAGGAAGCCAATGAAGGGAGGCCAGAACCGGAGAGATACGATCGCTCTTTCTAGTACCTGTTAAAACTCTTACTGCAGCATTTTGGATCAGCTGAAGACTTTTTAAAGATGTTTTAGAACAGCCTGATAATAAAGAATTACAATAATCTAATCTCGAGCTAACAAAAGCGTGGATCAGTTTCTCAGCATCACTCTGAGACAAGATTTTTTTTATTTTTTTTTTTTTGTTACTTATTTGTACCCGTAGGTAGATTTGGTTTGCAGTCTGGTGACAACCCACCGGCTGCCGGTCGCTGTGTGCGCGAGCGCCCTAAACCTACATGTTTTTGGTATGCGGGAGGAAACCGAAGAAATCCCGGAGTAAACCCACGCAACACGGGGAGAACATGCAAACTCCACACAGCTCACTGTTGGTCGGGGGCTGGGATCGAACCCACGATCTCATGATCCCCGCGATCCCCCGGCCGAGAGTAAACTGTGCTGCCACATTGCTAAACCACTGCGCCACCGTGCAGCCCAAGATGCTCCTAATCTTGACAATATTACGCAAATGATAGAAGGCAGTCTTAGAAACAAATTTAATATGTGAATTGAAGGACAGATCTTGATCAAAAATGATTCCAAGGTTCCTCACAGAGCTATTAAGAGAAAGAGTAACCGCATCCAAACTGAAAGTTTGATTTGGAAAGGAATTTCTAAGGTTTTTTGGACCAACAAGAATGATTTCAGTCTTATCTGAATTTAATAGCAGGAAATTACAAGTCATCCAAGCTTTGATTTCCTTAAGACAGGCTTCTAACTTGGATAACTGATTACTATCATCTGGCTTCATTGACAGGTATAATTGTGTGTCATCTGCATAACAATGAAAATGTATACAGTGCTTTCTAATATGATTGCTGGACTTACCCTTAGAGATAGGGTGAGGAGCTCAGTCATCCAGGAGAGGCTCAGAGTAGAACCGCTGCTCCTCCACATTGAAAGAGCCAATTGAGGTGGTACGGGCATCTGATCAGGATGCCTCCTGGACGCCTCACACTTGAGGTGTTTCAGGAATGTCCAACTGGGAGGAGACCCCAGGGCAGACCCAGGAAATGCTGGAGAGACTACATCTCCCAGCTGGTCTGGGAATGTCTTGGTATCCCCTCTGAAGAGCTGGAGCAGGTCGCTGGGGAGAGGGAAGTCTGGGCTTCTCTGTTTGAGCTGCTGCCTCCGCAACCCGGACCTCCAGAAAAGTGGTAGAAGATGGATGAATGGATTGATGGATGGCTGGATGACAGTAGTTTGTAAAAATCTGTTTTCACTTTGACATGAAAGAAGGTTTTATTTTTTTTTTTTTTTGCACATTTTCGTCAAAAAAGCCAAAATATATTGACTCTGATTTCATTTATGAGGGGGGGCTGAAAAGTTCATAGTGGTTCACTTTGACCCAATGTGGTGTATTTTTCAACATAGTTTCCCCTTCGTTCCACGCACTTCTACCATCGGTGTTGCACTGCTTGGATCCCTGCGATGGAAAAATAAGCCACATTTGATCAAATCTGGCCGCTATGAACTTTTCAGCTCTCCTCATATGAACACAATAAAAGGTTGAAACATCCAAGGGGGTGAATAGTTTTTACAGGCAGTGTACAAGATGGTCACATGATACCAAACTGAACAACAAATTCTGGGACATTTGGAAAACACAAATGAGATTTATTGTCATCTACCTTGGTTGTTAAAAGTCTTTTCTTCATTTGTCAACACACTAAACAGAACCAGAACCACTTACCGCAAAACCTCCAACCTCCAGGTCAAAACCAAAGAACCCAAACTCTCCACTGAAACCTGAACTCTGTCGAAAAACCATCCACGACAGAACCCTGTCTGAGACAGGGGTGAGTTTAACCCAGAACTCGTTTCTGTTTCTGGGCCATGAAAACTTCAGAGACTAGGACTTGGTCACGAAGACTAGACTCAGGATGACCAGGTAACCCAGGTTCATCTCACAAGCCACTTTTACTGTTTCCTCCTCCTCCTTGGGCAGCACGGTGGTGCAGTGGTTAGCACTGTGGCCTAACAGCTAGAAGGTTCCAGGTTCGCATCCTCAGGCTGGCAGGGGTAGGAATCTTTCTGTGTGGAGTTTGCATGTTCTCCCTGTGCTGCATGGGTTTACTCCGGGGGCTCCAGTTTCCTCCCACAATCCAAAGACATGCATGTTAGGTTCATTGGTTGTTCTAAATTGTCCCTAGATATCTGTCTTCTATAGGCCCTTAGAATAGAGGGTTAGTACTAGTGAAGCTCTTTGAGTGGTCTTTGAGACTAGAAAAGCGTTATATAAGTACAGTCCCTTATCCCTCCTCCAGTGTCATCGTCTCTAATTTTGGGGTCAGTTGTTCCAAAACTAGAATTGCTGAATTACTTCTCTTTTAGTTGTGTTTGACCATGGTGACCCATAGTGACCCCCGGTGTTTTCTGAATGAAGACCTGCTGCAGAGGGTCCCATCAGAAGACCCGTGTGTGTGTGTGTGTGTGTGTGTGTGTGTGTGTAGAGTTCCAGACCAGGGACACACCCAACCTGACCAACCTTGGTGGGTCCGGTCAGCCTGGTGTGTCCACCACCATCAGCACTAAACAAACCTCATCAGCATGTTTTGACAACCCACCATGTTTTATCAGTGTTGGAGTTTTCATGAAACAGAGCGCTCTGATTGGCTGTTGAACATAGCAAATGAGATGAGAGGAGGAAGTAAGGAAATAATCAAATTGCTGTAAAGTCCCATCTTCGGCTGGTCGTTCCTGCAGAAACAGAAGATTGTAACTGAGGGAATGTCATGATGCTGTTTAAGCTTAGAGGTGTCAGAGGTCCCTGACGTCCATGTTCCTGAGTGAAGAGTGAAGACCAGCACCCAATCCGCCCAACCAGGGATGTGGGTGGGTGAGAGACTATCATGTAATGCCTCCTCAGTCTGGACAGATCGTCCACTAACACAGGAGAGGTTTTTCCATAGATCTCTGTCCTGGGGGGCCTCATGTAAGATGTGTAAGTTCATTTTAGAACTTTCAAAGACATTATCACTGCTCTACAAATGTGAGTCAGCCACCAGAGCAGGTCTGGGACGTGGCGTGTTTGTTGGTAGAAGTTGTGTCTTTTTAGTAGATAAATCAGATGTTTATCTTCATTCAGGGTATATTTTAAAGTTTTAAACAGTCTGTCAGATTAATGTTGATATAGACTCCATCATGACATTAAAATTCATCAGTTCTCCTCCATCTTCATCCTGGTTCCTCCTCACATCTCACAGAGGAGTCTTAGTCCAGAAGGAGGAGATCTGAGTCACATGACCTTAGCGTAGTCTCCCAGAGATCCACAATGGTTCCTCTGATGGCATCCTGAAGACTTGGTGACTTCAGCCTGTTTGTGTTTCCTCCACAGAGCTCAGCAACAGCAGCCACCAGTCCAGGGTAGGCTCCATCAGGGACCTGGACGGGAAGGCCGTGGTACCTCTGGCCATCATCTCCACCCTAACCATCCTTGGACTGGTGGTCCTCCTTGGGATCCTGGTCTACTGGAGGTCAGTGTAGAAGAACTAATGATTGTGGAAAAACTGAGGTTACAGGTCTTAGTTTAAGAAGGAAAGAGGTCTGCCCCCAACCCAGCCCCCACCCCAACGTGCTCTGACATAAGCATCAGCAGTTTGGTTCTCAGAACATTTTCTTTCATTTTTCTCACAAAATTCTACTTTTTCTCATAAGACCTAGTTCACATCAGCATCACTAGCTGATTCTGCTGCTCATTTTAATTAGTAGAATCATCATTTCTGCTTAATTGACAATTTTCCTTCAATATGTCACAACTTTGAACTTTGATCGAGTCCTATGATGTCATGCTGAACAGACACAGAAACACACACAAACAGATTTCTTCACTCTAAAAATTCAAGAAATCTCAGTGTGTCTGTCTGTGTGTCATGATCATAGGACATCATAGGACGGCCTATGATGTCTGCATGATGTCCTATGATGCTCCTATGATGTCAGGCAACATAGGACTCATGATGCCATCATACTGTATATAGACAATTGGACTGCTACCTATGATGTCATATAGACAACAGGACTGGCTACCTAGGATGTAGGCATGATGTCCTGTGATGCTTGCCCTGATATCTTTATGATGTCATATAGACCATCACTCACGATATCTGCCTTGATGTCTTAATGATGTCGTATAGACCATCACTCACCAAAGAAGAGATACTCATCACCCGATTGCCAACCACCAATCAAATCAAAAAGAAGAAGATTACGAATAGGACACACTACTTTAAACCACACCCATTCGAAGCAGTACATTTGACCAACAAAATGGACATTGCATTGCATCATTGAACAATTACAGCCTCACCTGTTAGTTGCAACATCTGTGATTGGTGTCAATGCTGGACGCACTCTCCTGATTCCATGAATCACACTCACACCATCTGACAACATATTTCCATTCACCTTGCAACATAAACAGTTTCCAGTAACACCCTGCTTTGCCATGACTGTGAATGAGTCACAGGGCCAGTCTTTACAGCACGTCCGTGTTTTCTGCATAAGACATTTCTTCAGCCATGGCCAATCCTACATTGCCGTGAGCAGAGTTGCCAGATCAAGCAGTGTTTGAATTCTTGCTCAAGATGAAGAAACTAAGCAAAAGCATCACTTTCTGAGCAATGTGGTTTTTAAAGACGTGCTGACACAGTAAAAATGTGTAACCTTGAAGAATGCCAGTCTATACTACAAATGTGTAAAATGCCAAGCAAAGCGCTGATTTTTTCCGGGTGCTCCAGTTTCTTGGTTTCTACGGGCATGCATGGGACTTCCTGAACAGGGTCGAAAGCCACTTTTTGCTCAGAGCAATTTTCATGATCCTGTCCATGAACTGGAATTACAATGCACCTCTCCCTCAACCAGTGGTCTGAACGAAGAAGGCGAAGAAGAAGAAGACCCACCAGATGGAGAGCAATAGAATGAGGAGAACTGCTGCACGTCAGAAAAAATGCCGTGAACATGAAACACCTCAGGGTCAGGCAGTACGCCGCAAGCCTGACTGTGAACAACACAGCTGTCTGAGACAGGAGGAAACCTTTCAGCAACAGGCATGCAGAAATATTTGCTTATATTTGGCTTCTACGGGCATGGATGGGTATGGACTGGTTTGTACTAGTTAATTATAATATGACTACTCCACAGCAGACAGCCACAGGTATGGGTTCTTCTTCTTTTAGATTTGATTGCCGATTGGCAACCAGCTTATAGGTGCATTACCGCCACGTACTTCACTCTATATCATCACTCTATGTTCTGTCTAAACCCTGTCGTCATAATCAAACTCAAAGCTTAGTCATGGAGTTCCACAGGGATCTGTGCTAGGCCCTACTCTTTTTAGTTTATATATGCTTCCGTTAGGCAACATTATTAGAAAGCACTGTATACATTTTCATTGTTATGCAGATGACACACAATTATACCTGTCAATGAAGCCAGATGATAGTAATCAATTAGCCAAGTTAGAAGCCTGTCTTAAGGAAATCAAAGCTTGGATGACTTGTAATTTCCTGCTATTGAATTCAGATAAGACTGAAGTCATTCTTGTTGGTCCAAAAAACCTTAGAAATACCTTTCCAAATCAAACTTTCAGTTTGGATGCGGTTACTCTTTCTCTTAATAGCTCTGTGAGGAACCTTGGAATTATTTTTGATCAAGATCTGTCCTTCAATTCACATATTAAATTTGTTTCTAAGACTGCCTTCTATCATTTGCGTAATATTGCCAAGATTAGGAGCATCTTATCTCAGAATGATGCTGAGAAACTGATCCACGCTTTTGTTAGCTCAAGATTAGATTAATGTAATTCTTTATTATCAGGCTGTCCTAAAACATCTTTAAAAAGTCTTCAGCTGATCCAAAATGCTGCAGCAAGAGTTTTAACAGGTACTAGAAAGAGAGATCATATCTCTCCGATTCTGGCCTCCCTTCATTGGCTTCCCATAGAGTTTAGAATTAAATTTAAAATCCTTCTTCTTACTTACAAAGCTCTAAACAATCAGGCTCCTTTTTATTTAAAAGATCTGATACTACCGTATTATCCTAACAGAGCACTACACTCTCAAAATGCAGGATTACTTGTAATACCTAGAATCTCCAAAAGTACAATGGGAGGCAGAGCCTTCAGTTATCAAGCTCCTCTCCTGTGGAACCAGCTGCCAATCTGGATTCGGGAGTCAGACTCGATCTCTGTTTTTAAGAATAGGGCTAAAACTTACCTTTTTGATATAGCCTACAATTAGGGAGGGATGATGTGTTTCTGAACCCTCCCTTAGTTATGCTGCTAATAGGTTTAGTCAGCCAGGGGACCTCCAGTAATGCACTGGGCCTCACTCCTTTCTTCACTCTCAATGAAATATTTTTTTTTTTGCTGGTCATCAACATCTGTTTGTTCTCTCCCATAGATTGAGTCCCCATCGTGCTGTTTGCTCTCCACATGTCTGTTCTTTTCATCTTCTCTGTCCCCTCACCCCCCAGCCAGTCGCAGCAGCTGACTGCCCCTCCCTGAGCCTGGTTCTGCTGGAGGTTTCTTCCTGTTAAAAGGGAGTTTTTCCTCTCCACCGTCGCCAAGTGCTTGCTCACAGGGGATCGCCTGATTGCTGGGGTCTTTCTGCAACTGTGGGGGTTCCCCCTACAGTTGATAGTGCTATGAGATGACTGTTGTTGTGAAATGGCGCTATATAAATAAAGTTGAATTGAATTGAATTGAATAATCACTATATATAATTCAAGAAATCTCTGTGTCCACAGATATGGGTTGACAATGATGCCGAGGACACAGTCCAAGGACGGATAATTTTTTCACACATAAGAAGTTGTTCAGAACTCCTTATACAAAGATATAGAGTGATAATAATCAAGTCAGTGGCAGTAATGCATCTGTAAGCTGGTTGCCAACCACCAATCAAATCTAAAAGAAAAACATAGTATGACTAGAGCATACCCATGCATGCCCATAGAAACTCGTGCATGCCCGTAGAAACCAAGTATAAGCAAGCTTTGATGCTGTCATAGCGATTCCTATGATCTTTGATGTCATAGCGAGTCCTTTGATCTTTGATGATGTCATAGCGAGTCTTATGATCTTTGATGTCATAGTGAGTTCTATGATCTTTGATGATGTCATAGTGAGTCCTATTATCGTGAGTGATGCCTTCCTTTGATCTTTGATGATGTCATAGACCTATGATCTTTTAACGAGTCCTATGATCATGACATAGTGAGTCCTATGATCAACAGTAGTGAGTCCTTTGATATTTCATGATGTCATAGCAAGTCCTATGATCATGACAGACCACAGACAGACACACAGAGTATAGAGTGATAATTATCACGTGGCAACTGCCAAGGCCAAGATGTGTAGAGTGATGACATAGAGTAAAGTGATGATATAGAGTGAAGTACGAGGAGACGAAGAAGAGTGATGTCTGAAGATAGACTTGAGGTTCAACTGGACAAAGCAATGATGATAGAAGGACTAAAGATCCTGACCAGATAGAGCGATGATATAGAGTGAAGTGCATGGCAGTAATGCACCTGTAAACTTGTTGCCAACCACCAATCAAATCTAAAATAATAATAATAAGAAATCTGTGTGTGTGTGTGTGTGTGTGTGTGTGTGTGTGTGTGTGTGTGTGTGTGTGTGTGTGTGTGTGTGTGTGTGTGTGTGTGTATCAGGTCAGGATGACAAAGCCCTTTGTCAAAGATTGTCCCAACACTATGCCCGTTTTGACACCCCGTCATCTGTCAACTCCCCCCCTCCCTCCAGCTCCACAGCCTCCACGGTCCCTACTTCATCAAAGGCGCCCCCCCTCCTCCCCCCCTGCCCTTGTCATCAGTGAGCAGGACGTGCTCAAACTGTTCTCCAGACTGAACCCGCGCAAGGCCCCCGGTCCCGACGGCATGTCTCCCTCCACCCTGAGACACTGTGCGAAAGAGCTGGCTCCTGTCTTCACAGATATTTTTAACACCTCCCTTAAGCTATGCCACGTGCCGTCCTGCCTCAAATCCTCCACCATCATCCCTGTCCCCAAGAAGCCACGGATCACTGGTCTTAACGACTACAGACCTGTAGCGCTCACCTCTATAGTCATGAAGTCCTTTGAGCGCCTGGTCCTGCCCCACCTCAAGTCCATCACCACCCCCTTCCTGGATCCGCTGCAGTTTGCCTACCGAGCCAACAGGTCTGTAGACGACGCAGTCAACCTGGCCCTCCACTCTATCCTGCATCACCTAGACTCCCCGGGATCCTACGCCAGGATCCTATTTGTGGACTTCAGCTCCGCATTCAACACCATCCGCCCCGATCTGCTCCGGGACAAGCTGTCCCTGCTCAACGTGCCTGACTCCCTCTGCAGGTGGATCACCGACTTCCTGACGGACCGGAGGCAGCATGTGCAGCTGGGAAAGACTGTCTCAGACTCTGCTAGCATCAGCACAGGATCACCCCAGGGCTGTGTACTTTCCCCCCTACCCTTCTCCCTTTACACCAACTCCTGCACCTCCAGCCACCAGTCTGTCAAGCTGATCAAGTTTGCGGACGACACCACCCTCATCGGGCTCATCTCCAACGGCGACGAGTCCACCTACAGGAGAGAGGTGGCCCAGCTGGCGTCCTGGTGCAACAACAACAACCTGCAGCTGAACGCTCTGAAGACAGTGGAGATGATTGTGGACTTCAGGAAAGTCACAACCCCTCTTCCCCCCCTCACCCTCACAGGCTCTCCCATCACCACTGCTGATTCCTTCCGCTTCCTAGGCACCACCATCACCAGGGATCTCAAGTGGGAGCCGACCATCAGCTCCCTCATCAAAAAGGTCCAGCAGAGGATGTTCTTCCTGTGGCAGCTGAGGAAGCTCAAGCTACCCACCAAGATGTTAGTGCAGTTCTACACAGAATCAGAATCAGAATCAGAATCAGGTTTATTGCCATTGTTCATGTAGTACACAAACTAGGAATTTGTCTCGGTACAATGCTGCAACATTAAACATGATAAGATAAGAGAAATAAACTATACATGTAATAAAGTGTAGGATAAGATTAAGTGATACTGGTCAACAGTTAAAATATATATTAGCCAGCAGCAGATACTGTGGAGAACTATATAGTGCAGTCGGTAATGCAGGAAGAAAACAGTGATGATTGACATGAGTCTGGTTGAGCTGCTGTACATGGTGCACGAGAGTCACTTAGTGTTCAGCAGTCTAATGGCAGAGGGGAAGAAGCTGTTCATGTGACGGGAGGTTTTAGTCTGGATGGACCGAAGTCTTCTACCAGAGGGGAGGGGGGCAAACAGTACGTGACCAGGGTGTGAGGGATCGGCTATGATCCGGCCAGCACGCCTCCGGGTCCTGGAGATGTACAGATCCTGGAGAGATGGGAGCTTGCAGCCGATCACCTTCTCAGCAGTGCGCACGACGCGCTGCAGCCTTAGTCTGTCCCTGGCAGTGGCTCCTGCATACCACACGGTTATGGAGGTGGTGAGGATGGACTCGATGATGGCTGTGTAGAACTGCACTAACATCTTGGTGGGTAGCTTGAGCTTCCTCAGCTGCCGCAGGAAGAACATCCTCTGCTGGGCTTTTTTGATGAGTGAGCTGATGGTCAGCTCCCATTTGAGGTCCCTGGTGATGGTAGTGCCTAGGAAGCGGAAGGAATCAGCAGTGGTGATGGGAGAGCCTGAGAGGGTGAGGGGGGGCAGAGGAGTAGTGACTTTCCTGAAGTCTACAATCATCTCCACTGTCTTCAGAGCGTTCAGCTGCAGGTTGTTATTGCTGCACCAGGACGCCAGCTGGGCCACCTCTCTCCTGTAGGCGGACTCGTCGCCGTTGGAGATGAGCCCGATGAGGGTGGTGTCGTCCGCAAACTTGATCAACTTGACAGACTGGTGGCTGGAGGTGCAGGAGTTTGTGTAAAGGGAGAAGAGTAGGGGGGAAAGTACACAGCCCTGGGGTGATCCGGTGCTGATGCTAGTATAGTCTGAGACAGTCTTTCCCAGCCGCACATGCTGCCTCCGGTCCGTCAGGAAGTCGATGATCCACCTGCAGAGGGAGTCAGGCACGTTGAGCAGGGACAGCTTGTCCCGGAGCAGAGTGGGGCGGATGGTGTTGAATGCGGAGCTGAAGTCCACAAACAGGATCCTGGCGTAGGTTCCCGGGGAGTCCAGGTGCTGCAGGATGGAGTGGAGGGCCAGGTTGACTGCATCGTCTACAGACCTGTTGGCTCGGTAGGCAAACTGCAGCGGGTCCAGGAGAGGGGTGGTGATGGACTTGAGGTGGGACAGGACCAGGCGCTCAAAGGACTTCATGACTACAGAGGTGAGCGCTACAGGTCTGTAGTCATTAAGTCCAGTGATCCGTGGCTTCTTGGGGACAGGGATGATGGTGGAGGATTTGAGGCAGGATGGCACGTGGCATAACTTAAGGGAGGTGTTAAAAATGTCTGTGAATACAGGAGCCAGCTGTTTCGCACAGAGTCTCAGGGTGGAGGGAGACACGCCGTCTGGGCCGGGGGCCTTGCGCGGGTTCAGTCTGGAGAACTGTTTGAGCACATCCTGCTCACTGATGATAAGGGGAGGGGGGGAGGGGGGGGGGGTGCCTTAAATGAAGTAGGGAATGTGGAGGCTGTGGAGCTGGAGGGAGGGGGGGAGTTGGACACAGATGACGAGGTGTCAAAACAGGCATAGTGTTGGGACAGTCTCTGACAAAGGGCTTTGTCATCCTGACCTTTAGGAGCCTGAGGCCGATAGTTGGTGATCTGCCTCAGTCCTCTCCACACGGAAGCCGAATCATTAGCAGTGAACTGCTGCTGGAGTCTCTCTGAGTACACAGATTTAGCCCTCTTCAGCTCTCTGTTAAACCGGTATTTAACCTCCCTGTAGCAGTCCCTGTCTCCACTTTTCAGCGCTGCTTCCTTCTCCTTCCTGATCTGTCTGAGCTTAGCTGTGAACCAGGGTTTGTCATTAGAGTAACTCACCCTGGTGCGTGATGGAAGAATGTTCTCTTCACAAAAGTGGATATATGAGTTCACAGTGTCCGTGTACTCATCCAGATCATGCGTGGCTCCTTTAAGCATGCCCCAGTCAGATATTTCCATGCACGTTTCCAGCTTCTCCTCAGCATCACTGGTCCGTATCTCCGTAGTGCTCACAACAGGTTTAGTGAGCTTCAATCTCTGTCTGTATGTGGGAATGAGGTGAACCATCACGTCATCAGATAATCCCAGCGCAGCGCGAGGAACAGCGCGATATGCGTCTTTCACTGTGGTGTAACAGTGATCCAGTGTGTTTAATCCTCTGGTGGGGCATTTAATAAACTGTTTGTAGCAGGGGAGATCGTGGCTCAGATTGCACTGATTAAAGTCGCCAGCCACAATAATCAGCGAGTCTGGAAAACTCCGCTCTGTGTGTTGAATGTGATCCGCGAGCACGCGCTGAGCTTCGCGCGTGTCCGCGTCGGGAGGGGCGTACACAGCGATCATTATGAAAGAAGCAAACTCCCGCGGGGAATAGAAGGGCTTGCAATTGATAACAAGAAATTCCAAGGCAGGAGAACAGTGTTTGGAAATTACCGTTACATCAGAGCACCAGCTACAGTTGATGTAGAAGCAGACACCGCCTCCTGTGGTCTTGCCGGAAAGCTCTGTGTCACGATCAGCACGGAAGAGCTGGAAGCCGTCGAGGCGCAGCGCGCTGTCCGGTATATTTTCCCGGAGCCAGCCATCATCGAGTCCATCCTCACCACCTCCATAACCGTGTGGTACGCAGGAGCCACTGCCATGGACAGACTAAGGCTGTAGCGCATCGTGCGCACTGCTGAGAAGGTGATCGGCTGCAAGCTCCCATCTCTCCAGGATCTGTACATCTCCAGGACCCGGAGGCATGCTGGCCGGATCATAGCCGATCCCTCACACCCTGGTCACGTACTGTTTGCCCCCCTCCCCTCAGGTGGAAGACTTCGGTCCATTCAGACTAAAACCTCCCGTCACATGAACAGCTTCTTCCCCTCTGCCATCAGACTGCTGAACACTAAGTGACTTATTGACTCTCGTGCACTATGTACAGCAGCTCAACCAGACTCATGTCAATCATCACTGTTTTCTTCCTGCATTACCGACTGCACTATATGATTCTCCACATTATCTGCTGCTCGCTAATATATTTAAACTGCTGACTAGTATTACTCACTCTTATTCTACACTTTATTGCATGTATAGTTTATTTCTTTTATTTTATCATGTTTAATGTTGCAGCATTGCACCGAGACAAATTCCTAGTTTGTGTACTACATGAACAATGGCAATAAATCTGATTCTGATTCTGTGTGTGTGTGTGTGTGTGTGTGTGTGTGTGTGTGTGTGTGTGTGTCTGTCTGTCTGTCTGTCTGTCTGTCTGTCTGTCTGTCTGTCTGTCTGTCCGCTGCTCATTCATCTGTGGAACCTTCATGTCTGAACTGAAATAATCCAAAGCAAACAGATTTTTTTTGCTTTTGATGAGAATGATTTTTTAAACACAGGGTGGTTCAGCAGTCGTGGCATCTAAATCTGTCATGTTGGTGGTGTTGTTCCTCTGAGATTGAGCCACGCTGAGCTGGTAATCTGAGGAGGAGATTAATCCAGAAAAGGACATCGGCCTGATTGTGTAAATCTGAATTTTAATCTGCCACTGTGTCATCTGATCAGTTATCTGATTGTCGTCTGATCCAAGTTTACTGAGAAATGAGCAAAAATCTCTTTAAGGAATCAAAGTTTAGCTGCAGGGATCCTCAGTCATATCATGAACTCTTAAAATGAATAAAATTACAAAAAATACCATAAAAACACCAATACTTTAACGTAGAATCCACAATAAATCTCTTAAAAATCTGCATTTTAAAATGGTAAATGGCATTTACTTATATAGCGTTTTTATTCTCATCTCTTGATGACCAAAGCGCTTTACAGATCCTGCTATCCACACATTCACACACTGATGGCAGCATGCTACCTAACATGGCGCTTCCAGACCCACCAGGAGCAATTGGGGGTGAAGTGTCTTGCCCAGGGACACAACGGCAGGATATCCGGAGAGAGCAGGATTTGAACCGCCAACCATGCGGTTATTGGACGACCAGCTCTACCTCCTGAGCCACTGCCGCTTTTATTTATGGAATAAAAGGGAAAAAACTGAGAATTTGACTACAAAAGTCACAAATTCTAAATAGAAATCTTTTTACTCTGAAGTCCAAAGATCAAATCTGATAAATCTCATAATAAATGAATGATTTTTTTTCTCCAAACATCCCAAATCTTTTATATAAATAAAACTGAATAAATGTGTTGATTTTATTTTAATAAATCAACCAAAGAGAATTAAAGTTAAATATCCTCAGAGCCAGAAATTTTTTTCATTAATTAACAACATTACGAACAAACTGGTTTATTTCCTATTTATCCATGACTGTTTTCATCACATCTGATGACCAACCAGAGTTTTGGGACTCTTGCTCTAGATTAAATATTCAGATTTTTTTTATTATGAATTAATACGAAATCTGTTTGACTTAAATCATTTATTTCATCACCAAAATAAAAACTGAACAAGACTGTGAGTTAGTGAGGTTTGGTCACCAAAATAAAAGCCTAGCATCCCTGATGTCCATTTGTGTACAAGACACGGACGGCTGATCAGAGGCGCTGTCATCCCATTAAAAACGTGTTGGATTACTGGAACATATTTCCTCTCCGTGTTCACTGCCAGATTACGCCATGTTCTGCAGGAAGAACCATCTTCACAAGGATAGTCAGGGTTCTAACGGCCAATCCGAGCAAAGTTACACCACCTCCTCCTGACCTCCATGACACCATCTTCTGCAGGATCTAAAAACAAAACACCACACTGGTGTGTTAAGGATTCTGTCAGCCGATCAGAATGTGGCTGATAACAGGAAGTCATGCACTGCTGTCTGTACATTCTTCTGTTTTTTTCTTTGTCTAAAGTCCTCTGAGTTAATTGTGCATTTTTGTGTATTTATTTGTTTCTGCAGGTTGTGTTTCCAGACGGCTCACTTCTACATCACTGACAGCTCATCACCGCAGGTCATCGCTGCCCCGCCCACCACTGCACTAATGAGCGGTAACAAACAAGACCAGAATGTTTCATTAAACACATCAGAGGGTTTAAAACAGGAAAAACTACAGACATCATGAAAACTAACCCAGACCAGGCAGCTGGGTCATCAGCACTGGTTGGGGACTGTTGGTTAAATGCTGGTTCAATAAGATAAGATAAGATAAGTCTTTATTAGTCACACAATGGGGAAATTCCAGGATTACAGCAGCAACGGGATAGCAGCACTCAGAGCAATAGTAAATAAGATAATAAGAACTGGTTAGCCAAAGCAGTAGATGAGTATACATATGTACACAGATATATACACAGTGCAGGAGCATTGCAGCTAGAAATCACTGGTTAAATATTGGTTAAGAACTGGTTAGGAACTGTTAGGGACTGGTTAGGAACTGGTTAAATACTGGTTAGAAACTGTGAGGGACTGGTTAGGAACTGGTTAAATGCTGGTTAGATACTGGTTAGGAATTGATTAGGAATTGTTAGGGACTGGTTAAATACTGGTTGGAACTGGTTAGGAAAAAGTTTGTGTTGGTCAGCAGGTTAATAACTGTTAGATAGTAACTGCATGATAATAGTTTTGTTAAATAAAAGTTAATAAATACAAGTTTTGATAACTGTTAGAGAATATCTCTTTACTAACTGGTTTATAACCCAACAGGTAACTGTCAGTTAATAACCTGCTAGTTGATCATTGTTAATAACTGGTTAATAACCTGCTAGTTAACAACTGTTAGACCTGTTAATAACCTGCTAATTAATTTTTTTTAATAATAGTTAATTACCTCCTTGTTAACAGCTGTTGATGACCTGGTCAAACTGTCAAGCTTTTGGAAAAGGTTTCAATAACTTTTAGTGGCACATGGGTATAGATGATTGTCATGACAAATGAGCTCAATCGGACTAAAACCGTAGGACGAGTTCGATCAAATGTCTGAGGTGGAAATAAGGTCACCACGACGTCCTGCCAAAATGGCCGACTTCCTGTTGGGTGTAGACCATCACTTCTATGGAGTTTTTTGCATGTCTTGACATGATAAACATCTCACCCGATTTTCATCTTTCTACATGAAAGTAAGCGTGTGCCACTTCCCATAGAGTTCACATGTCAGGTGGTGCTGTAGAGCCATTTTTGTGGGGTCATTTATATTTCCTCCAAAATATTAAATTTTCTGCCAGTGTTGACGTCCCTGCAAAAAATGGTGAGATTTTGTGCACATTAACTACCCCAAAAATGAGATCTTAGATGGGGAAGAAAAAAAATTCTAACATATACAATAGGGCTCTCACCCACTGACATTGTCAGTGGATCGGGCCCTAATAATAATTAAAGCTTCAAGCAGCTGTAAGCGGCCCCTCGCCCCCTGCACACCTGCGGACCCCGCTGGCTGTCGGACCCAGTCGCAAGCCCTGCATTAATAACAAAGAAAACCATTTGGTGAGGCACTTTCTTGTGAGCAGTAGGTGGCGCTATAACTTTTGTCAATCATTTTTATGTAGGAGCGTTCAGGACAGGCCTAAGATCCATTGTTGCAATTATGGGGTGAACTGGACAAAGTCTGTCCAAGTTACAGCTGTCCAACGTATTGCAAGGAGGGAAACCAGCATGTGGCCGTGGCAGCGCTTATATGTTAGGTCCATGTTGCAGACCCATATAGGACTACAGAAGAGAGTCACCTTGATTTATGTTCCCCATTTTGTGATGCTCGGACTTTTCCAACCTTCCAAAGTAAAAAAACAAACTGAATGGCGAGGAGTGAGTTTCCATGGCAACTGTGATGATCGCAGGACAAAAGTGACTTCCACTGAAGGTAATCCAATGCGCTCTGAGAAACCTCTGAAAATGTCATGTCATTCTGACTACTGGTCTTTGTGTGAAAGTTGATACAATTTTGTACAGTACCTCATGTCAGCACTAGGTGGTGCTGTGACAATTTTGTGACTATTGAAATACAGACGTGTTCAGAGTGGGATTAGTATTATTTGTGCAAAGTTTGGTCCAAATCAGACAAGGATTGGCTGAGCTGTAACTCTCATGTTTTGCATGGCAAGGAAGCCATTGAAGCATGTCGTTTGCCATGGAAACAGTTCTGTACTATAAAGGCTTATCTTATCTTATCTTACATGTCCTGTCAATGAGTCCTAGTCATTCCTTCATTTCACTTTTGCATCTGGTGAGAGAAATTTTTTTTAAAAAAGCACTTTTCAGCAGTTAAATCACTGGGGGCACTAGAACTTTTGTTAATTATTTTTAAATAGACACATTCGTGGCGGGACTAATATCGATCGTAGAAATTTTGGTAAAAATCGTACAAAGTTCGTCCAAGTTACAAGTGTCTGTTGTTCTAACCACAAGGCGGTGCTATAACTTTTGTAAATTATTTGTGGATAAGAGCATGCACGGTGGGACTAATATCCAGCATAGAAAATTTGGTGAAAATCGGACAAACTTTGTCCGCGTTACAAGTGTCCATTGGTCGAACCACTAGGTGGCGCTGTAACTTTTGTTTTTTTTTATAGAGGAGTGTGCAGAGGAGTGTGCAGGGTGGGACTGATATCCATCATAGAAAATTTAGTGAAAATCAGATAAAGTTTATCTAAGTTACAAGTATCCGATGGTCTAACAACTAGGTGGCGCTTTAACTTTTGTTAATTGTTTTTATATAGGAGTGCTCATGATGTGTCTCATATCCATTGTGGCTAAACCGTTGAGTGTCATGAAAAGTTTTCAGTAACTTTTTAATGGCACATGGGAATAGATTGTCACCACAATTGAGCTCAATCTAACTAAAACCCTAGGACGAGTTTGATCAAGTGCATAAGGTGAAAATCAGGTCACTGCCCTTCCTGCCAAAATGGCCAACTTCCTGTTGGGTGTAGACCATCACTTCTACTGAGTTTTTTGCATGTCTCAACCGATTTTCATCTTTCTACGCGAAAGTAAGTGCGTGCCACTCACCCCCCACCCCCATTGACTTCACATGTTAGGTGGTACTGTTGAGCCACTTTTTGGGGGTCATTCATATTTCCTCCAAAATATTAAATTTTTTGCCAGTCTTGCGGTCCCTGCAAAAAAATAGTGACTTTTTGTGCACGCTGACTACCCCAAAAATGAGATCTTAGATAGAGAAGAAGAAAAAACAATTTTAAAAAATAAAACTGCAAGCAGCTGTAAGCAGGCCCTCGCTTGACACAATGGTTCCTGTGAGCAGTAGGTGACACTATAACTTTTGTCAATCATTTTTATGTAGGCGCGTGTGGGGCGTTACTAATATCCATCGTAAAAAATTTGGTGAAAATCAAACAAAGTTTGTCCAAGTTACAACTTTCCGATGTCCCATGGCGAGGAGTCAACCTTCGCCATGTCATCATGGCAACACTTCCCTGTCAGTTATGTGTTGCCCAGAGTGACGCTATGCTAAAGGTAATGTGGAGTAATGATCAACCAGGTGGTCTGATAAACCTCAGAAAATTGCATGTCATTCTGGCAAGTGGCACATGACTAATAAATAAAACAGTTTTCAGCAATTCTTCCTTTAACCACTAGGTGGTGCTATATCTTTTGTCAGGTATTTTTATGTAGACGTGTTTGGGGCCAGACTATTTTCTATCATGGAAACTTTGGCGGACATCGGGCAAGTTTTGCTTGAGTTACAGCTGTTTGATGTTGTATGGGGAGAAGTCAAACTTTGCCATGGTGTCGTGGTCACGCCTTTTGAAATTGCGACTCACATTTGATAACTTTTAATGTCCAATGCCTATAGATGTCGCCATGTGAAAATGAGTTCAATGGGAGAAGGCCCCCAGGAGGAGCTTGTTCAAATGCGAGTGGTGCAGTACTTCCCGTGAGCAGTAGGTGATGCTATAAGTTTTGTCAACCATTTTTACTTGGGAGTGTGCGGGGTCTGACTAATATCCATCGTAGAAAATTTGGTGAAAATCGGATGAAGTTTGTCCAAGTTGCAACTTTTTGATATTCCATGGCGAGGAGTCAACCTTCGCCATGTCACCATGGCAACACTTCCCTATCAGTTATGTGTTGCTGACCCATTTAGCACTATAGATAACAGTCACCTCGACCTATGCTCCAAATTTCATGACTCCAGGACCTTCTCTACCCTCCCTACAAGATCACAGATTGAATGGCGAGGAGGGTGTGTCCACGGTAACACGTGTGACATCATGGTAAAGTTGATGTGCAGTTATGGTCATTGCTGTAGTCTGATGAATCTCAGAAAATTTCACATCATTCTGATATGTGGTGTGTGAGTAATACATAAAACAGTTTTCAGCAATTCTTCATTTAACCACTAGGTGGCGCTGAAGATTTCTACGAAAATTTTCTCTCAAACTGTTTGGAATTGGACTGGTATCCATAATATTGAATTTGATTGAAATCCGACAATGCATAATACAGTTATTGCCGTCAGAATGGTCACAGAATGATCATGGTGAGGCATCAAACTTTGCCATGCCCCTATGGCCAAACTGTTGAGCTTTTGGAAAAGTTTTCAATAACTATTAGTGGCACATGGGTATAGATGATTGTCACAACAAATGACCGCAATTGAACAAAAACCCTAGGACAAGTTCGATCAAATGCACGTCAATTGCGCGAGGTGGAAATCAGGCCACTGCCACTTCCTACAAAAATGGCTGACTTCCTGTTGGGTGCAGACCATCACTTGTATGGAGTTTTTTGCATGTCTTGACATGATCAATATCTCACCCAATTTTCATCTTTGTACACAAAAGTAAGTGTGTGCCACTCCCCATTGACTTCACATGTTAGGTGGTGCCTTAGAGCCATTTTCGTGTGGTCATTCATATTTCCTCCAAAATATTAAATTTTTTGCCAGTCTTGAGGTCCCTGCAAAAAATAGTGCGTTTTTATGCATGTTCACTACCCCAAAAATGAGATCTTAGATGGA